>JAWWEV010000001.1:41013363-41051783 GCA_035583235.1 Hafferia zeledoni
GGAGGCTTGAACTGCCAGGGGACGGTCCCACTGAGACTGGAACTCAGGTCCTTGGGATTCGGAGTCCAGAGTGCTCTTCATTACACCACGGGACCGCCCCTTGATGCAGTTTTAGCGTGCTGTATGTTGCCGCTATGTGAATGTAACGCAGTCTGGAGGATGATGGCATGTAACCTTGCTGCCAATGCCAAGTGGAGTGGGATGTGTGATTTCTTCCTGGGCATGGGTGCATGCTGGTGACTGGAAGGATTGCGTGGCCAATGTCTGTGTAGGGAATGTGACCCAATTTATGGCACATTGGCTGATATTTAGCAAGTCCCATGGTGAGTGTTTCTCCAAAGCAGGCATTTTTCAAGCTGATATGTCCATCTGTGAGCAAATCTGAGCTTATTTCTGTGCAATGTCCTGCTTTGAGTGTTTGTGTTCAGCAAGTGACTCATCTGAGTGATAGCCTGGGGTATGATGTGCGCTCAGTGTCACCATGGTGTGGTACCTGCTGCACAGCCTGTGCAGGCAAAGCGTGGGGCTCTACGTGTGTCCTGTCATTCTGCTGTGAGACCAGGGATGTGGTGTCTGTTATGCCAGTGACAGATTTTACATTTTTATGTGTACCAGTTTGGGGGGGGTTTTCTGCCAAGCCACTATCTAAAATACAAAGCAGCTTTCAGCAACCATTGGAGATCAGATACATATTGGTGTTACACTATGTCCCTGTTATCTCAGTGATGTCCATAGGTGTTGGACTCAAGGATTGATAAGAAAGCAAAACCCGATACTGCCCTGTAAAATTGAAAGCTCTTCTTCTTAGCCCTCTGTTTCTTTTAACAGAAAAAAGTACACAGATGTTTATAATTGTACAGAATTTGGTATTTCAGTTTGCATATATTTTGCTATTGATTTTTCAAATGGTTAATAATAGTTTCCTGTTTTATGAATTCTCCTCAGCCACAAATAGTTTCAGTAATTGATTTTATCGCAGTTTTTATAACTGTATCCGTAATCTGGGATGTGGAGGGAACATGAGTCATGTTATAATTTATGATTTTACTGATGAAGGAGTATGCCCTTCTCTGTCCTTGAGATATCTATGAATTGCAATAGAGTTATGTATTTACAAACTCAGGAAAGCAATACAAAATAGTCAGAATATTTAGTAAAATATTTCCGAAGGTATGTCACATGAAAGTACAATTAAAAAGAAGGCTTTATGCTTAACTTTCTCTAGGTATAAGACAGTTTCTGTTTTATCAACAGAAAGTTTTCAAAATAGAGCAAGAAATTATGGTATTTACAGACATTATATGCTGTAAAAGGCTTTATATGTTTGATGTTGAAGACAGGTTCTTACGGACTCAGATATAATAAAAATTTTCATTTTCTGTACAAATCGGATACTGCCAGAATGTTATCAGAGCTCAGAGGGAGTAATACAGTATTTTATATTTTTTCTTGATGCAAATCATTTGTGTAAATGCTGTGTGTGATTTAGTATAATATGCAGTCAGTGACAGTTTTCAAAACAAATCCTCTCTTCTTGACTATTGCAGATTGAAGCTACTGATTCAGAGAACAATGTGTTGGTGTTCTTTAAGCTGAGACCTGTTGTAATTACAGAAGATAATCTTCACAGTAATGTTCTTGTGTCATCTATGCTAGACTCACCAATTAACACCCTTTATCAAGCCGTACGACAAGTTTTTGCACCAGTATTACTTAAGGTAAGCAATATACCAATTTAAATGTACTGTAGATTTATACTGAGACATTGAAATACCATAGGTTGTTAACTAATTCTGAGCTAAATATTTTAGGTTATAATCCCAAAATATTTTAAGCGATTAAACAATGGGTTATAGTTATTTCTAGGTTAAAGAAAGTACTTCATCTCGTATCAATAAGGATGAGAGGAGGATTCTGCTCATACATATGCCTGACTAGAAATGTGGAATACACTGGGCAGTGGTGGTTAATGAAACAAACAGCTCTTTACTTCATTTTCAATAATAATGCCAGTCTTGTGTCCTTTTCTTGTTGTAGATTTTGTATGAAATACAGAGGTTTGTGTCACGCACGCTATGGTTCTTTAATAAGTGGTAGATAGGTGTACTAGGCTCTGGATTAATTTGTACACCTGCATTTTTCATAGTTTTTGCTTTTTTAAAATTTTGAGACTTTTCTTCTGTTTCATTGAAGAATATATTTCCTTTGCATATTTTTTGTCAAGAACAACTTTAGCTGTATTTCATAAGGTGAACAAGCAGAGTTTCAGAACTTACATATATTTAATTTATTCTATGTGATAATAATTTTAGAAAAACAGTAACTTTTCATATTTGATTCTAGCAATTTCCAGATTATGCTATAGTAGTCCAAATATATATAACTTGAGACTTAATTAACAAATGATTTTGAATGCATTTTAAGAATGCCTTTATAAACCCAACAAGTGACATGAGATTTTGTGAGGAAAGTAGTAATTTCTCTATCATTTAAATCACAATTTTTGAAATTTTCATTACAGGATGAGAGATGGAGTAAAACAATTGATCCTAAACTCCAGAAACTTTTAAGTGAGCTTGAAGCTGGCTTGAGTACTGCTCTTAGAAGGTCAGATCCTAATTACAGAGGAACAAAATTCAGTGAAGATGATGTCCAAGGTTGGTTTTGCAGTTATGTCTTCTATATTTAATTTGAAATTAGGAGTAAATAATGTATTTACAAGTTGAGTTTTTAGGCTTCCCTGTGACTGCTCCGTGTGAAGTGTAGCTGGTTGTGGTTTGTAGGTGGAATTAGTGATGGTCGTATGAAGAGACCAGAGGGGATATTTATGCTGCATCTAGTCAGAATCAGAAATTGAAAGATATTTACATAACCATATAGCAAAAATTTGCTTTAGAAAGTATATTTTGACTGAACATATTTGACAACAATTCATTTATTTCATATATAAGTATTTTCTGTTGTTATTTGCAGCTATACTTACACCAACAGATGAATTTCAGTTCTGGATAGAATGTGCTCGTCGTGGAAGCAAATGGTGTAGTAAAGAGAGGGCTTCACATTTTCAAGACCTGTTTGAGGACATTGCAAAAGTATGTTTTATTTTGTGCAATCAGTAATTTATTTCTAGACTAGTAAAAAGCACTTCCTATGAAATACATGTCAGTATATGTACACTTTTCAAATATATGAAAATATAACTATTTAGTTATTTTTCCTTGGGCAAAATTTTACTTTAAACGACATTCATGTAGTTTGTAGTGTCAGTGGTGCATGGGAATGTCAACATCTAATTGGGAGCACATTTGACCATTGAATAATAAGAGCTGCTGTAGAAATACAAAATGCTACAGTTTCTGAACTAGAAATTGACTCACAAGTTTATAAAAAGGACAGTAATAATGTTAAGATGCAAAAATTTTGGCACCCATAAAGTGCTTTCTTGAATAGTGCTTCAGATATCAATGAACTCTCCACATGAATAAACTTACACAAATGTTTGTTTTTTAAGAGAATTATGACATATCCTGTTATGCAATAAACCCCAGAAAACTATACCACTTGCCAGCTTCAGAAAAGTATAAATGTTTCTACAATATTGCATGTAAAGTAAACACTCTAAGGGTATTTTTCTTCCAGGATTATTACAGCTTGGATGCTCTCTCATTATTTGAAGTTGTGGATTTGGTGGAGACTACCAAGGACACTCTTGATAGTGTGTGGAGACAAACAGAACATGATCCTTATCCACAGCCACGCATGCATAATCTCTTGGATGTAATAGGTAAACCTTTCTGCAGTCTTCATTAAATAAACTGTTGAGAAAAAGTAAAATGATTCTTTGAGCAGAAACCTTCTTCCTCATAAAGGCACCAGTAATAGCCCACAGCACTAAGGTGCTTACTTCTTCTAAGTATGATCTGTGAATATTATTTGCCTTCTTGTATGCAATAGTTGAACCAGTTCTGGTCTATGCTTTCATATATGCTTGGGAAGATGACAGAAATGGAGTTGGATACATTTCAGCTTGTGGGCTAGATTTGTTATGCTTCTGTTGGACTCCCTGTCCTTCTCTCAGAGGAGAAATTTTATTTACATGAACCCCCATGTAGAGGTCTATGTGGAGGTCAGAGCAGGACATGCAGAGAGGTTGCTTCTCAAATTCCCTTGACAGCAGCCCCACGTTCGGGGGCAGGCAGTAGGCAGTGAGTTTGTCTGCTGCTGCATGGTCTGTGTGTCTGTGTGTGTCTGTGTGTCTGTGTGTGTCTGTGTGTGAGGGAAGGGATTGTGGGGGGCAGCCACATACTGCCATTACTGCTGACAAAGATGTGCTTGCTTGCATGTGGAATCTGGAATTCATTGGCTTCTGATGTTGGAACAACCTCTGTTTAACTTGGAGATGTTCAAGAGATTTATTGAATATGAAACAAAATAATCAGTTATTGGTGCATTTGTGTGGCTTGAAATCAAAAGATTACACTAGTTTTTTAAAAAATGTGATTAAAATGTGGCATAGCCTTTTAAGGAATTATTTTAAGCAAACATAACATCTTGCTTTTGTATACATTTTTGTCTTCTAGGTGGCTCACTAGGTAGATATGTTCAGAGAAAATTAGCAGCTTTGAATTTGTGGGAGGATGCTTTTCACAGTGTTAAAGAAAATATAAAGATTGGCATCTTGATTTGTGAGCAGTGGGTGTCAGCTTGTGAATACTTAACTGGACAACTGTGGCAACGTTATACTCTACATCCATGGAAAAATGAGAAATATTTCCCTGAATTACTAGCCAAACTTGGCAAACGTCTTGAGGAGGTAGAGATTTGAATCATACACATTTTATAATCTTTGCAGAGTCAAATAGCATTCCATAATCTATGCTTGCCTGACCCTTTCTAAAGTTTCTTGCAAAAGAGATGGTTACTTCTAAATGTAAGTTTTATGTAAAAATACATTGGCTATATCAAATGCTTTTTTTCCCTTGTAGGTGCTAACTGTTAGAACACTACATGAAAAACTTACGTTCTTTTTGCCAGCTGGAGAACAAAATTCCTTACATCTTGCTCGAGTGTTTGAACCCTTTGCTGGCCTAAATCCTGTACACTACAATCCTTACACAGAGGTATAATGCTTATTTTTAATTTATTCACATTCTTTCTGTGTCTTTCTGTGATGTATATGGATAATCCTAAACTAACACGACCTCATTGTCTCTAGCCATTATGGAAAGCAGCAGTTGCTCAGTATGAAAGAATTATTGCACCAGCAGAACAAAAAATAGCAAGCAAATTGAAGAAATGTATTTCAGAAATTCAGGACAGTCCTCAGCAGGTATGGGTATTTTTGTAGTCTGAAAATTTTCCTGAAGATCGAGTTATTGAATCCTTAAGTAGTCAGTTTAGAGCACGGGAATAAGTACTTAGAACCAAAGATAGCACTACTTATAAACAGTATTAATCAGTAGTGTCAGAATATGTTCAGCCTTTTTCAGTAGAAAGCAGTAACTTCTTTAAAACTTCATATTGCAGCTTCTTCAAATATTTCAGAAACATAAGGAACTGATAAAGCATCCAAATATAAGCAAAGAATTGCTTTTGGAAAGGGAAACTTTGCTAGCGGGACTTCAAGATTATGTCAAAGGTATTTAATTGCGTTAGTTTTTTTGAAAATACTAGAATCCTTTATTTACTTCTAGAGTTATGTCAGTATAGCTAATATATTTTTATAACTACATTAATTATCTAAGGTTGTTCTATGAGGTTTCTGAACTAGCGAATCTTTTTCTTGTGTCAGACTATCAGTCAGACTTTGAAACTCGCTGCCATGGTGTTCCTGGTGATGTTTATGGACCACCGTCAGGCAAGAACCTTTCTGAAGTTGTCAATAATATTATATGGGTACAGCAGCTGGAGATGAAGGTAACAAATTCCACTACTGCTTAGACACAATATTATCATAGAATGTAAGACATGATATTTTACATTTCTGTGGGGAATTCCACACAGAAAAATTGTGAACTTCCCCAGGGTTATATATTCAAGATTCCTTATGAGTGATGCTTCTTGATAGGTTGAATTTTATTAACAGATCCAGAAGACCGTCTTTTTGTGGTAAACTGAAATGCCTGCTTTTATGACTTAATTTTTTTTGGGGGAAAAAAAAAACCAGCCAAAATTCTGAGTGGAGGAGTTTTTGTTAAATTTTACCCTCCATTTTGTATTTTAAAATTATATTTAAGATTCACAGATATCCAGATTCTGACATCCTAATTCTCACTTGTTATTACTAACCTGTGTAGTGTCCTCTTGAAATTGAAGGGATTTCTTAGTAGTACATTTTGAGTTTGTGCCTGTGAGGGAATTTACTGCAGAGAGAGTAGTAAAAGTAAATGTACAACAATTCAGTCCTCTCTTACAACAGATTGTATTTAAAACATATTTAACTGTATTTTAACTTATGTGGGTTTTGCTAGTTTGTATTTACACTTTACTTGGAAACTTTGAATATTTTTTGGAAAGCTTTGACCTGTGAATGTAAGTGCCATATACAGTAACTGTAGATTAATGAGAATGGAAGATACTTATCCCAGAATAACTATTAACCCAGTACTATTAACCCAGCTTTTTGTCCTTCACCAATTTGCAGAAATTTTAAGGGCCCATTTTAGCTGATAATGACAAGGGATGGAGGTATTAAAGATGTTACTTTGTTAAGTCTCTTGCAGAGAGGGCAGCAGCAGCTCAGGTTTATTTCTTCTGCTTGGTCTACCAAAGACTTAGTTCAGCTAATGTGTGTCAGTTGTATGTCTGCTTTAGGTTGTGTTAAATTTTCAAATTGCTCTCATTTCTCCACTGATTGTCTTGGGTTTTGATTAATTTCTATAGAGTTTTGATTAATTTTTCCACATGTAGATGTGAAATTCCATTTCAAATACCTTTGAGTATTGTCATTGACCTTATAGATACAATAGAAGACTCATGGGAGATCTGTACCTTTATGGAATATTAACTGAAGACTAGGTGGGATACTCTGGGGTATCCTAGTTGTGGTGGACACTCGTGGTGGACAACTTATTCAGACCCAATTTATTGTAAATCAGAATTTGAACATATAGGACACTATCTAGGATTTACTTCTTGTTTTAATTTTTTTCAGTTTTACAATCCCACTTGGATGTTTTGCAATACTGAGTTTTACTGTGGTGATTTTTCTTTCCTGATCGAATACTGGGAAGTTAAGCTTCTTTTCTTTATGGTTGTGTTTAAGGTGGATGATGCTATCAAGTTGGCAGAGGCCCTTTTGTCTGACTTACCTGGATTTCAAACTTTTCATCAAAGTGCAGATTCTTTTCTGGAACAGTTAAAAGTATATGAACAAGAACAATTTGATGACTGGTCTAGGAATATCCAATCAGAATTATCAAATCCCAAGTCAGGACTTTGGTAAATACATTCTTGTTTAAATAAAGTTTCTTAAATAAATAATTTTTATTAAATAATGAAATCTGTAGAGTGGTGTTATTCATTAGAACTTGGCAAAAGAAATAAAAAAAAAAAAAACAAAAAAACCCCCAGAATTTAAAATGAAAGGAAAAACAAAATAGAAGAATTTATTATAATTCCATCATCCTACTGATCTTGATTGATAAGGTGAAGAATACAGGACAGTGTTAATAACTAATCCTGCAATTTCTGTTAGCATCTGGAATGAAAGGCGTGTTTGGTTTGCTTGTTGTTCTTGCTACTTGTTATTCACTATAATCCATATAGTGATAATGTATCAAAACCAGAGAGTACAGCTGTGACATACAGATGACACATGTAGATTAACAATTGTGAATTGTTATTCATAAGAAATTCTGCAGTCTTAATAGGGCAGATGAAAGAAGGGTAGGCAAATCAATTTAAACTTAATTAACTGTGTTTCCCAAAGTAATGATATTTCTTTGTGGGATATTAAAATATATTGTAACAATTTTAGTTTTTGTTCATTGGCCGCATAACTTCTGCCTGATCTCTGATGTTGTAAACTGCTTTTGGAGAGTTCTTCCACAGTTTCACTGCATACAGCAGTTGATACTTATGTAAAAACTTTTATTTTATGAAAAACAGTCAAATATGGCAAATAAGCAGATTCAGCACTCCAATATATAACAACCATTAATTTATTAGTGCCATAAAATATTGATTTAGTGAGATTTTAAAAGATGTCATGTGATTAACTAAAAGGACAAGAGAAGAGGTTGCTCACTGCAAAGGGGAAGGCAGTGGATATGGAAACTAGAAGAAAAGATAATTAAAAATGAGTAAAGCTGAAGTTTTTAAGAAAGAAGCCTTGAAAGATGGTGGTAGAAGCATTACTAAAATATTAAAAAAATGGAGTAAAATCTGAAGATAGGCTGATGTTCTTATTAGTATCTGGTTGCATTTACCAAGACTCCACTGATCCAAATCCTGGTTTTTGGATTGATTCCCTCAGTTTATTTTTCCCCCTTTGCAGTGCTGAAGACTCAGGCCTGTAAAGTGCCCACTTGAGACAGTATGATGGATACTGTGTGTTTGAGAAATAACTGTCTGGCTGTGAGTTACATGTTAACTATTGTCACAAAACAGAAACACTTTGTAAACAAAACCAATAGGCGTTGGTTAATTTCGTGTTGTCTTCATTGGCTTTGAATTGAAAGAAAGGATTACTGGAATAGCTTTTTAGTAAATTAAGATGTTAATAAGCATAGATAAATGTAATAGAATGACATAAAAGTTTTTAGAATAGTTTGTTATATTATGGTAAAATTCACCTAAGAAAGGATAAATATCAAATTATATTCAGTAATCTGTTTGATTTTGGTTCAGTATCCAAGCTAATAGCCCTGTGATGGAGTTGGATCACATCTCTGGAACATTAAACATACTTTATTCAGATCGTTTAGTGACTCTCCTAAGAGAAGTACGTCAGCTGTCAGCACTTGGGTTTGCTATACCAGCTAAAATACAGCATGTTGCAAACACTGCACAAAAGTTCTACAAGCAAGCAGTCATCCTCAAACAGGTATAAGATTAAATGCCATAATAACTTCCTTTTCTAACTTCCCAGCTTTAATTCATAGAACTTTTCTTGGCTTCTGTCTTTTCTGTCTTGGTGGTTAAGCTTTCGCTGTGCTCTTTGCATGTGTCTGCATTACAGTGCCTTGTTAGCTTAATCCATAAAAAGAAAAAAAATAAAGAAATGCTTTATAATTTCAGAATGTGTCTTCTTTTGAAACATAGTATTAAAGCTAGATGAAGTTACTGTAGGAATATACAGAAATAAGACAAGTAATTAACTGATTAGTCTTAGTTTTTGATTATTGTGACTGAAGGAAAACGTCGTAACATGGAGCAACTTGTCCTTACCATTGCTAGTTTTCAACTGAAAATACATTAATAAGTATTTTAATGAAAACATGTGTAGGGATTTTTTCGGAGTGGGTGGTGTATTTTTTTGATTGCACTCAGTGCTATGTAAGTTTTTATTTAGCGTGTAGTTCAATTCAGTTTCACATGAGGTGTCATTGGTAGCTGAGATACCCCTACAGCTAAGGCAGAGATGACGTAAGACCTGCAAGATACCCACACATCTGGATCATTGACAGGTGCCCAAGTGGAAACCTTAGTTATCTCAAAAGGCACTAGATGTCTGTGTGTGGACAGCTAAACCAAGTTGTAGGGTATCCCTCTTACACCAGCTGTCCATCTGGAAGTAAACAGATGTTTTTAGGTCTTGTGCTATATCCTGGAAGATGTCATGTGTACCTGAAGGCCTGTGAAATGGCACTAGATGCCAACATTTGCATAAAATAGTGGAACTGATCCACTTGTAACAAATCAGAGATTGAACCTATTTCGCTTAGGATGAAGCATAATCACCTCAGATGTGTAAGAAGCAGGGTTTTTTTGTATTAGACTTCATCACTAGAAGAAGATAGGATCACATTAGCACTGTGGGTATATTTTTGTAAATATTTTATTTGTGTAATTCTCATTTCTCAATGACATTGATTGGGCAATATTTTCAGTAATGTTCTGGGTTGCAATTATTTACATAAAAATTACTTTGTTCTTGCAAATTTAATCTCTGAATTTTTACAGGTGGCACATTTTTATAATTCTATCGATCAACAAATGATTAAGAGTCAGAAGCCAATGATGTTACAATCTGCTCTAGCATTTGAACAGATAATTAAGGTGAAAGAATTCTCCTCTCTTTGTATTTTTAATTGCAATGGTATCTGCATATTCTGTGATGCTTTTTTCTGTGTTTATTGCTGGATTTTTTGACTGCAGCCTTCCTATCCAAGCAATGTCATGTGTTTAATTAGCACTTATTGAAATCAGTGGGCCTTTTTTTATTTATATTGTCATTTGAGCAACTGTTTGCTCCTTTTTGCCTTGGATAGTGGTGTAATATGCTCTCAGGAATTAGTGTTTGAATTATACCTGAACTACATTGTGGTTAATTCCTTAATAGTTGGTAACATAACTCCTGTTTTAACTGTTCTAAATAATATTATTTTGGTCTGTTTTAGTAAAAGCTGCATATGCTTTTTTCTGGAGATAAATTAATATTAAGCAATTATTTCATTGTTTTGTCTATTATTAAATCTCTCTGGATTTGTAATTATCTTGAATATCTCTAATTCTTGTTTTGGGCAGGTTAAAAGCAGCTACTTTCTGTTTTAGGCTGAGAACAAAGAATCTGTGGATCCATCTGATTATTGACTTATACATGCAGTTTGTTACAGCGGGTTGGTGTTCAGACATAATATAGTGGCTCTGAGAATAGTGTTTGTTTTTTTGGTAATTGCTAGGAAGTTCGCTATCCCTAAAGAAGCTTTAGATTCTCTTAAGAAACCTGAGTCAATTGGGAGGACTTTATTTATTTTAATTTTTCTGCTTTGAAGGGACAATGTGAACACTGCTACAATCCACATTTTTTTAACAACATATCTCCATTTTATGTCTGGAGAAGCATGTCTATCATGAATTTCAGTTTTTACTGATTTTGGTCAGTTTCAAGCACTGTAACCTCTTCCAACACTCTTACAATGTGAGAATGGCTGGTGAATTATAACATGCCCATAAACTCTGTATTGGGCAAGAGAATGATATCTCCAGAGCAACATTACAGGAACAATTGGAAACTCACTCCTGAGAACTGTTTTGCAAGACAGATTATAAGAGTGGGGCTGGGAGTAGAAGGGATGCTTGGGGTTTGGATTAGTTCATAAAAATGGTGAAGACTGCAAACAAAACTGTAGGTTCAAAAGTGTCCTTGAAAACGTTCCCAAACTGTCTCTAAAGTTTTGCTTGAACTGGTTACAGATTGTGCCACAGACTTTTAGTGTGCAAACCCTGATAGGGATGGTGCACAAGTGCTCAAAGCCCCAACATACTCTTCAATTTAGTGGGATTTCCATCCTACATCTTTTGGGTATAGATCTGGCTATGGAACTTCAGATGCTTTTGTCTTGTGATTTTCTACTGTAAACTTGGCAAAATGCATAAAATGAACAGAATCTTGATTAAAAGCCCAGATAAATAAAACTCCTCAAATCTCCCTATATAAGTCAGTGGAATTTTACACATTGCAGAAGTCTCAACGTCAGTTAATTTATTTCAAACTCTCTTAAGAGTCTATCCTTCTTAATCCTTCCCCAGTTCATTGATGTAGCTGTAATGCTATGCCTACATGTCTGTGATTTGCCAGATCATTATGACTCTAGTGCAGGTAGGGAAAGGATGGTCCTCCATTTTTTGCTAGGAGTAAAACCATCTTTCTGATGTTATCACTTCTTGCATGCTAGCTGGTAGACTATGTTTGTCATTAAATCTTACAAAGTTTGTATGGTTTTTTTAAAGCATTCAAAATCTGGTCCTGGAGGAAAAGCTCAAATAACATGGGATAATCCCAGAGAACTGGAAGCTTATATCCAAAAACTCCAAGCTGCTGCTGAACGGCTTTCAACTGAAAATAGAAAACTAAGGAAGTGGCACACAAACTTCATTGAAAAGGTATATTTTCCATCTGAAATTGAAATTGGGTCTTCTATAACTTCCCTTTCCCTTTCTTTCATTTACATGGTGATGAGTATATTTATTTTAAAATTCTTTTAACAGGTTATATCACTTATGAATATTGATCTACTTCGGCAGCAGCAGCGTTGGAAAGATGGACTCCAGGAGCTCAGAACTGGTTTTGCCAGCCTCGAGTCACAGGCAGGGTTTCATTATCATACTGCAAACTGTGAACATATGACTTATCAACAGTAATCAAAATTTAAGACTCAAACATGACATGATTGAATTGATTTTGGTTAAGGAGTTACCAGCTGGCTCAGGAAAACCAACTTTGTACTAGATTGTGCCAGGTGTGAGGTAAAATCTCAGATGAGGAGGATGAAGATAATCTTTTTTATGTCATACCAATAGTGGGAGAACTTTCAGTCACTGACATGTGTCAGCTGAAGAAATGGTAAAACTTTAGATAATGTAGATCAGTTGTGTCTGAGCCATTAATGTAAGGTAAAACAAAGAAACTGGTACAGATATGAGTGATCCCTAGATAGACTAGAACAAATGTATGAAAGTTAGAATTAAAATGCATTTCTGCCTGAAATGATCAAAAAGACATGGTTTTGTTTGTTCACTTATCAACTGACAACTTTTAGAGTAGAATCATAGAATCATTTAGGTTGGAAAAGACCCTTAAGATCATGGAGTAAGATGATAAAGATTTGGGTTAAGAATGTCATATTGTCAAGTACGTAGGTGATACTATATCACCTAAGTTATTTTGAGGTATCATTCCACTCAGGTTAATTTTTCCTATAGCCTTCAACAATCAACAGACTCTATTCTTAGATGGATAAGTTCTTAGTCATTTTAATGCAAACTCAGATTACTTGGTTGGTATTTGCCAGTCAATTAAATGCAGAATATCTACAGTATTTTGCTTATAATTTTTTATGTTTTCATTTTCTCAAGGTAATATCAACAGTAAATAAGTGCACTGATTTAGCTTTTGGTTTCTAACTTCTTTTGAAGTGTAGTTTGCAGGTTTTTATCTTGAAGTCAGTATGTTTTGTGAAAGTATTTGCCTAAAGATCTGTTTGAAAATTATTTAGATATTACAGGGTATTTTTAGATGGAAAATTAGCTGCACTGTATTAGTCACTTTTTAAAAATCTTTGACTAGAAGTGATAAAACTTGACCAAATGTATCTTTTTTTCACCAAAATTTTCATCCAAAAATTACAAGAAGGTATAGTCTTACTGCTGTTGTTTTACATATTTCTTAAACCCTATTTCAAGTTTTCTTAATCTCTAGAATCTTCCTGGCGGAAGAGTTCCTCTGGGCAGCCTTGAATTGTAGGGCACAGCTTAACTGTATAGCTTCTTGCTGCAACCTTCAACTGCCTCCAAAGCCCTGTCTAAAAATTTCTATTCAATTAAACAAGAGAACCTGTTGAGCTGGAATAGATTTCTAATTTCTTTTCTAGTTGTGTTGTCCTTTTGAAAATCCCTGGATGACTTGTAAATGACCATTTACAGATTTGTGTGTATGACAAGCAGCTTTACACATTCTCACAGTTCAGTGTAGCAGATTCCAATGAAAATCTGAATACTTTGAGATAAAATGATCTGTGTGTATGCACAAGATTTTTTGGAAACGCTGTTTAAAAGGTAGTTTACATATTATGAGAAAATAAAAAGTGTGATACAGGTTTAAATCTCTCATGCAGCCAGCTCTTTGTCTTATTTCTAACTGAGTCCTGTGCATTTTGGAGTAACCTTGAAGAATCTTATAGTAAACCTCAGCAAAGTTCTTATGCTTAACTGCCATAGAGACTGTTTGATTTGTATTTTTTTGGTTATTCTTTTATTAATTTGAAATAAATGCAATAAATCTAGATCTCTTCTATGTTCAAATTGGTCACATTACCAAGGAATATCTTGAGTTAGAAGGGGCTCACAAGGATCATCAAGCCCAACACCCCACTCCTCACAGGACTACCTAAAACTAAACCATGTGACTTAAGTGTGTTGTACAAATGGTCCTTAAACTCTGCCAGGCTTGGTGCTGTGACCACTTCCCTGGGAAGTCTGTCCTAGCAGTGTGATACTTCACTGAACTTAACTATGATCCTAGTCTTCAGACATTGTACTGCGTGCAGGTTCAGCTTATAATTATGGTTTGAGAAATAAAATGATAATAAAAATAAACATTGTTAAATTTTAGGGTTTCAAATCGAGTGATATGAAAGCTTGGAGACAACACTGGAATCATCAACTTTACAAAGCTCTGGAGCATCAGTATCAAATGGGCCTAGAAGCACTCAATGAAAATTTACCAGAGATAAATATCGATTTAACATTCAAGTAAGATTTTTTTTTGCTGTATAAGAAAGTATTCAGGCTCAGGTTACATTAAGATATTTATTTTTCTATGGCCTGTTTCATTTTTAGGCAAGGCCAGTTGCAATTCAGACCTCCTTTTGAAGAAGTACGAGCTAGATATTACAGAGAAATGAAGAGATTCATCTCTATTCCAAATCAGTTTAGGGGAGTAAGTGAAGCAGAGGATGGGTCTATATTCACTGTTATGACTGAAAGAAATGCGAATGGGTTTCTGACTGCTTTCACTAAAGCGGAGGATTTGTTCAGAAGGCTGGCAGATGTTTCTAATCAATTCAAGGTATTTTCAATATTGGACTGACTTCTGCTCTTTTTATCTTAGATTTATGTCATTTTATTTTGGACACTCTAGAAGTAAGCTTTAATATTGTGCTTTATTGACCTTTTCTGCAAGGCATATAAGCAAAAGCTTAGTTAAGTCCATCCACATTAAGTCACCCACTTAAGCACATGCCTAACTTGAAATATGTGTGCAGTTCCCATCAAAACCTCTGTATTATAGCTCTCTTTTGATTATCCTTAAATATGTGAATATGTCAAACCATTTTGCACTAAGAGAATCTCTTGGTGGTTGAAGAAGCACAAAGGTTTAAAGCAAATGTAGTTTGGAAACGTTATTAAAGTATTTTAACATTATTGAGAAACATTTTTTTAGTTTGGAAAATATTTCTTTTTCATGAAATCAAAAATAATGCTGGAAAGGAATGGATCGTAATTGGTCAAGTAGATGTGGAAACTTTGGTGGAGACGCATCTTTCTAGCAAACAGGACTGGGAAAAAAACTTCAAGGCATTAAAAGTGAGAGGGAAAGAAGCAGAACGTCTTCCAAGGTATAGTGTGACTCTATTCTTTTGTTTGAACAATGTATTCTATCAGATACTTTAAAGGTTATAGTAAAATAGAAATATTCTTTTTATGTTAAGGTATAGATAGAACTCCAAGAGTTTTTAAAATATTGATGCGTTTTTAAAAATATTGATTTGTTCAGATTTTCATTTTTTGGTTTTGTTTTTATACACTTACTTTTATCTGTGCAGCCTTCTCTGAAAACTTTTAATTACTTAGTTTGATATAAGGGGAAACTCTGTCAAAATTCAGGCCTGATTCTTAAATATTTCAAAACATGATATTTAACAGATCTTTTAACTAAGTCCTATACATGTGAAATGTGCATGGCAGTTAGGAACAAATGTAGTAAATGTTTATACATGAAGTAATTCCTGTATTGAAACATTTGATTACCTCTTACAAATTATAGTTTAAAGTACGGTTGTGTAGGATTTATTCTTACATATATTCCCATGGAACTTACTATGCTCTAGGGCTAGAGTTCCCAAGTGAAACTGCCAGGAATTGTATTCAGAACAAGGAAAAAGAAATGACATTTCATTCCAGAGAATGGATTGGTAGAACTTGTTGGCTAAGTGATATTCTGAGTAGTAAAGATTTGGTCAGACTGGACAGACTGAGGTGAATAGAAGAGAAACTGGCTGATGTCTTATAGCCAGAAGTCACATGTTGCTGAGAAGTGCTATGAGTTGAAAAGGTTGTTGTTGCAGGAGAAGATGCAGGAAGGTATCAAGACTTTCTCTAAGTGTTCTTGAGGCATTTATTTATGGTCACTGTAGAATATTAAATAAGAGGCCTTGAAATGACTCACTGTGGCTTTTCTTCTGTTCTTAGGACTACTGAAGGCTGGGTTAGTAAACACTCATGGAAATTAGAGATTTAAGAACATGAATGTACAAATAATGAAAATATTTTTGAGTATGGTAATAGCCTTTTTGAATTTTGTAGCACTGGTTATATGAAATCAAGCCGTTTCTCACTATTTGGAGAAGCAAAGCACTGGACCCTCCTTCCCCATAAAACTGTATATATATATGCATAATTGTTGAAAGTATTTCAATATGATGAGTAATTTTCCCAATGAGCTATGACTTCTGATTGTAGAATTATGAGGGAAATTTTTTATTAGGGTAAAAAATCAGGGAAAATTATAGATGTGCATAGATGCTAGAAAGACTGACATGTAAGCATACTACTGAATATTTGCTGTCTTTTAATCTTTTTTCTTGAAGCACCATCAGGATAGATTGTTTAACTGTCAATTGCAACCCTGTCAAAACTGTAATTGATGATTTCATCCAGAAGTTGTATGATGTTCTAGTCATTTCTTTGAGAAAATCAGTTCAAGGTAAATAACTTTAATGGATAGTATTTTTTGTTTCTGTTGTACTTGTGGACATTTGTGTTAATGTAAATACTCTTTTAAAGGAATATTTTACTCTCAGACAGAGTGAGCTGCAGAAATCACAGTGCAGAGAAAGTCACCTCCTACTACTGTGTATTCCTCAACACTACTTTTTCACTACTGGCCTAACCTAAGACCCTTTTATGTCCATGTGTATTTTTCCTGTTCACTTGCTTTGGCCACAGCTGTTCCGGATGTAAAAGAATACATATGAACATTATTTTCCTTGTTTATTTTGTCTGAAGGAATGTTTCTTTGTTGCTTCAGAGAAGAAAATTTATTTAATGCTTTAGCGAGGAAAATTACTTAGGTCTTTGAGGAGGCATCATAAAATATTGTAATTAAAAATATTATTAGATTTTTCTTCTACAATTGAAATGCTTCATGAAGAGTCTTAAATATCTTAGAATTATTCCACAGAGTTACTTGTTGCTTGGATTGTCAAAATGCGGAGTGTTAAAGAATGCAAAACATTTCCCTCATTTTGTGTGGTCTTTCTATATCTTGAAGAGTAGGACAAAATTGAATAAGGTGTAGATGATGAGAAATAACAGTTCTTTGTGATTTAAATCTAACAATCATCACAGGAAACACAGAACAGGGATTGTGCAGAATGACTTCCATATCCTGAAAGGTGAATCTTGCCTGGAAGATTCCCTGAAACTGTTCAGCCACTTTCTCAGTACTAAAAATTATCTACTTTGGTAGGAAAATACAACATTATAGCTTAATCAGGCATTTTTTTGTGAGTGTTTTCAATGTGTAAAGCAAGATAGCTTTAGTTACTTACCTTCTCTAAAAGAATCAAACAAACCAAAAAAAAAGCCCAACAGAACCCCAAAGAACACAAAAGCAATTTTAAGATCTGTTTTTCACTGTTTACAAAAAAGAAAAAGACCTATACAGCTTTTGAAAGTTGTTATGGTATTCATGTTTAATATTCAGAAGGGACTCTGATACTTATGATTTAAATTATACATTGAACACAGTGGATTACGTTTAAAAAGGTATGTGTAAACAAAAATGTGCAATGGAGCCTGCAATTTTTTAAGTAAATACTTTGCATACTTGTGACAATGTTGTATCATTGTTGTCTGACTTGGATATTTAAAACTACAAATATCTTCTCCATGATAACTTTGTTTTTCATCATTATGCAGCTCACGTATGTGATGTTTCTTCATTTCTCACCACTGCCATGGAAACATTAGTGATTAGGCCTCAGACTGTAGAGGAAATAGCAGAAGACAATTTAAAGTATTTAAGCCTATATGAACGAAAAGAAGGGGTAAGATACTCTTGACAGCAAATACACATTTGACATCCAAAATATACTCTGGTAAAATATAGATCAATTACCCATAACTTGAAAAACACCTCCTTTTATTTTTTTTCACCTGCCATCTTTTAACTTCATATCTTTATGTCTTATATTGGAAGAGATATGGACCAATCAGTACTTATTCTTCCTTCTCATGACACATGATTGTATTGTTCTTTGTTGTGTCTGGTGTCTGCCATCTCTCTTCTAGATTGAAGAGTCTTATTTTACCTGATCTTTTCTTGTGCATAAACCCATTCATAACTTTGATCAGTCTTGTTGTCTTTTGATAAGTCTTTTCTCTCACTTTTCTGTGGGTTTATGGAATGAAATAGCAATATTACCTCTTTTATTATGTTTTTGATCCCTGTAACTCCTAACATTTTATTTGCTTCCTACTGCTTAGATTGAGCTGGCATTTTTGGTGCCATAACTCCAAGATATCAAGGGTGAAATGTAGTTGTTAGCTTAGAACTCAACTTGTATATATGAAATCTATTTTTTCACATTTATGTCACTTCATGGCTTTCTACTTGAGGTTTTTTTTTTTTGGCCCCGATATCATCAGTCATTATTTCTGTTAAGTTCATTCTGCAGTTCTTCACAGGTGAAGTATTTTAATACCTGGAATAACACAGTATCATCAATAAACTTTCTAATCTCACAGGCTGGTCTCCTTTTCCAACTCTTTTATAAACATCTTGAGCAGTCCAGCACAGGTACCTTCAGAATTCTGTGGGTGATTTTTTTTTTTTATTGAAGGAACTAGCTATTTCCTCCTAATGCTGTTTTCTGTCTTTTACCCAATTAATTATCTGTGCGAGGACCTTTGTTCTTTTATCAAGGCTACCAGTTTTCCTTAAATGCCTTTGGTGAGAGCTTGTGCTAAAAGCTTTTTCAAAACTTATCTAGAATATATGATTTAATTTTCCTTCACCCATACCCTTATGGATGCCCTTAAGGAGCTCTGATTCTACAGAACTGTGGAATTTTACAAAACTCATATTAACTCTTCCCAGCTGGACCGTATTTATACTTTGAAGGATTCAGTTCTAAATTGGTGCATCTGAGTTTAGGTGTGTATGTGCAGGTGTCTGCAGTGCCTGTGTGGTCAATATATTCAGCAGAAGTCTGGTCCAGTTGCCCTGAAGTGCAGTTCTGGAGTTAGTGAGATGCATTTCCAACATCCACACAAGGCTGGTAGCCATAACAGAGTTCTGGAAGGGCTTGACCTTTCTGCAGTTGCTACTGGAGGCCATGCAAGTGCTGTAGGACATCTCAGATAGCCCAAAACGTGTATTTGTGAGGAACTGAATCAAGTCCCAGTGATGAAGTCAGTTGCAGCCTGGAGCAATCCATTTCATCCTGGGGTAGGCAGCTGGTTGCTGATCCTCTTGGATTGATTTCTTAGCTCCACTGAGAGCTCAGTGCAGTTGTGCGTTCACAGCTGTCTGCATTTTAGTGGTGTCTTATGTGAGCTACATACAAGGCTGTCAGATAAGACACAGGACATATGGAAAGCCTCGTAACTTTTGGGGCTGTGGATGTAAGGCAGATGGGATAGAGTAGAGGATCTCAAGTAGTGCTGGAAACCTCTGTCATTAAATGATTAAGACCTTGGTTTCAATGCTCTTCTTTGGTGATAATGGAGTTTTAGATGCCTGCTTAATAAGTCCGTATACAGACATCTAATTTTAGCTTGATCTTTGTCTTGGATACAGATTAGCTGTTTGGCAGCTTACTCAGCAATGACTGTGTTAGGTTGGGTATAACTACTTACATTTTGTAGGAACTCTGGGAGAATTTTTGGATGTTGAAGAGAATTGCTTCTTAGCATTAGTACCTCTTGTCTCTTTTTAATTTTCAAAGCATACATAACAGGACATTTTGTTAAATGTGTAGAACTGTATGTGTATATCTCAGATGATTCTTCTAACTCCCATAGTTTAAAAGAGTTGGTTTTGTTTTTCTTTTAAATTTTGTTGGATTTTAGTATATGGGGAAAAAAAAGATGAATTTATTGGGTCACAAAAATTGGTGCTCTTTTATATGAGTAAAAGAAAAAAAAGAAAGGAAGAAAGGAGGAAAGAAAGAAAAGGGAAGGAAGGAGAAGGACAATGTTATATGGCATGAAATATGTCTGCCTGACTGAGTCTCATGGGTTGAGATGAAGACAGTTTAATGGGTAAAGCAAAAGCAGTGCGAAAGGAAAGCAAAACAAGGAATTCTTCCCATGGGCAGGCAGGTGTTCAGCCATCTCTAGGAAAGCAGGGCTCCATCACATGTTACAGTGACTTGGAAAAACAAATGCCATCACTCCGAATGCCCCACGTCCTGCCCCACTTCCTTCTTTTTCCTCAAGCTTGCTATGCTGAACATGCCACCCTTGGTTTGGAATATCCCTTGGATCAGCTGGGCTTAGCTGTCCTGGCTGTGTCCCCTCCCAACTCCTTGTGCACTCCCAGCCTCCTCACTGGTGGGCTGGAGTGAGGAGCACAAAAGGCCTTGACTCTGTGTAAGCCCTGCTCAGCAGTAACTAAAACATGCCTGTGTTATCACATAATTTTCATCAAAAGTCCAAAACGCAGCCTGATATCAGCTACTATGAAAAGATTAACTCCATCCCAGCCAGACTCAGCACATGTATACACATATATATCCATATTTATAGAATTCTGTTGCTCTGCTGCTGTTCTCCAATTTGATTGAGTCATCTCTGCAATATATAAAGAAACTTATCCGTTTCATAGTTATCATTCACTTCCGTGTATCTCATGTCAGGATCAAGATTTAAAATTCCTTTAAATACCTCAGATACTATTTTTCCAATGTTTTAATGTTATTCAATAAGCAGTATTAAAAAGGCAGCTGTATATAAGTTTATCTGTGCAAGCACAGTTGGTGATTGATATTTGCTTATGGTTTAGATAAACAGGATTTGCTGAGTTTTTGCACACACACTTACTTTTAGTCTTTCTGATTTTAGATTTTCCACCTGTTTCAAGAGGCTGAAGATAAAAACAAACTTTTGCGAACTGTGGCTGGTGCAGGTTTGAACACTATCAGTAACCTAAGAGCTACATGGGATAAATTTGAATTAATGATGGAAAGCCACCAGCTTATGATTGCAGAACAGGTAACAATGAAAAACTAACATTTTACCTGAAAGTGCTGAAATTATTTTGAATTAGTCTGGAAAAGTACTTTTTTCTTAATTTAAATCCAGCTTTATTGAGTTGAGGGAGAGCCTTCAAAGGAAGAATGCTTAAACTCTTAAGCAGTAACAAAGTGAAACTTCTGTTGAACTGATGCTGAAATGAATGTTACATTGTTGTACTTCTGTCTCGAAAAAACTTTCTGGTGACAGAAATTAATAAATTCAATGGTTAACTGAAGAAAACAGGGTAACACTTAAAAGATAACATTTTTATTACTTTATCATGCTTTTAGTACGGAAAGTACTTTTCATATAACTTTGGGAAACTATGCACAGTCCTGTAATTCCAGTCCACAGGCAAATTGCTGAACTCATTTGAAGTTCTGCTGAGGATATCAATGTCCTAAAAATACAGGAATTTTTCTATGTGCTGTAGGATGCAGGCTAGATAGGTAGCATAGCTGAATAAATAGGTCTCAAATACCAGCATAATAAAAAAAAATATTGTCCCCTTTAAAAAAACACAGAACGAGGAGAATAGAGTTTAGCTATTTATTGGAGTATTATACGAGAAATTTTTTGAGTTTAATTTTCGATCAAGTTGTAGTTATCAAGTTTTGAAGTTGATACTTTGATTTTGATCCTAGATGTAGATACAAGCCATTGAAGGAATGTAATTTTACCTCTTGGTTTACAGATTGAAATGATGAAAGGAAATGTGATTTCACGTATTAATATATATCTTCAAGACCTAGAAAAATTTAAAGCACGCTGGGATCAGCTAAAGCCAAGTGATGATGTCATTGAAACAGGTGATCAGGATGTACTTGAGAAAAGTGCTGAGATCATAAAGGAAAAAAAAAAAGAATTTGATGAACTTGAAACTGTGAAAGAAAAACTCATGTATGTATGTTTATTTCCCTGTGTATCTTATTCATCAATGTATGGATCTTTTGAAGCAGAAAATGCTAACTAATTTTTATCACAGCAGATAATATAAGGAATTTAATTTGTATTACATGTTTTTCATCAGCTTTTCAGAGTCCTTTTTGTTAGTTACATAACAAGAATTTCTCAAGTGAAGTTTTTCTAGAGGTTTTTGAATGAAAAATTTGAGAAGTCTCTTAAGCTTTCACATAAGGAAGTCTGTACACTAAAGGCTTGATGCTGACTTCTGGAATTCTCACTGAGAGAAAGTTTGGAATACTGGTCCAAGGAGGACCTTAGTCCTCCTTTAACTTAAGTGAGCAGGAGCTCACCTCTCTTTCTTGAGTGAGTGTCCTATCTGGAAGACTGTCATGCAAAAGGAAAGGATTTTTGCTCTGTGTGTCTGCTTTCAGAAAACAAGCAAGCAAAACAACAGTAACAACAACAACAATAATAATAATTAGTAAATAAATATTGTAAAAATAATAGTGAGTAAATTATTGGAGATCTTGAGAGGACAAAGTTTTCTATTTAGCTTCTTACCTTAGCACATAGACGATAGTAAATAAAATCAGCATACTCTTTTTACCGAGCAGGAAGAAACAAATCAATTCAAAATTTTCTTTCGGGCTTTGTTTTTGAAGGCACAAATTGACTCTTCTCACAAAAAGAAACAAATTAAAGTTTATGGAAAATAATTTTGAATATGGAAGAAGATGCTATGTAGGAAAGTTAGCCTTCATCTTCCTTTATTATTTCTATTCAAGAAGGAGCCTAAAGGAAAATGCAGTTGGCAGCAATGTTCTTCAATAAAGCCAATGACACTTCTTAAATATATGACTATTTCTATATGATACCATTTCTTAAACACTCAATGTGCAGTGGAATAATGTAATGCATAATACAATCATCTTTTTATTCAGTGAAGAATGCCGGCATTTTAAGTTGGAAGAGCCTGACTTCCCATTGTCAGAAGTTGTAAGTCAAGATATTAAGAGTTGTGCAGAGGTGTGGGCACTGTATGAAGAGTTTTATCAAGGTTTTCAGGAAAAAGCCAAGGAAGACTGGATTACTTTTAGGTATGTTTTTGTTACTTTATTTTTAATAGACATATATGTGTGGTCACAGTACTGTGTAGTGCTGACTTTTAATATTTGATTTTCATGCAGAAGTAAAACATATCTATTTGAAGAATTTTTGTTTAACTGGCATGACAAAATGAGGAAGATGGAAGAACATACTGTAATGACAGTAAAGTTGCAAAAAGAAGTGGACAAATATAAAGTAAGATGCTAATTTACCCTGGAAGTGTTCAAGGCCACGTTGTATGGAGCTTGGAGCAATCTGGTCTTAATAATGGAAGGTGTCCCTGCCCATGGCAAGGGGAGTGGAATGAGATGATCTTTAAGGTCCTTTTCAGCCCAAATAATTCTATGATTCTATGAATTGCAAAAAGGAATGAAGGCAAAGATGTTTTGGTATTAGTGTGTAATAGACTTCATTCTATAGCTCATTGTTCGTTTTTACAATAAAATCATTTAAAATTTAACAAAATATCTTCTGATAGTATTTTGAACATTTCACTTACCTTTGAGAACCTTTAGTTGTGTACAGTGGATAGGAAGGTCATTACAGCTTACATAGACACACATTTAATAATGTTTTTTCTTCAGAATTATAGTCCTAAACTTTAAATCCAGGAACTGAAAAAAAATGTACCTCAGTTTAAGAATTTAAATTTTTCTTTTGTTTGAATAGCATGTCAGTCTGTAATCAGAGATGCAATTTTCATAAAGACTAGATGGATTCACATGTGCATTTTTTCTATAGACAATAATTCCACTCCTAAAATATGTAAGGGGAGAACATCTTTCTCCAGACCATTGGCTGGATCTCTTTCGTCTTCTGGGTCTTCCCCGAGGCACTACACTTGAGGGCTTGTTATTTGGAGATCTATTAAAAGTGACAGATGCCATTATAGAAAAAGCAATGGAACTTAAGGTATGAATAATTTCAAATCAAGGAACTAAAATTTTTTACGGTTTCTTTTGTGTTGTAGTTGTTGTTCTGTATGCATATAATGTTATTACTGTGGAAATAGAACTTGCATTATAATTTTGAATGAAAAGTTTATTGAAATCTCTGTAGTTTCATATGAAATCTATTTTTGCTTTTAAATAGGATTTGAATTGTCGAGCCCAAGGTGAAATCACAATCAGAGAAGCATTACGTGAGCTTGAACTCTGGGGAGTTGGAGCTGTCTTTATGCTAACAGATTATCAAGATAGCCAAGGCAAGAATATCAGGCTTATTAAAGACTGGAAGGACATAGTCAACCAAGTTGGAGATCATCGCTGTCTTCTACAATCTCTTAAGGACTCTCCATATTACAAAGGTTTTGAAGATAAAGCGTCCATCTGGGAGAAAAAGCTAGCTGACTTGGATGAGTATCTGCAGAATTTAAACCAAATTCAGAGGAAATGGGTCTATTTAGAACCGATATTCGGTCATGGAGCTTTACCCAAAGAACAGGCTCGTTTTAACAGAGTTGATGAAAACTTTAGGTTAGTGTTATGGAACGCAACTTATTTTTTTCTAATATCTTTGGCATGTGTAGTCTAAAACATTCTTCATGGTGAAAATACATGGAGCAACTGGAATGTGTATGGAGAGGAAGGTCAGCAACAGGAATTCAGTAGATATATGTATATGAGTGACAGTGACATATCTCAATAAAGGTGGTAACATTTTAATTTAATGGGGTACTTGTGAAGAAAGGAATCACATTAAACATAAAAGGTCATGAGCAAGGTAGCTAAACACAAGATTAGTCTTGTCAGCAATAGAGGTGATATAATTATTTTTCCAAGAATCATGCTGAAGACAAGCCAAGAAAGTACACAGATAGACTTCGAGGAAAAACAGGTGGTTTCTTTGGTCCAAACAAGTCAAAAGATAAAAAGGGAGTAGGTTTTAGAAATATAGAGAAATTTTAACAAGAAACAGTTATTTTTAAATTACATTGGAGAGACGTTGATGTAAATTCTGCAATGTTTCATCATTAGTACTGAAAACTGAAAGTTATATATCAACTGTTTATATTACTTCCCGGTGCATTACTTTTCATATAACTACTTATATTATAATGGTTTTATGAATTATTCATTTTTGTTTCTATCAAGATCCATTATGTCAGATATCAAGAGTGATAATAGGATAACATCACTGAATGCCCGGACAGGAATAAAAAACACCTTAATTACCATACTTGACCAGCTTCAGAGATGTCAGAAGTCTTTGAATGAGTTTTTGGAGGTACAGCTAACATTAATAGAGTTTTTTATAAAGAAAGTCAGTAAGTATGAATTTAAATCTACAAAACTGATTTACTTTTTTTTTATATAGGAAAAGCGTTCAGCATTTCCAAGATTCTATTTCATTGGAGATGATGACTTGTTAGAAATTTTAGGACAGTCCACGAATCCTCTGGTTATCCAGTCTCATCTTAAGAAACTCTTTGCTGGTAATGCATCAATTTTCATTTAGAAATGTACTTATTTAGAAATAAGCTTCTTCTTACAGGCTTTTTTCCCCCCTCACTTTCCGTGACTAGACTCTGAGGAATTAATGTTTACTTTGGCAATTTATAACTTTATTGATTTTTTTTCTGATTAATAGGCATTAATAGTGTAAGCTTTGATAAAGAATTTAAATACATAGTTGCCATGAAGTCTGTAGAAGGAGAAATTGTACCACTTAGAAATAAAGTTCTTCTGTCAAGTGATGTGGAGGTAAGATAATAGCATCCCAGTCTAGTTCAGGTGTCTTTGAGAAATTAATTTGTAGTGTAATTATTGAGTTTTTTCATCTCTTTGTCAGGTGTGGCTAAACAGTTTGGCTTTGGAGATGAAGGAGACCCTGAAAAAAATGTTAATTGACTGTATTGAGGCCGGAAAAAAATCACAAAGTTCAATTGATCCATCACTTTTCCCTTCCCAGGTAGTAGTTCATCCAGTAATGACACTGTGTAGTCTTACATTTACCAAATAAATTATTGTTTTTTAGTCTAATAAAGAAGTATACGTTTCGATTTGGAAGAATATAATTCCAAACAAATCCATTTTACTCATTTATCATATGGAGAAATTCTTAAAGATATATGTTCTTATAATTCCATTGTAAATATTTGAAATATTCTTTTACATGGCACCTGATCTAACATCCATCTTAGTTGGTCCTGAATGTTACATGCAGGGCTGCTAAGACTTAGTAACATTAAAAAGCCCTTTTTGAATCTGATTAAAGTAGATAGAGTTTCTGAAGCTTAGCTGTAAAAGCAGAAATAGTAATGAATATGAAATTGTTTAAAGAATGTTGGCCAATAGCAGAGAGCATCACACAGAAACAGAATGGATGTTGTGGGAAGGGACCTCTAAAGGTCATCTGGTCCAACTCCCTGCTCAAGCATCAGGGCCATGCACTCCAGCTGCTCCCTTACGTAAAGGGCAACTCCCACTTGTATTCCATGCCTTTCCTTCCTAAAGACTGTTTACTGCCTGATTGTAACACTCCTGCTGTGGGAGTCATCACAGCACATCTCCATATTCCCAACAAGATCGGAGCCCTGCAGCTACACACAGATCTCTAACTCATCATGTTTATTCCCCGTAGTGCATGCACCAGTGTACAGGCACTTCAGAGGCACCAAACATGTTGAGTTCTTGCAGAAGGTTTGAGAGAGTTCTCCATAATGATGCCCTGTAGGCATTTCCTTGCTAACACAAAAAGTGCTGAAGGTGACCCCGTTTAAGCCCTGTGTTGTTTTTTGTGATCACCTCCTGTCACAGGCCCTTGTCACTCACAGAAGTGCTGATGGCATTCTACCTCCCCAGGACATAGTTACTATTACAATCTTCAGATTAGCATGATTGGTGCATTTTCTATTGCAGATCCTTCCAGTTCCCAGTTTGACTGAACCTTCGTATCTCAGACAAGGCTCCTACACTGCATGTAAAGTAGTTAGAATATAAGTGGAGTGTTAGAAACTAGAATGCAAAACACTGTGGTATTAGATCAATGACACAAGCGAGAGGTGCTTCTGAGGCTGTTTAATATGGACTCATGATGCCCATGATATGGTGGTTTCCATCTGACATATCATTTAATGGAAATAGAGACTTATAAATGTTGCTACTACATGTTTTAGGACAGCTGAGGGACTTGTATTGGATGACATTGCAAGTTCTGGCAAAATTTTGTTGGGTTTTAAGGTGGCTGTATTTGTTATTAAGAGCATAGCAAATGTATAACTTTGTTTTAAAATTATACAATAAAATATATAAAATATATGACATATAAACAATTAGAAATTAATTGAAAAAATGGTTCATTTTTAAGTATTCTGTATTTATAAAATATAATTTGAACTTTTTCTTCCGAAGATCCTTTCCTTGGCAGAACAAATTCAGTTCACTGAAGATGTTGAAAGTGCTATAAAAAACCATACTCTGCATCAGTTAGAATTAGAACTCATGGCTAAACTGGACCATTATACTAACATTGGTAGTGGCCTAGAAGATACTGGGAGTACAGGTATAAAAATGACAATTAATATATAATTCTTTATTATGACTGTAGTTGTGTAGTATTTTACATTTTGTTTATTTGAACAGAAAATTATATAAATATATCTCGATGTGAGTTCATAAAGTTAAGTTACATAAAGTTACTTATTACTGCCAAGTTTAGAGTTTTTCATATTTCAGAATGAACAAAGGTCTTTTATTTAGATTAAAAATCATCTTGGAAAATATATATATTTGCAGACATATTTTCTTCTTTAAATAGGTTTCTATCTTTTGGTTTATTTATCTACTGATAAGTTGTCCTTAGCTACTGAACTGTGCTCTAGTGTTATGCTCTACAGGACATGGCCAAACAGCAGTTGAGGCATATTAAGTCAAGCCAATATATTCTGTGCTACTGTGTAGGTAGTTCTCTTTTTCTGTGTTAGATGTATACATCTGCCTCTGAACTAATAATTCCCACATACCTCTGAGGCAAAACAAATAAACTAGTTATTGGCAAAACATGATTGTTCTGAATCTTATACAGTCCAAATAGGTTGGAATAATTATGTCTCTGAGTGCTTATTCCTCTCTTTTGACTAGAGGGAGGGTGACTATCTCAGATATAAAAGTCTATAGACTCAATTTGACATGTAATTGACAGTCATCTACCACATTTGTATAGCTATTTACTGCATGAAATTCTAGTTTATAATTTGTGAACTGTAAACATGGAATAGGTTAATTAGGAATAGGATTCATATCACCTACTTCCAGCAGTCTAGGACTATAGCTCTTTATCTAAGCTCACCTTCTGCACTCTTTTCTATAGCCATTTGAGAAATTTCATCAGTTACAGAAGTGTTCATTCCATCTATTGTATAATATATTTATAGTAACTTTTTAGCTTAGATGGCAGATGTGATTTTAAGTTGAGTTTCCTGATTATTCCGACATACTTTGATTTAATTCCTGTCGTGGAATGGTCTAGAAGCACACAAACTGGATAACATTCAAATGAAACTAAATTAAACAGTGTGTTGGAAGAATACACTTAATGCCTGCAATCTGCTAGGAAACATTCATTCCACATCACCCTAATTATTCTGAGTAAAATCTCCAGAGTGCATGTAGTGTGGTTCTCAGATCCTCAGCAGATCACTCAACAAGTTATGCCACACTGATTGCTGAAGTGGACATGGCTGTAAACACTTTTGGAATAAATTGCTTTGCAGAAAAGCCTCTCTTTTTTTTTCTCTTTTGAATGTATAAGCAGACAAAATCACTTCTAAATGACTAAAGTTGCATGATGACTTACACTGTCTGTCAGAATGCCATTTTATGCTGTTTGCTTTAGAAAATAAAAAACCTTGCTATAGATAATTCAAACAAGATCTGAATAAAATCTGATGATAATAGAAAGCAGCACAATGAACGTAGGTATATGTATCTAATAGGTAATGTTTGCCTTACTGCACTGTTGTGATTTTTTTTCTTTTATGTGTGATTATTTGCAGAATCAGGAATCCTTGAGCTTAAGCTTAAAGCTCTAATTCTTGATATCATTCATAACATTGATGTGGTGAAGCAGCTGAATCAGGCTCAGGTTCATGATGTTGAAGACTGGGCTTGGAAGAAGCAGCTGAGATTTTACATGAAAGACCAAAGATGTTATGTTCAGATGGTAGATGCAGAACTCCAATATACTTATGAATATCAGGTGTGATATTTCTACTTTTTACCGAGTGGCTTTTATATGTGTCAGACACTTTCTCATTTCATACATGCTGCTCGTTGTCTCCCAACTGTTGCCATTTTTTTAAACTTTGTCATGTCCTTAGCATGCTGTTTCATACAAAATATTGAAAAATAGAGTAATAATTTTCATTCTTGATATTGATGGGGTAAATGTAAGTTGTATGTAAAGCAGGTGCCTTAGCATGCAAATAATTTCTAATATGGTTGCTGCTTTTATATATTTTGAGTACAGTTTCATCTGTAATTCTAAAAAAAAATTGAACAATACTTTGGCATTTACTATAAAATTGGGAAAACTCTGAAATAAATTCATAATCTTGGATATGTTGCTTTATATTTTCAAAATAATTTCTTATGATTGAAATTAATGAAATTACATGATCTATAATTTCTGTCTACCAATCAATATAATTTGTTTTGTTTCTGCAGGGCAATTCCCCTAAACTTGTTTATACACCTTTGACAGATAAGTGTTACCTAACTCTCACTCAGGCCATGAAGATGGGCCTTGGAGGAAATCCCTATGGTCCAGCTGGAACTGGGAAGACAGAATCAGTAAAGGCCTTGGGTGGACTTCTTGGAAGACAAGTTTTAGTCTTTAATTGTGACGAGGTGAATATGGTTCTGTTTAATTTCAGAAATGGATATCTTTGTCCATACTTCATAAAACAATATTATATTCTAGAAACTATTAATAATATAATATTGTTACAGAATGACATAACGTTAATTATTAATCGTATTCTTAGTATTAATAATATTATTCTAGAAATAATTCTGATAATTCGTTAATTGCCATTAGAAATTTGTGGATATTTCTAAAGACATATTTTTTAATGGGTGGAAAGACAGTCTTTTGTATTTTCTTGTTATTTGAATATTGATTGTGTTCTTTTTAATTTTAAGGGCATTGATGTGAAGTCAATGGGGCGCATATTTGTGGGCTTAGTGAAGTGTGGTGCCTGGGGCTGCTTTGATGAATTCAATAGACTTGAGGAAGCTGTATTGTCTGCAGTATCCATGCAGGTTCAGACAATTCAACATGCATTGAAGAAACATAGTCCTGTATGTGAGATGCTTGGCAAAAAGGTACAGCAAAACTTAGTTACAAACTGACTACTCTAACTAAGCATAGTCTGCCCAACATTTCTCAATACTATGTCATTTGACAATACACGGTTAACAATGGACTTCTCATGCTAGGTTGACATGGATCATAATTCTGGAATTTTTATCACTTTGAATCCTGCTGGAAAAGGTTATGGAGGAAGACAAAAACTGCCTGATAATCTCAAACAACTTTTCAGGCCAGTTGCTATGACTCATCCAGACAATGAACTCATTGCAGAAGTGATCTTGTATTCGGAAGGTTTTAAGGATGCCAAAGTACTGGGTAGAAAATTAGTGGCTATTTTTAATCTAGCAAGGTAAGCTTTCACACACCCCACCTCCCACAGTAAAGTTACCTTTTTAATTCTCTTCGCTTCTAGCACTTCTAAGTGGTATGTCATGCAAATCTCTGTAGATAATAATTTAATGTAAAAAATAAAAATACTGCAATATATTGGGAGGTTGAGGTGTGAAAGTATGTGGAATGCAGTTATAATCTCAAGGAGGCAAATTGCTGCTCCCCTAATATACTCACCAAATATGAATGTGAGCATATAAATGTTCACAAACATTATGCTGAATTTAGGCTCTTGAAATTGTTGAAATGCAAATGACTGGTTAAAAGTATGTGCATTAGAAAATACAAAGATTAGAGGTTGTAGTTAATGCTGTTAGGGACAATAATAAATACATTACTGTTGAATATAACCCCTCTGAAAGTTCCAGAGTGTAATTGCTTTTATCTGACGTGTTTCAGGTGGCACTACAAATAGTCATCAGTTTCTCTTATGCCCAAAACCATATTATAAGCGTGTTCATGTGCCAAACCAAAATTTCAGGCACTGTAACCTGAAGGTTATTACAATATTGTTTTCAAATTTAGGGAGCTTCTGACACCACAGCAACACTATGATTGGGGTTTACGAGCATTGAAGACTGTGTTGAGAGGCTGTGGCAGTCTTCTTCATCAACTGAAGAAAAGCAATGCAAAACAAGAAGGTAAGATTGACCATGTCAGACTTTTTATTCTTAAGGATCTTGTACAAATATAATTCACTACAGCCTTCCTGTTCCCTGGAGTTTTGAGTTTTGAGCCATGGCTTGGATCTGGAGGTGATTTAGAAAAAAAAAAAACAAAACTGTGAAAGCCCACCTTAACTAGGAGATCACCAACGTCTGTTGTCGTATACTAGATTGAGCTTTTATAAGAACACAGACACAGGACTTCATTCTGGAATGATTTTGGGTGATTCTTAAAGATATTTTTTTTCCATGTAGTTTGGGACAAGAAAGTTGATCCCCTGATGCTGTAATTATTCATTAGTTATCAGACCATTTTGATTCTATTTGAGGTTTTAAAAATTGTCACATGGCATTAGATTCAGATTGCTAGACTGAGAGAAATATAACAACAGGTAAAAATGATAGAAATGTATTGAACTAGACTGAATCAATCTGGTTTTTTAAGATTTTTTAAATTATTGTTGCTTAGGTGTTAAATGAGTAGGAATTAATAGTGTGGAATGGATGAGTATTTCACATCTTTAGGAGACCACTACTGCAAACTGTTTATTTAAACAGCATATATCTGAAAGTTTACATGTCTTCACATAAAAAATGGCCTGGCAAAATTTAAAGGATTTGTAATTGACTTCAGTATGGATCTGCCAGACAAGGATTACCAGCAATGTGTTTTAGATGACGTTCCTATCACTGTTCCTTGCTTTGACTTTTAGCTTTATGTTTAGACATGTGAAATCTGCTGGAATTTGTTCTGGTTTAAAACACAATACTCAATAACTCTGTGAAAGGCAAGGTGGATGGATTTAAGTTACTATTTAAATTCAGAAAATTTTTCTGTCTGCTTGTTTGTTTTGTTGGTTGGGGTTTTTTAAGCCTTACTTTGAAAAGATTAAGACATTTCCAACAAATGTAGTTGTCTGTTTTTTTATGTTTCCTAGTACTGTTGCGTCAAAATCCTTTGGTATGGCAAAACGCTACTTAAATTTTGTGTTGCTTCCTTTAGTAAAGCATTTCAACCTCTCTAAATCAAGTTTCTCAATGTCAGTGTTTTCCTTATAACCCTTTATTAACATTGAGAAAAATATGCAGGAAGAACGGAAGAATGAGAATGGACACTTTCTGTCCCCGTGTTGAATTTGGACATTCTGGTTTTGGGCAGTCATACATTCCGAAAGAGGGCAGAAACACAGGATAATTTTCACCTGTGGTTCCTAGTCCTGCTTTCTGAAAATGTACATGTTTTACATGAGAATGTAATTTGAATAAAAAAGACAAAAAGAACCTCAGAGATCAGAGCCCTGTGCCATTCTATGTTTCTCTCAAATAATTCTTGTGACTTTTTTCATTCTGATCCCAAAATACTTATATTTCCATGTTATTTCAGGTTCAGGAGTAATTGTGGAAAGTCTTTACTTCTGGAATATTCATAGTTAATTAGAATATACTTGAGAGATGTGACTTCAAACTACCTCTAGCAGAGTACGGTCTGCAATCCAGGTCCTTAATTTCTTTCATGAGTTCTTTAACAAGTAAGCTATTGTGGTAATCATTAGGCAATCATCTACTTTTTGACTGGCATCATATCTGCAGAGAATGCATTTGTGGGCATATATCACACTTATAATAAAGGACTTGCCTAACTTCCAAGTAGGGTGGAACATGGACTGGAATGAAGTCTGTGCTGTGATTTTACTTTCAACGTCTTAGCAGTGTGGACTCAGGTGCTGATATACTCCAAGGAAAAAAACAACACAACAAACATGTTAAACTGATCTGTCTTCTTTGTTTTTATTTTCAGTTAATGAAAGTCACATGGTGGTTCAAGCTTTGAGGCTTAATACCACGTCAAAACTTACATTTGCAGACTGCGCACGTTTTGATGCGCTGGTTAAGGATGTATTTCCTGGCATTGACTTTCAAGATGTGGAATATGCTGAGTTAACTACAGCTTTACATGAAGTCTTTGAAGAAGCAAACTTGGAAATTATAAGCACACAGGTAAGCATCATCTACAGCAACAAAACAATATGAGTTATTCTGGACTAGAACTGATTTGCATTACATTCAACTGATTTCTGTTTTCTTTTGAAAGAAATATTTTATAAAAAAGTGACAATAATGGTTAGTTGAATTCTAATTATATGTATATAAAAATGAGATGTATGTTTGAAGCATGGTAGATCAGTTATGTATTTGAAAGAAAAAGAATTGAAAGAAAATTAAGATCTGAACATGTGACACTCAGTTTCATTCAAGCCAAGTACAAATTCCGATGAATGTTTTGGACAATGAAAGAATGAAATATGTGAATATTGGGTTTTATCAAGCATTTCTTTGTCTTGTTTTTGTTTATTTATTGTAGAACTAGATGAAGTTTTGTGACTAAAGATTCATTAATTGCTCAGTAAAAATATGCCCGAAGATGGCTACTATTTTTTTTAGTAATTTAGTGAAATGCTTCTAACATGCAAAATAAATTTCTTGATATTCTTTATTATAATAATTTTAATTATTTCTGCAAAAAACTATTGTTTCAAATTTAAAATTATAACAAGAAAGTGACTGCATGCAAAATAAATTGGAAAAACATTTAAAAAGGACGTGTTTGATATAACTTTACAATTTCACTTAGCCATTATCTCTTATATTATCTAGATCAAGAAGGCTTTGCAATTGTATGAACAACTACGTCAAAGAACGGGTGTAGTTATTGTGGGTCCAAGTGGTGGAGGGAAATCGACGCTTTGGCGGATGTTAAAGGCAGCACTTGGTAAAACTGGCAAAGTAGTGAAACAGTATACAATGAATCCCAAAGCTATGCCTCGCCATCAGCTGCTGGGCCGTATTGACATGGATACCAGAGAATGGTTGGATGGTGTGCTTACAAACAGTGCTCGACAAGTGGTACGAGAACCCCCAGGTACGCCTGTGAGGGAGTTATACATCATTATGCCCAAACTACTGAAATGGTTAATTTTCAGTTATATTTTGGTATTATATCATTATTTCTGGCTAGCATAAGGTAAGAAAGCCTTTTGGTAATGATTGCAATCAAGAGCCGTGAAACTTGCCAAATTTTGTGATAAGAAAGCAAAAACAGGCAGCAGAAGTTAAAGCACCTAAGGTATATCTTCATAGAAGTTTTGTTTAACCTATAATGAAGAGAGAGTAAAAAAATAGTGTTAAGATAGCAAGGGGTGATATTTTCTAAGTGATTTTCTTGGGTTTATGTTTTATTTTTGTGTTTGTAAATAGATATTATGTCATGGATAATTTGTGATGGTGATATTGATCCTGAATGGATTGAATCTTTGAATTCCGTTTTGGATGACAACAGGTTGTTGACTATGCCCAGTGGAGAAAGAATTCAGTTTGGCTCAAATGTCAACTTTATATTTGAAACCCATGACCTTAGCTGTGCCTCTCCTGCTACAATCTCTCGAATGGGAATGATCTTTCTGAGGTAAGCCACAGGAGTATTACATGCTTTTAAAATAAGCAAATATACTTAATTTTCCTGAAAGGTATTTTCAGGTGGATGGAGCAGTCGATTAGTAGCTTACACTTACGAACTCAATCACTGGGAAAATTTGCTTTGGCTGCATGTCCCTTCTGTGCTGTTATGTTTTAATTTTTTGGCTGACGTACCTCAAAATTTTTCAGAAAGACATGGTGAATTCTTTGTTAGTATAGAACTTCGGCTTTGAGAGCCCAACTGTTCGTTAGAAATTGTTAAAGTATTTTCCTGAACCTTTTCTGGAATTTTGTTGTTCCTTTGAACCAGACTATTTAAAGATGTGGATGCCTTGTATTTATCTGAATCTTATTTTGTTTTGACTTAGTGATGAAGATACAGATCTTAATGCTCTGATAAAGTCTTGGCTAAGAAGTCAGCCTGAAGAATGCAGATACAACCTTGAAAACTGGATTGGGGACTATTTTGAAAAGGCTTTAAACTGGGTTGTAAAGAAGGTTAGTAAATGAATACTTAATCAAATGTTAGCTTCTGCCAAGTATGAACCATTTTTCTAGTTTAACACTGAAGAGATCATTCAGATTAATTTTTGAATTGCAAGTGAAAAAACCCAACTTAGTGCTTTTTCTGTAGAATCATAGAATATTCTGAGTTTGAAGGCTCCCATAAGGATCATTGAAGTCCAGTTTCAGAGCCTGCACAGGACCATCCCAAGAATCACACCATGTGCTGTAGAGCATTGTCCAAACACGTCCTGTACCCTGGCAGCCATGGTGCTGTGACCACGTTAATGGGGCAGTATTAAGTTTCACAGAAATACATGCATTAGATTATTCCATACCAGACTTTTCCTATGTGTTTTCAAAGATCTGAAAGACTTGAGTATTTAAACAAAAAGGAGAAAAAGTGAAGAAATTATTTTCTAGATTGATGTTATTGTCTATAACAAAAAAATGGCTAAAATTTGACAAGTTGCAGAGTAAACTAAAGCTTGGAATAGGTTGAGGAGACATGTAATGCTAGATACCTAAAAAGATTGATAAAGACATATCTAAAAGAGTATTTTGATTGTTCAGAATGCTAAATTTTAACAGCTCCCACTAATCTGGCCTGGAATTAAGTATATAACTTCATCTTTCTGGGATTTTACTCAAAACTTCAACTGAAGGATGTTTTAATAGGTGAAAAGTAATATGTAATCATGATATCGAACTAAAGGATAGTCCAAAACTAGTAAGCTAGTCTTTTAGAGGTCTGCATTATTTCCCCTCAAGAACATACATGGTCCTCTTGTGGTTTTGTTATTATTTTTCCTCTTGTTTCTTTCACCCATGGTGATTTTTAGACTTCTGAAATATTTTCAGGTTGATAGAGAGGAAAAGACATGAAATTGATCCCAAGGCTGCAAATCCCCTTTGGTGCTAAAGAGCAAAATCCGTAAGGAATCTGTTCAAAAGAAAAGCTTTCCAGTATACAATTATGTTTATTGCTTATAGAGTTTCAAAATCTGTAAGGAAAGTTCTGATTGCTCATTCTAAATTACATTAATTCATAGTGTGGAATTAAAACCTCCAAATCAATGCTTAGAAATAATGTTAAATAAATTTTCTTTCATTATTTGTGCAAGTGTCAAAAAGCAATGAGTAATATTAGCCTGCTAGCAGTACATCACATTTGTATTGAGGAATATACTTAAATCTACTACAACTTGCAATTTACAGAATGACTCTGTGGTAGAAACAAGTTTAGTTGGAACTGTGATGAATGGACTGTCTCATCTTCATGGGTGTACTGATCGTGGGCAGTTTATTATTAACTTGTTACGTGGTCTTGGTGGCAACCTGAACATGAAATCACGACAAGAGTTTGCAAAAGAGGTAATCTCTGTGCTCTAATTTGATTGTAGTCTGTGTTGTCTGTAGGGAAATAGCTGAGAAGTAAAGGAATGTTTCATATGTCTTGATACACTGCTCCCAGGTGGCACTCCTTTGGTGCTGCACCAAGAGATACTGAATGGCCTCTGTCCATACTGCTTTCTGCAAGGACCCACTATAGCAGATTGTGTATGTCTATATGTATTGAATATGTAGCACAAATTTATTTTGTTGGGGTTTTTTTTGTTCAGAATGCTTGAAATAATAATGTGAGGGTTTTGTTGCACCTCGTTAGGGAAATGTTCTTTGAGCATTACTTTGAGGTTATGTATTGTATGTGCTGGCACATGGTTCTGTCTTTGTGTACATACTTGAGGACACAAGGACTGGGTAATAGTTGTTGGAAAACCATGTGGGTATGCTGGTCCCCAGTGTCTTCAGAAGGCTTACCCTGGAGATAGTTATTCCCACAATCACACTTGGGTTTTGTGTTGGAAAGAAGGAAATAGTTCCTTCTAAAAGACAGCCAGGAGTTATAGCGTATATACTGAGCTTTAGACTCAGCTTTAGGAATTAGTTATTGATGCATGTGAAGGAGTTTTCTTACGATTATTATTATGTTACCTAGTGAGAAAAAAAAATAAATCTTTTCAAAATACAATTTATTTTAATTTCTCTGTATTATGAAAAGTGGAAAAGTAATATGTTATTGTTTAGCTGAGGACAATGATAAATCACATGCATGACATGACTGAATTTCCAAAGGCAGCCTTAAACTATGAAATTGAAGAGTTATATGTTTGATTTTACAGAATTATTCTTTGAACATTCTTTATATTGGCTTGAAATGGTAGATCTTGTTGTTAGGAGTATGTATTTAATTTAAGTTTTATTTTGATTTTTTTTTAAAGCTCTTCAGTTGGGCACAAGAGTCTCCACCAGATCCAAGGAAGCCCCTGGACACATATTATGACACTGACACTGGACAGCTAATGCTGTATCAGCTGAAAAAACCTGAAAATCTAACAGCTGATGACTTCAGTAATCTCCAAACACTTCCTGTCGTCCAAACCCCTGACATGCAGAGAGGTTTAGATTACTTTAGACCCTGGCTAGACGTTAATAATAAGCAGCCATTTCTTCTTGTGGGTCCTGAAGGATGCGGAAAGGGGTAAAAAGGAGTTCCTATTTTATGTGAAATATACTTCCAGTTATTTGACAGAATTTGTAGTTATAATGATTTTATTGTAAGACTTTCTGATAGAACATCACTTCTGTAGGTCACCATTTAAAGAAACCTTCCGTAGTGGCCAGTAGGTAAATTCTTATGAAATTCTACAGGAAAAGTTCAAACTGTCACTGTGCATCTAAGACATCTGAATGTGGCTTTTATATATGAAACAGGACCTTTGGAAAACCTGTGCTGTCATTTCAAAGTCACTGGATGCCTGTGTGCAGGCAACTGAATTTAGCTCTTTCTCTTGCCTGTATCAGGTTCCTTAT
>JAWWEV010000001.1:41051883-41105844 GCA_035583235.1 Hafferia zeledoni
TCATTTCAAAGTCACTGGATGCCTGTGTGCAGGCAACTGAATTTAGCTCTTTCTCTTGCCTGTATCAGGTTCCTTATTTAGATGGGTTGATCACTACACTCAAGGCATTTAGACTATCAGTTTGTTTTGTGTGGCTGTGTACAGTACACTTTTATTGAATTTTGTGAATGGAAAAAAGCACAGTTTTAAAGGCAAGAATGTTGTATTCTACAAACCTCATGCTCCACCTATGCCGTTAGTACAAGTTGTGGTACGTCCATTTTAATTCAAAAACTATACAATATATTTGAATACACAGCAGTTTAATTTACTTATGCTCCTATGCATGTACATGTTTGCTTTTCTAGGATGCTGCTTCACTATGCATTTTCTCAACTCCGATCCACTCAGATTGCTACCATTCACTGCAGCGCACAAACTACCTCTCAACATCTTCTACAAAAATTAAGTCAAACTTGCATTGTAATCAGTACAAACACTGGGCGAGTATACAGACCAAAGGATTGTGAAAGACTTGTTTTGTACTTAAAAGACATCAATCTACCCAAACCTGATAAATGGGGAACAAGCACTCTCGTGGCTTTTCTACAGCAGGTGAACACTTTTGTCTATTATTTATAAAGACACTTAAGTATACTGGATAAAATTTAGTGTATGTAACAAATAACTACATTGATTATTTTCAGAATTAACACCCTGCATCTGCATTGGCATTAGTTTTTTTTGCACTTGGATAGATTGTGTAGGTCCAACCAGAAATAAGGTACCTTTTTATTTGGCTTATTTGTGCAAGTGAATAAAGACAGTACTCTTCTCAATGAGTTATAACACAATAGGCATATGAATGACAAGAAAATTGCCAGGAATGGTCAGCATGGATTCACCAAGAGCAAGTCATTCTTTGTGACAGGAGAGCAGTGGTTATAGTCTACCTGTACTTCACTAAGACATGATGCTCTCTCCCAAAAGTTCCTCAAATTAAAGCTTGATACAGGCTGCAGATAGTGAGTTGGGTTGAAAACTGACTAAAGGGCCAGTCCCAGAGGGTGATACCAATAGCACAGAATGTACTTGGAAGCCAGTACCTGTTTAACATCTTTAGTGATCTGGATAATGAGGTCCTGCAAGTCTGTAGCTGATATGAAGCTGTGTAGAGTAATACACCTTTGGCAATGAAGAAAAGAGTAATAATGGTGTCCTTCTCACTATTTCATTACATTTTATTTTGTATGATACTCTGTTGACTTTATTTTAGTTAAATATTTATTTAATTATTAAAGGTTCTTACATATCAAGGATTTTATGATGAAAATCTGGAATGGGTTGGTTTAGAAAACATCCAAATTGTGGCTTCCATGTCAGCTGGAGGAACGTTAGGAAGACATAAACTTACCTCCAGATTTACCTCTATTGTTCGTCTCTGTGCAATTGAGTAAGTACATGGAAATTAGTCTAACTCTCAGAACTTAGATTCAAACTCTGTTTATAAGGCTCTTGCTCAATTTACTCTTTATGAAAGTGTGGCTGTTTTAGTCTTTCATCTTTTCTAACAGTTTTAGATTTGGTGGTATTTGGTGCCATCTGGCAGTAGAAGCCAGCTAAGAGGAATCTGTAGCTGCCTATTGATAGTGAAGTGTTTGAATTATGTTTCCTTTTGGATGGTTTTGATTTTGGTAAACTGCTTTTTTCAGCTTTATATTAAGGTGCTTTTCAGTTACAAAATTAGAGATACTGAAAAGAAGTTTATTCGTTTATTTTTTTAAGTTTGAACACATCAACAGATGTGTTTAGAAAATTTCTGAGTGGCCTATTGCAATAAAATGATCATTTTATTTGCTGCTAGATGGAAATGTTGTTAATTGAAATGTCTCAGTAATTGTGTATTTAAGTTTGACTCAATTTTAATTAAAAAAATTTCATAGTCCATAATGATTTTTTTGGGTTTTTTTAGCTATCCAGAAAGAGAACAACTGCAAACTATTTATAGTGCCTACTTAGAACCAGTACTACAGAAAAACCTAAAGAATCACCCTGTCTGGGGTTCTTTACCAAAGATACATCAGTTAGCAGGATCTATGGTTCAAATATATGAACAGGTATGGAAATATTTTCTTTTTTCAGGGAGATGGGCAATTAATATATTTTTTTAAATGACTAGCTTTTGATATTAACAAGGTTTATCAGTATTAAAATCAAAGTTGATATATTTTTTAAAAAGTTGCTGTCAAGTTTATTTGCAGAGAATCCTAGAGGCAAACTGAGTAAGTGGTAAGTGCTCCTGCTTTCCCACAAGTATATTTTAGGATTTTGGCATGCATCTTAACACTTCTATACTTTCAGTTCCTGGTTTATAAAATGTGGGTTAGTAGTGTTTTCATACTTAATGGATGAGGAGACAGTGCAACAGATTGCCATGTGCCGAGTTGTTACGGATGCTGTTAAGAATAGAGAAGGCAGATATATAGGTAGAGTGCTTTACAGACATCAAGGACTACCTGTTAAAATTTTACAGTGTTAAAATAGGTGTTTAGACACACAGGTTCATTTTATCCTCCCACTTACAATTTTATGGACTTCTATCTAGCAAAACACTTAAGTACTTGCTTTTCTTAAACAGTGCATGGCCTTTCCGAGGTGGGTACTGTGGGGATGTAGGTGCTTGCTGTATGTTCCAGGAATGTATGTACATCCCCATCTGGGCTGAACCATGATACAAAACTGACTTTCATGACTGGAATGTGGATTTAGTCACTGGCTGGCATGCTCCAATTAGCAGAAGTTTCATATGATGTTATCAGTGTATTCTAAGAAATGAGAGTTTAAATCTATCACGCTATGATCAAATAACTGTTGAAGGCAGTTTTTCTTTGAATTAAAGATGTAGTTGTAAATTGAAGTATCCTCTCTGGGAGAAGAGTAAGTATGAAGTTGTTTGTAGTGAGAAAGTATTACTAATTTAGGTAGGTTTTTATATGCTTCTGTATTTTCTTTGCATTTCATATTTGGTATTGCTTTAAAAAAAACATGTGTTTTATCTAATAATACTGCACTGACAGTCCTAGGTGATGTGTGAAGTTGTTTCCATCAAAAACGGTACAGAAGAAATGTTCTGAGAAAAATTTTTGTGATCAGAAAACAGCATTTAAATAAGGAGTCCATTAATAAGATATCTAAATATATACTAAATAGAAAACTGGTTTGTATGATATTTTAGAAAAAGTGCTTATGTTTTAAAACCTCACTTTTTTCTCCCCCTTAACTCCCATTTTTAGGTACGAGCAAAATTCACAGTTGATGATCACAGTCATTACCTTTTCACACCATGTATTCTTACTCAGTGGATTCTTGGTTTATTCAGATATGATTTAGCAGGTGGTAAGCTACTTACTTGGTTTTCATTGATAAAGCAGTTCTAAAATGACCTAAATTATTATTGATGTCAGTCATACTGTTCACTCCACATACAACGCATTCATCTTTCTAAACTGTGAACTCTGTAACACCGTAGAGGGAAAAAATGCTGAAAAAATGCCTATGTTCATTCCATAACATTAATAGAATATGTTTCATTTTATTTTGTAATGATGCTTAAATATATTATTAAAAGCACATCATAATGTTTACTTTTTCTCTTCTTTCTTCCTTACTGATGCTCTCCTACTGGTATGTAATTTCATTTGCTAGTTTTCAAGCTCATATTTTAAAAAGGAAATTTGAGAATTTATTATAAATATATAAAGTTAATTCTCTCCTTAAATTTTATAGGATCATTGATACAAACTGCAGACTATGTATTGGAAATCGTTGCATATGAAGCACGTCGTTTGTTCCGTGACAGAATTGTCGGCGTGAAAGAACTTCATGTATTTGATAATATTTTGATGAAAGTGTTTCAAGGTGATTGGGGTTCAAATGTTCTGGACAAGATGGCAGGTAAACTACTTGAAGCATACGACACAAACCTGAAATACTTGTTTAGGAATGGCCTTATCAAGTGAGACAGCATAGGAACTGAACACCTAAAGTTTCAAATGTTTCCTTTTATTTTCACAGATACCTTTTACGTAACTTGGGGAGCTTGTCAAGAGGCATTCATCACACCAGGACAGGCACTGCCACCACATGGGAGGCCACTTGGCAGACTAAACTCAACAGACCTGAAAGATATTGTTCAGAAAGTGAGACACATTAAAAAATATACTCAGCAAGGGGTCACAGCAATGATTCTAGAAATTTTTTGCAAGAAGTAACATACAAGCACCATTTTAGGGGGGGTCTGCTTCTTGTTCAAGGGATCATCTTTTGCATTTGCTGAAGTGAGGGAGGGTTTGTTGTGCTGTGGGGCAGGCAGTAGGAAGGATCATGTAGCAAGGTTTTTTTAATGAAAGGGCATCAGATGCATTTGCTGCTGATTTACAACAGTTTGATAACCAGCATTTTGAGAAAAATTTATGTCCATATATATTTGTGTATTGTTTGAGTGCCTAAGTGCTTTATTAAATGTTTACTTTTTGAATTTGTAATTTGGTAATGTAACTTTTATTTTAAGAAATAAAAATGTACTGTTTGGAGATTTGGCATGCTTTTAAGCAGTAAAGTACAAAAAATAAGCTTGTTGAGGAAATGGAAGCATTTTAACTCTGCTAGGCTGATTTTTAGGATGGGAGCTTTGAGATCATCTCTCTTAGTGTTTGGTAGACTGTTCTTGCAGTGGGAAACTGCTCCCTCTCCTTAACTGGCATCTTGTGACAAGTAGACTATATGGGAAATTATGAAATTCACTAGCTTCAGTAAGCAGACAGTTTGTTGTTTTGGTTTTTTCTTAGTTGGCTACAAAGTTACATTGGACTTCAAAGATGAGATTTTATTAAATAACAAGGTCAAAATTTAATCTTAGCATCTCCTATTGTGTGTGTTTTGCTAGGAATCTGCAATTACACAGCAGTTAGCTGTCTAAAACACTTCTAAGTTATTAATTAATCTGTAGTCAGAGACAGCTCAGACTTTGTTTTGGTCCATTATTCAACTTTAGTTAGTTCAGTGGTAGATTCCTATTTTAATATATCAAAAACTTCTTGGGTGTCCTGGTGCTGGGGGTAGTGTGTGATGTTCAGAACTGGTGAAGGGTATGTGAAGTATCTAGATTCTGTCACATAAGTAATTTATTTCTAATGAATACCAATGTGGTCTCTTGGCTTTCAGGCTCTTCTTTTCTAAACTTTTAAATGTTGAATGCTTTCATACCTCACTGCTTTTATTTATTACTAGTGAACACATTTATTTTCCCCCTTTTTTTAATAGGGTATCATTCATTATGGACGAGACAAAAAAGAGATAGAGATTTTGTTGTTCCAAGAAGTCCTCAGTTACATGTCTAAAGTGGACAGAGTGCTAAGTTTTCCTGGAGGATCACTTCTTCTGGCAGGGCGGAGTGGTGTAGGTCGTCGAACGGTTACCTCTTTAGTTAGTCACATGCATGGAGCTGTTCTGATTACTCCCAAAATTTCCAGAGGTTATGAGCTGAAGCAGTTCAAAAGTGATCTCAAATATGTAAGTCACTCATTATTTTCCATTTTGTAATGTTAGGTATATATTAAAGAAAGAATAAATAATATGGGAATTTTGAAGGACACAAAGGTGTTTTATGAAGAGATATTTTAAAAGAAGCAAAATGGCAACAGTCTGAATGAAACAAGTAGATTTTTAGAAGTTTTTAAGATCTAGATGTGTATACACTTCTTTATGGTAATTAACTGCAACTGCACCTTTTTGAATATCAGACCTCTTTTTGAGTGTTGTGGACTTCATAAATTTGAAGTTTATGTGATTATTGAAGAGAATTTTTCATGTATATGTTTGCATATTTGTATAAATATTTTTGCTTTCTGTCTCCACTGTTATCTGCCACTTAATGGAATCAAGTAAAATTCTAGTGATTGATGAACGTGAGCATAATATACAAAACCAAATGCAAACCTTGAATCAAGAGTTTCTCATTACCTTCAGCACTGCTAGAGAAATTCCTAGAGCTATGCCTACACAAAAGAGTGATTCTACATTGAGTCATATACATAAATATGCTCTATGAGAGTCTGTTTTAATTATTTTTTCATTACTGAGCTGTACATCTAAGTAGAATGTTCTTTATATTTGATATCTCATATAACTAAATCACCTAGAAATCCTCTGTAAATATATAATAGCATAGATGCTGCGGAGAAAATATGTATGTAATATATAATCAAGGCAGGATTATGATCCTTGCTGATTCCTTGTGACTCAGGATTCTCTGATTATTATTGTCTTAGGAACAATACAAATGGTCCATATACTCAGATTTAAATGTCTTTCTTGCTTCTAGGTGATGGAGCTTTCAGGCATTGAAGCACAGCAGGTGGTATTGCTGCTCGAAGACTATCAGTTTGTTCATTCCACATTCCTGGAAATGATCAACAGTTTGCTGTCTTCAGGTGAGGCAAGTCCGAGAAGATTCGTGATTCTACTTTTACCACACAGAGCTCAATGAGGCAGAATATGATGATGTTTTCTGACTCCTATGTCTCTATCAGAAGGGGTAGTTAGCCTTCTGTTGTGCTTTAGCTACAGTGCTTGTACGTGAGAATCTGACTCAAAGTTCACTTGGCTGTCCTTTAACGTACCCAATAGTACACATGCTTTCAGTTCCTCTAGCTTGTTTCAAAGGGGGTCTTTATAACAGTATAACAACAAAATGAGAATGCATTCTACTCTGCAGTTTCCCTTTTATAATAAAATTGAAAATTGCGAAGTGTCCCAATACTTTGCTAGACTGAGTTGTTTACTTAAGTGAACACCAGCTAAGCTCTCTTTTCTGAAAAGTGAAATGATAAGTAATAATAGCAAATAACAAAAGTGACTTTATTTTGCTGTCCAGCTCTGTTCATGGATCAGAGAGGTTCCTGAAGGACTGAGTCTGACTTGCTAAAAGTTTTATTTTGATCTGCACTAGTTTAAAGCTGATTGATAAGAACACCAGATTTTTCTGTCTTTCAGGTACAACCCCAAATCTCCTTATAGTATCAGATTTTTGTCATCCAGTGTTAAATCTCTGTGTCTGAGGATCTAGAAAACAAGTCACTTTCATGTTTCTTTTTTCTGGTGTATGATAAAATCTGGTTTGATTTGTTTTCTATGCAGTATTGTATCACTGTCTTTGGGTAGATTTGAATGAGCTTTTGAAATGCATTTCAGCAGTATGAACAAAGTAAATTGTCAAGAGTTACTGTAATTTGGTTTGTTGTTCTCATGATATCATGAAAAGAACGATGAAGTACATAGGATGATACTCATGAAAGTATGGAGGTGAATACTGCCATATTCAAATTCTCTATACAGAGGATTCAAGGGAATCCTTCAAAGGAATTTAAAGAATTACAGTGTATTTTATCTGACTTAAATTCATTCTTGAAATAGGAGAAGTTCCTGGGCTGTATACACCAGAAGAATTAGACCCATTGCTGTCTCCTCTGAAGGATAAAGCTTCGCAAGATGGATTTACAGGACCAATTTTCAACTATTTCACATACCGTATGTCAATAGATTTTTAAGTGATAATTTATTGCGAAGTTTAAGAAGTGGTATAATAGTGGACAAATAATTTCTAATGTCGTCTTTCTATTGTGTGAGGTTTTAATTTTCAGTTAGTTATTAAATACCAGGCAGGAATAATGGTTACATTGTGATATTTGAGGGCTCACAACCCTCAGCTTGAAATCTATTCTTCCAGCAATTTTGAATTGATGAATGTTCCACAGATGTTTTGAAATCTGCTGTTGAAAGTAATTAGAAGGAAGAAAAATTTTGTTCTCATTGTTTTCTGGCTTGTATAGCTTATATATATATCTAGTAACAGAGTTTTCTTCTGTCAGTTATACCTGCAAATCACTTTGGATTCTGAGTAATCATAAGCAAGTTTACAAGTAGGTTTCTTAATTACTTTTCTTTCTTTCTTGGAGCAACAAGAAGCTTAACTATTTACAAATAAATCAAATAACATGACTGAAAGAATACAGATGTTGGCAGTTAAAGTTTCAGACACTGGAACTACTTCGGTTTGGTTCTATTGGTCTATATGAATTAGAATGAGAACTAGTGATATCTATTTAAATACTGTCAGCTCTTGAAAAGTTAAAAAATACACTGTAATATACATGAGAATCTGTGATACCAATGTAGTTCTATTTATAAACATTACTGTCCTAGTGTAATCTGATGTTACAGGGTCTCTATTTTTAGAACTTATCTTGTGATAAGTATTGGAAAGATAGTAAATTATATTTGCAATAAATCTACCATCATGTAGTCAGATTGTTACGTACTAAAAATTTAATATGTTACTTTTTTTTAGGTATCCAACAAAATCTGCATGTTGTCTTGATCATGGATCCTACCAATTTAAATTTCACAATACACTGTGAAAGTAATCCAGCACTGTATAAGAAATGCCAGGTTTTGTGGATGGAAACCTGGTCAGAAGACAGTATGAAAAAGGTAAATTGCATTAATTGTGACTTATTTAACTGATTATCTCCAAAAATAACTGGGCTTTGGTGAATCAGATCAAGATATTTAAAGTTGCAAAGGAATAATTGTCTCTGTGCTTATTTAATCCATTTGTGCAGTCTTAAAAAACCAGAAACTTCTGCAGAACAGTTAAGTATTACTAGCATTATTATTTTACCAGTAACATTGTTTTGTTTGCTCTGTGGGCTGACTTGAATAACATGTTGACTCTATGCCTCTGATCAAACACAGCATTTAAGAACAAAATACAAGTAGACCGCAAGCCAAATGTTAAAGCCAGTTGTATTGGGTTTGTGTGGTGAGCTTTTGGTAGTTTGAGGGGCTGCAGGAGTGACTTCAATGAGAAGCTGTCAGAAGCTTCCCACATTTCTGACAGAGCCAATGCCAGGTTGCTCCAGGAGAAACCCTCCGCTGACCAGGGTTGAGCTCATCAGCAGTGGTGATAGCACCTCTGGGACAACATTTAAGAAGTGGAAAGAAGTTGCTGAACTGGGGTAACTGCAGCCAGAGAGAGGAGTGAGAATATGTGAGGGAAAGAACCCTGCAGACCCCAAGGTCACTGCAGAAAGAAGGGAAGGAGGTGCTCCAGGCACTGGAGCTGAGCTTCCTCTGCAGCCTGTAGTGCAGACCATGGTGAGTCTGACTGTCTACCTGCAGCCCACAGAGGTCCACGGTGGAGCAGAGATCCCCACACAACCTATGTAGAATCCCACACTGAAGCAGGTGGAAGCACCTGAAGGAGGCTGTGACCCTGTAAGAGGACTGTGCTGAATCAGGCTCCTGTAGATCCATGGAGAGAGGAGCCTGTGCTGGAGCAGCTTTGCTTGAAGCACTTGTGACCCTGCAGGGGACCCATGCTGGAGCATTTTGGACCCCATGCTGGAGCAGGGCAAGAATGTGAGGAGTGCTTCTTCTGAGGAGGAAAGAGAGGCAGAGGCAGTTTGCAATAAACTGACCATGGTTGCCATCGCTCATCTCCCTGCGCTCCTGGGGGAAGGTGTTACAAAATTTCAATATTTCTCTTTACCCTACCCTGATTTGTCTGGTAAGAAATTAAACTAATTTTCCCAAACGTGTTTTGCCCATGACAGTAATTGGTGAGTGATCTCTCCGTATCATTAGGTTGACCTATGAGCTATGATGACCTATAAGCCTTTCGTAATATATTTTATTCCCCCCTGTCCAGGTGGGGAAGGGAGTGATAGGGAAGCTTTGGTGGATAGCTGGCATCCAGCCAGGGTCAACCCACCACACCAACTGTGCTGATGGTATCTGTTGTTACTAGTATGCTTGACAGCTGTTTTTAAAATAGGTTTGTTAAGTGTATATGAGCTGCTATTGATCTAAGATTGCATGTAAGCTTTATGTTATTCTTTAATATTTGCAAAGTGTTTTGCTTGATGGAAAGGAGTCACTGTATTCTTTTTAGATTTAAAATCTACTTGTTTCAGGATGTTCACAGAGTGAGTTTGAGAAATATATTACTTCTGTATGTTACAAGATTACCAAATGCAGTACCCTGATTTGGGGCAAGGGTGCCAGAGCTTTATGGCCCCAAGGTGAACCAGTGGTGAAGCTGAGCACGTTATTCCCAGGAGGCACACACAGACACACATATAAAGTGCTTATATATGTGTGATTGTCACACAGAACAACACAAACAGAAACCCTAAGCACAATCACAGACAGCACTGTTGCCATCATCCTGTTCCTCCCTCTCTGAGTGATCTCAGTTAGAAGGCAATATGTACATGGGCAAATGTGCGTGAAGACTGTCTGATTTCCTCTTGAATTGTGTATCTTTTTAAATATTTGACATTTGTGCTGTTGTAAGAGTCCTCTGAGAGCTACTTGCCATTTTGTATGCCAGCAAATCTCTTCTGCTTGAGAGAGTGGGAAGTTACCAGTGACATGGAAAGGGAGAATTTATCTTTCTGATGCTATAAATATTCTGTAAATTTCTTTTTCTGAGTATATGTATCATTTTCAGTCTTTCCAGAGGAGATACTAGATTGGTTTGTTGTTTTTTTTTTTTTTTTTCAAATTTTAACTCAAGTTGTTATTCCTTGCCATTTTCATGAAGAAAATCATGTCGATTTTTTTTTTTCAGATACCTGAAATGCTTCTGTATGATTCAGATGAACAAGAAAAGACTGGAAAAACACATAAGGAGGTTGAGAAAAAACATTCAGGTAGTATTTGGTAGATACACTGGTTACTGTTGCTTATTATTAAAAGCTTGTTCAGTCCTGTGTTGGGCATAGATAATAGTATAGCTACTTGTATTTACTAGCATATTCATAAAATTTAGTATTGTTCACATGGCAGGCATTTTGCACAAGGGAGCATTAGTCTGGAACATACATCTTGGATGATCAAATGCAGTCTCTTCTGTCACAAGCAGTCACTGTATATATTCAATTTTATAAACTGATTTAGCTGTATCTTGTTTTGTTCTATGTCTTCCTTGTATGTGGATGTTATTTCACAGCTTGAAAATTTGATGTTTTGAGAGTTTTTCAATCTATGTATTTTCATTATTCTTGTCCTAGACCTGCTCATTTTACTTTATAATTTCAATAACTACTTTCTTGTAAGTAATGCTCCATTTTTTGAGTATTTTTTTCATACTCAGACTTAAAATTTAACCATGTTAAAAATAGGGTCTCAAACATAATCTAAGAGACTAGTGCCAGCAAGCACTTGCAGAATACTCTTTTAGCCACTTTTTGTAAAGTAGCACTTAGAGGTCATGGAACCAACAGAGTATAAAATTTTAAGTGGTTCACTTGGAGTTTCTTGTTTATATTGCTTTTTAATAGGCATTTCAGCTGATCAGAATAATGGCCAAACTTAGTATTTATTGTTCACATTACCATCCCTCTTTATCCTAGATCATGGTACTTAATCTAGGCCACAGTACTTATTAGAGGCTTTCATTTATATGTAAATTTTAGCAATTTTTTCTTTTGTAGGGTAATGCAGTTTATTTTACAGTATCTTTGACTTCCTTTGAGAAACTGTTCAACAAACTGAAGGGCACAGAATGTTCAGGAAAACCTTTTTGTTTGCCTGTCCTCAGAGATAAGAGAGACGACAAAAACACACAGGGGCTTCATTTCTAAAGAAGTCCAAGTATTTTCAAATTCAATTTTTGTGGAACTAGTTTCTTGTGTGATTAGCTCTCAATAATCTGCAATTAATTTTGCCAGCTTTTCCAAAAGCTAAACAATTTCAGTATATTTCTTTATGAGAAATAGACATTTCAAATGTAATTACATGTTTTTTCCCTGACAGTACTTGAAAAAAAAATATATAGTCTTTGTATTTTTGAATGCACTTACTTCATATCTCAAAAAACATATTCTGTTGCTCTTCCTTAGTTATTTTAATGTGAGCTACAATTGAGTATAATATTATCTGAGTAACAAACGGTGTTGTACAGGTGATTCTGATTTTCTGAAGTCATTTCTGGCAATCCATGAATCATGTAAAATATACGGAGCAACACCTAGCAGGTATATGACATTCCTTCATGTATACAGTACCATCAATAACAGCAAAAGAAGAGAGCTAATAAAAAGGCAGAACCACTTGCAGGTATGTGTTTAAAGCACTTTTGACTTATGGCTTTTCAAAATACTCTCATATTTGGAAATGTCTCGTGTATTAATGGGGCTGTAGCTGCTAACATGGGTGTGCGATGCATCCTCTGTTGGCATATGCTCATGCTGTGGTTTCAGAAAAGAAATAGTATGACTTATAATGCAATTATCTGTTGAAATGCCTGAAAGAATGAAAAGTGTTTTTGTTAATAGTTTTCCCCAAGAATGTACGAAACTGGGTATGTTTAGTGGCAGACTAAAAAGTATCTGAAAGCACTTTAAACTTTTTCACTAATGCGTATCGGAATTATGTTGTTAAAACCCCATCATCTTTCTATCAGTTTAATTCCTGCCTCTGCCTGTGTAAATGTTCCCTCTGTAGCTCCATATTCCATCGTTTTCTTTATATCTTGGCAGTTACTTCCTGCTTTGTGTGATATTCCCATCCTTCTAATGTGACCAATTGTTGCTTTAATGTCATGGTGCTCTTGTGTAGCTTTGACCAAGATTCCTTTTGTTGTGATTTTCTTTCCTTTTGTGTCTTGGAATGATTTTTAATTCCTTTAGCACACATCAGACCTTTGGGCAGTTCTAGACCAAATATTGTTCATCTCACACATGTCACTTCACTCCTGTTTTGTATGTATAACATCCTTATTTTTGAAACCCATTGGGTATCTTTCCAGTTGTACTTAATTCTCTCCCCACAGTATATTTCTGGAAAGATCTGTATGGGCCTTTAGGAAAATGTTTGTCTTTCCCTTTCTCCCATCCCTTTCAGCTCCTTTTCTCAGTCATCCTTTCTGCTATTCTGAAACTGCACTTGCAAATCTGTATTTTTTTTCTTAAAGCATCTGTCAAAACCAAATTACTTCCTTGCCTTGCATTGTACTCTATTTTTACCGTGTCTGCCAATATTTTTCCATCACTGTCACAGGCAATTCAAGAAGATTTACATTTCTATTAATAGAGTATTTTTTTGTTTGTTTATTTAGAGTGTAACTGTGGTTTGTTTGCGACAAACCTGTTAAATGTTCTGGTTAAATAAAAGTAATAGTTTACATGATAATTAGAGGTGTGTATCCCAAGTCAAAATATCTTCCAGGTTTATTTTTCAAATATATCTTGAAACAATTCTATTTTGTAATGAACATAAAGTAAATAAGGTAGAAAGTGTGATTAAAAAAAATAATTAATCTTAAGCATAATAGAGACTTTTTAATGTGCATGTTTGTTCTTTAGAGAGTGTACAAATATATAGAAATAAGCGAATCGATTTTGTTTCAATCTGTTTCATTTTTATAGATTTGTTTTTAGGGGAGATATAATTACAATGAATTAATGCCAGTTAACTGAGATTCTGTTTAATTATTGAGAAATAGGCTATGTACTACTTACTGTTTCATTAAATGTTTGTTATTTTGAGAATTTTGTTGTTATCTTTTTGATGTAGAAATAGATCTTACAGTCACATGTCTAGAAGTATCAGATCTCATTCTCACATTAAATAATTCCAACAAAATATAAATAATATCAAGAAAATGTGGAACAATAATTTAAAAAAATTAGAATATTAATCTATATTACTCTTAGTTTTTCCATACTATTTATAACAAACCTTCATTTAAATCCATTTAAAATTCATTGGTAAATATTTTCTTCTGAACTTTTATAGGCAGGTGTTTCGAAGCTGAATGAAGCTAAAGCCCTGGTAGATGAACTGAATAGAAAAGCTGCAGAGCAAAGCATTTTACTCAAAATGAAGCAGGATGAAGCTGATTCTGCCCTTCAAGAAATTACAGTATCTATGCAGGTGGTGTATACAATCACATCAAAAGTGAAAATAAACCCCAAAAACCAAAATGATGCTTCTCTGTTTTTGCTCTCCATAACTGCCTCTATTTTGTAATCTTTTCAAGCATTACAAAACCTGATGCTTATACAAGATTTTGCCTAAGGGAAGATGTGAGCCCTGAGGCTTCAATAAAGTTTCAACAGGACAGAGGATTCTATAATTTAAATAATATTTGAACTGGTTGAGTAGGAAGGGATCAGTGCAAGTTTTGCACCTGAGTTGTGTTTACTGCTGTAGTTTACTCTGTCTGAAATTTTCCTAGAACTTCATAAATCCAAGCTGATGAGTTTTATGTTTATCACAGATAGGAACTTTCAACAAAATATACAAGTAGCACTATTTTAAGTAACAGATGCCAGGAATTAAATTTTTTTGACTGTTAAAAAGTGTGTATTTCATGAGGTCAGATCCTCAGAATTTAATCTCAAAGAAGCTTAAATAATACCTCTGCTTTCACTGTTCCTTGAATTTTTATTCTTCAGCTTAGAGATAGACCATCTGTTTTTTTCCAGTATTCTGTACTTTTCTTCAGTAGTATTTTCTCAGTCAAGTAGAATAATTGCACTGGCAATAGGTCTCCACATTGATATTTCCTGTAGTCATAAATGTAGGATAAGGTGTAATGAATCTGCTGTCACTGTACTGGGATTTTTATGTTACTGGTTTAGTATGATCAATCTGAAGCTCAATGCCTAAGACATTCTCTATATGCAGTAAAGTAAATGCCTGGTCTTTCAAATCATTTGGTTCACAGTGCTGGGAAGGTATTACTTCCTATTTTTGTAAGTCTCTTTCTGTTGGCAGTTTTAGTCCTTTTAGTCTTTATCTGCCTGTTGTACATGAATTTGAATAATGTTGATTACCTTGGTGTGTTCACTGATGTCAGTTTTAAATCTGTGTCTGCTGTTATCCAGTAGAATTTACTCATTATGTGGACAGCACATATTACATTGTGGGACAGAATCAAAGAATATGCCAAAAGCAATGAAACATGATGGGCTGGCTGACATCAGAAGAATTACAGTAGAATTCCGATTATTTAGATTAGCATAAAGTGTAGGTGACCTCTAACACTTTAATGTCACTTCAAATGTTCTAGGTTATGTAAGAGAGGGGGCTCTAATGCAGACAGACTCATTTAATCTTCTTTCAGAGCAAGGCTTTTGACCTACAACTGAATTTTAAGGTTTTCTTATTCAGAGCGATCATTCAGTGCATGTTCATTTGCATGAAATGTCTAATCTAGTTTCATGTAGCTAATGTTTTATGGATTTGAATGTAATCTTCAGTAATGTGCTGATCTATAGCTTGGGTTAAGTGCTCAAAGGATTATTATTATCTCAAGATTTTCTCTGCTTATATGCATCCATTACTTTCTGCTACAACTTCGACTCAGCTTGACAATTGCTGGTGGTAATAATGTGTTACATACCAGAAAAACAAATTCTGGGCTTTTTTGTCTTATATCTTTTAGGTGAACCAAGCCTAGAATATTTTTATGTGTTTAATATATTTATCCTCAATGATAAAAGACATATAAGGTCCTTTTTATTGTAGTTTTATATACTTGGTATTAATTGTTATACAGAAGTGTTCTGGATTTCTGGAGATGGCTGATAGCTACTGTCTGCTGTATGGTAGGCACAGTACAAATCCAGAAAAAAGTTAAAATATATAAGCCCAAACAATTTACAATATACATGTAGGACATAAGAAAATATCCTTACAGAGAGATTGATACAAATTTACAAGTAAAGAAATCATCCTATGATTAGTATTTTTAGGCTATAGTTCCAACACAACTGCTGTTTTTATGAATGTGTTAGAAAAATACAGTTTTAATGGTGTTGTGAAAGAATTTGAAATAGAAGTGGGAGCAGCTGCAAAGACAACAGCAGGAAGATGGTACTCTCAAATGTGCTAAGAATGGTACAGAGACTGTCAATCATCCTTTTAGAGGAAGACTATCGTCTTGATAAGGAATGGAAAGTCAGAGACAAAGAGAAAAAAGGTCATAATGAGCCTCAAAAATAGAATTACAGATCTGGTTTGTGGTAAAAAAAAAAAGGGAAGGAGACACAGTAGAAGCAAATGAGGCTTATTCCATACAGTTTATTTATGTAGTCAGCCTGGCTAGCATCAAATAGACTCAGAAGTTTTACTGTAATTGGTATTGTGCAAGTTATTATAATGAAGACTAAAAGAAGTAAGAGACCTAAAGGGATAAAATCTGTGTAAATTTGCTTACTAAAGGTATTCTGTGTTTAACAGAGTGCTAGTGAGCAAAAGGCAGAAATGGAAAAAATAAAACAGCGAATAGCAGAAGAGGCTGCAGAAATAGAAGAAAGAAAAATTAAAATCGAAGATGAACTAAAAGAGGTTCAGGTGAGAGCTGATAAGAAAAGTAATATTTTTGAGTCTGATTTTATTTGAGTTACTCAAGTCCTGCTGTGCTCAGTGATTTTGCAAAATTTATCCTTGCAATTCTTAAATTATTTTTATATTAAAACTTTCATGCATTAGAATACAGTATTCTATTTGCCAAATTTAGGTTATCATTTTGGCCTTTATGTTCTATCTGATACGAATTAGAGAATGGATTTTCAAGCCAAATCTTACCTCCATTTTCTGTTTCTATGCTTCCATGGTCTCCAGCTGAGTTCTGCTGGTTTTATGGAATATTTTTCAAGTACTCATATGCACCAACTACATTATTTTGCCTTGATCAAACTGGTAATACCACAGGGCTTGGTACTCTCAGCTGAATGGAAATAGTTTAATGAGAGATAATTTCCAGTTACTACTAATTTCTGAAAATTATATATTCTAATGGCACTATAACAAACTCCTTGTTCAAGAGACCTTACCGATGACTGGGCACTGGAACAGGTTCCCTAGGGAAGTGATCATAGCAGGCACATGGTGTGACTCTTGGGGATGGTCCTGTGCAGAGTTAAAGATTTGACTTGAGGATCCTTGTGGGTCCCTTCCAACTTGGAATTCTGTGATTCAGTGATTTTGTGTTAAGCATCAGGTTTTTCTGGAGTTATGTGTGTTCAGTCATTGCTTTTAGTCTCTATTTTTCATCCTATTCATTTTAAATTTATACTAAAGCATAAGGGAAAACTGCAGCAACTTTTTTTTTAACTTTTATATATCATAGGCGCCAAAGAATTATATCCTTGTATTGAAAGTGACATAGAGCTACACGATTAGAACCCCGGTGTTCTGTGGTCTTTGATAAATATGAAGGAAGTGCAAAGTGTACACAGTTTTTAAATTATAATCTTTAACTTTCTTCTGTTTTCTTATCATTTTACTGCTTTGTTGATAAGGAAAAAGGCTGTCTGGATTTGCTCAGCTACTGGAAATAGAAAGCTTATGTGACCTGTACTTTATGTATGTTTATCTGGAGATCCTCAGTCATGCCTATAAATTCTAATTAGCATTATTAGAAGATACCCATATCGCAATGAGCTTCTAAGCAATGAAAGAGCAAACATGATTGATATTAATATCTATGTAATGTTTATGAATTACAGTGCTGAATGAAAAGCTAGGGTATGCCAGAATTATAATATGCTGTTTTATATGGAAATATATTTATTATCACTTAGTAAACCCATAGCAATTTTTAAATAACTTGTAAACATGAACATGCATCAGTGATAGCTGGTTATATAATACAGTATTTAAAAAGAAGAAGAAATTGTATGAAAACTGAAATGTCCAATGTTAATTTTCTTGTATCCTAATCTCTCTTTTTAATGTGTTTTTATGTTTTAAGCCACTAGTTAGTGAAGCTAAACTAGCTGTCGGAAATATAAAGCCAGAGGCTTTGTTAGAAATCCGATCACTGCGGATGCCTCCTGACATAATCAGAGACATACTAGAGGGAGTTCTACGGCTGATGGGGATTTTTGATACATCATGGGTGAGCATGAAAAGGTGAGGATTTTGTTCAAGCTTTAAACTTAAACATAAATTTTCAATATGAACTGATTTTAATTTTATTCAGGAATAATGTGTGTTTGGAATTATTTTGTTTCATACAGAAATAAACTTTTTAATTTTTTTCCTTCTTTACATTTAATTATTTTTACAGTTTCTTGGCCAAAAGAAGTGTAAGGGAGGACATAGAATCCTTTGACGCCTGTAATATTTCGAAAGAGATACGAGAAAGTGTTGAAGAACTTCTTTCTAAAAACAGAGCATCTTTTGATCCCAAGGTAATTCCTGATGGCATTACGTAAAATGGAAAAAAGTCCAAAAAAAGACCAAAAGAATAAAAAAGAAGTGATTGTCTAATTTGCCAACATAATTTTTAGAATGAACTTGCATTAGAGAAAAAGTGATGAATTCTGCTTGCAGAATTTGATAGTATAAAGAGGTAACGGTGTAGCAGAGATTACTCTGTTGCTTGCTGCCTCTGACCATGAGAATTTGTTTGGTGAGTGAGGAGCTGTGGGATGTAAAGTCATTATGGAATCAAGTCCTCAGAGATTTTTGTCACTGGTATAAATTAGAACTTAGACCAAGGAATTGTAACTGGCTACTTCTAGCCTCCTTATAACAGTGAAAGTCTAATAAATCATGAATTAATTTAAAACTTGTTAATTTCAATGAAGCTTTGAAACTTGAAAGATACCTGCTATGCATTTTACAGAGATTGATGGCCTACAATATAATCTCTTAGTAAAAATTTAAAAGATTAGTTCAGTAGAAGAGCTGGCTAATTGACATATTTAAGTTGGTAACTAGTAAATCTGTTGCAGTTATTTATCCTGTATTTATCTTTTCTGTATTATACTTCAAGGACTTTCTTGTAACCTGATTTTTTCAGAATGCTAAACGAGCCAGCGCTGCAGCTGCTCCATTAGCAGCTTGGGTGAATGCCAACATCCAGTATTCCCATGTCCTAGAACGAATTCAGCCTTTGGAAAAAGAAAAGGCTGGCTTGGAAGCGTAAGTTAGACACCATTACAAAATAGGTGGTTTTAATTCCACTGGTAGTGAGTGTAACTAAAGCCTCCAATGAGGAATCTGATTGTAAGGGTAACAAAGCACTGGAACAGGCTGCTCAGAAAGGTTGTGGAGTCTCCTCCTCTGACAATATTCAAATGAAATCCTGTGCAACCTGCTCTGGGTAAACCTGCTTTAGCAGAGGGATTGGATTAGATGATCTTCAGAGGTACTTTCCAACCCCAACTCCTCTGTGATTCTGTGTGAATTGAAGTTTATTAAGAACAAAAGATACAAGAAACTATACCTCATTCTCATAGGTACTAAAATGTTCATGCTGAGACAGAAATAGTAAGTGTGCAATATTTTTTTTTTCCTGGAAGCTATGCCTTGGATGTTTTTTGCACAATCATGAGTTACCTGTCTCAACTGAATAGCATCAGGGAGAAATCAGCAACACAGATATATTTACAGTGTATTCTCTCAGTGAAACCTATGCTATTTTATGTGATGTGTAGTTCTTGTTTTTCAGTCCTGTACCAAGCATAATTAGGTTCTCCTTGGATCAAAAAGTTCTTCAGACATAGTCTTATGACTGTCCATAATCTGAGGAACCTGTACTGAGTGTTTTGCCAGTCTTAAAATTCTGTACTGGAAGAATTTTTTCTGGTGTTTGGTTTCCATTTTTAAAGCGATGTGATGAGAAGTACTCATAGCTTTTACATGTGAAAAAATATTTTTTTAATATAAAACAGAAAGAAGAACTGCCTCTGAACTATCGATGTAAATTGCTTTCCTGTTATATTTACTCTCTATTTTTTGCTTTCGGTCCTAGTCTTAAAATAAATGTTACCTTTTTGTAGCAATCTCAAGAAAACTGAAGAAAGAAAAAAAAAGTTAGAGGATCTTCTGAACTCTGTTGGTCAGAAAGTATTGGAACTGAAAGATAAGTAAGTTGAGTTTGTTTATTTCAAGATACAGATAAAAACATTGATGATTTTAAATTATGAATAATGAAATTTATCTAATCAAATACAGCTTTCTGTTCTGCAAGATATTTACGTCCCAATAAGTGACACTTAGGCTATCTGTACACTCAGTGGAGATAAATGCTTTTAGAATACAGTTCATCTCATTGATCAGATGAAATAAATGCTCCTTAAAAATACCTGTTCTCAGTACTGACTGCATTGGTAGCCTTCTATTGTAACCACTGTAGATGTCAAAAGTGAGAATTATGTTTCTAACTGTCTAAATCACAGAGGACTGCAATGACTCCTTAGAATTTTGGGAACATGCCTATACAAAACTTCTACTGATCACAGCTTGAATAAAGGCAGTTCTATTTCTTTTAGGCTGGTCTACTTTTCTGATGGTTAGCTATCTCTTTTTTTTCTTAGCATCTCATCAAGTACATGACTCACAGTGGCATAAATGTGGCTCTGGTAAACTTTTATACTTTTGCAAATTCAGTTTAATTCAAGTTTTTTATCTTGCTGTCTTTATTATGTACTTAGTATAGGAGATAATTTACAACTTGATGTATGTACATATGACTAAATGTCATGTTGTCTGCAAAAAAAAGGGTGAAATTCTTGTCATTCAGCTATACAGTGATTTCTTAAATCGATTATATACTATTGCAGTTAAATATATTACTTCAAACAGGTAATGTATTAATTTCATTTTACTTTAAACATTAAATGTGTTAATTATTTTAATATTAATCAAACTAATTAGATATTGAACATTACAAAATAATGCCTAAACCATACCAATTTTTTAGGTCACATTCTTACTTCATATTAGTGTTTACAGAACAGAATACTGTGCATTGAACTGGAATCATCCGTGTAAATTAGCAATATTCTATTTTAAAAGTTTCAAATATTAAATTTACCAAATAGTTACAAATGTACAGTATGGCATTGAGCCTGCTGTTGTCCTGACTAGATACTGAACAAAACTTTACATAATCACTAAAATCAAGTCAGACTGTTTAAGTAGAAGGTGGAATGATTTTCAGACATTATAGTCTATTTCAAATGTATTTCACATCTTACCTGTGCATCTATCTTAATTTTGTTAGTTAAATGTCTAGCAAGTTCATGTGCCAGTTCAAAGCGGAAGGTATAAAAAAAGAACTGTAGTTGTGTTCTTCATTAACAATAATGGAGGAATTAATTACAAATTCCGTCAGCTAAACTTCCTTGAAAGTAACTGGCCATAAGTTTAGTAGTTCATGACAGCAGTTAAAAAGAGAATTTGTTTTACAGGTTCCAAAGTAGAACAACAGAAGCAGCAAAACTTGAGGCAGAATTAAGTAAAGCTCAGAAAACATTGAAAGCTGCCGAGGAACTGATAAATCAACTTGATAGGGAGCACAAAAGATGGAGCATTCAGGTGAGTGAAAATTTTTATAAATCCATCTTATAGCTGATAATTTGAAAATAGAATATTTGCACTGTTTGGAGAATGGGAGTTATTGCCACTCTGCATGTCTCCCAATGTACATTTATTTGATTTCTCATTAGAAATTAGAGCTTTTCTTCCTTCTGAAATTTCTTTTTACTTCACCACAAGAGTTATATCACCTGGCTACAGAACATGTAGAAATGCCCCAGTATTTAATTCAGAACATACAATACTCTGTGAGGGTTTTCAATCACAATAATGTAATTGTTATAATGGCTGAACATGTCAGCAGTTGGACCCTCCAAGCTGAGATACAGTCAAAAGGGATATATTTTTAGAAACCATTAAACAATCAAAGTCTTTAAACATACTTCCTTTATGGCATCAATGCTGGAAATGCAAATGTAGATTTACCCAACGTGTATTGCTTTTGAAGTGTTCACTTCAATGTTCGAAACTTTTCTGCTTCTAAAATAGGGAAAATAAGCATATTTTATTTGCCTATATGATATATTTGAGAGGAATTGGCAAGTCTTTGGACACACAGGCCTTTCTTCAGTTTGAAACAAACAGGAAAACCTCAAGATATATACAAGCTGAAAATAGCTGTCACCTCCAGAAAGGATTCCCTAACTTTTGTGGTTATCTTAAAGTGGAAAAAATCTCTCTGCAGAGATACATGGTCCTGTCTCTCAACTGATACTGAAAAAAAGCCTCAACAACTGGATTAAATGTGTGCATTTTGAAGAACCAAACTTAAGCATTCTTCTTGTAGATTGACCACCATAATGGAAAAAAAAGGAAAATTTTCTTGTGAAAGTAGCTTTATAGCTATTTTACATGTTATAGTAAGGATTGGATATATTTGAAACCCAGAGTTTAAATACTTTCAAAAATGATTCCTCGCAGTTTTTCACCCTGGTACATTAGCCTCATCATTACAAAGTTCTGACTATCTATTAATGGTATGCTTTAGTCAGGGGAGACGGGTTTTTGGTAATGTTGAGACGACTTCATAGAAGCTAGCTACAACAGACCACCAGAACTACAGACTGAGACTCTAGAACTGAGACTGAGCCCTACTGAACTACTTTATTCATGCGCGCATACAATTATATACTTCTTTAAGACTGTAACCTTCCACAGGTGATGGCACTCTAGCAGATGTTAATTGGTTAACCATGATGTTTACATTATAAACTCCTTCATAATTGGTTGACCACTTGCAGCTGTTGAGAACTCTGCAGCAGGCATCTCGGACTTCATTAAATAGTTCTTAAAGTCACATCACTTAATTAACATATGCAGTTCAGCACACAGCTTGCTCTCCAAGCCAAATACCAAATAGAATTCCAACAGTATGCTGCAGACTAAACTGACAGATAGATTACTCAGGAAGTATCCCATATTGAGGACAGGGGAAAGGCAGTATTTGTCTCCCTTTAAAGTAGGGAGGAAGCAATGTAAAGTTGAGGGATTTTTTGTTTATGTATCAGTTTGGGTTTTTTTTAATGTCAGTTTGATTAAAGTAAAAAAAGTGACAGTGCTTTGAAACCAATTATTGCAGTCATACATTATTTTGATACACTTTTTCTCAAAAATACTGGAACATTTCAAAACAGAGGTTATGTAGTGCAGATAAGTTATTCAAAGATATATGATTAATGTATTTTATCATGTAAGTGTGCTGTGAATAATAGTAATAGTTGCATATAGTATTTAATATCTGTATTGTAAGACATGCTTACTACCTGACTGTGACTAGGATTATGTATTTCTTATTTTTCTTACTGTAATACTATTTACCCAATTGAACTGTTCATAAAAGTCATAGATTTTTATCAACTACATTCTCAGAAATATCTGTCCATGCCCTAACCCAGAGCTGAAAGTAATTTTTCTCATATTTTCACATGTGTGTCACTGTGGGCTAGCTAGGTATAGATACGTGAAATGCAAGCAGAGATTGTCTCAGCTGTATTCCCAAAGACAGGCAAATTTAATTCTGAATTTTTAATAACTGATGTTACATAGTAACGTAGCTTTTGTTTGCAAAACACCTATCCATTCTGTACTTTCTTTTGAAGGTGTCAGAGATAGCAGATGAACTGGCTACGTTGCCTAAAAGAGCTCAGTTAGCAGCTGCGTTTATTACTTATCTTTCTGCTGCTCCTGAGGATCAGAGGAAAACCAGCTTGGATGAATGGACCAAATCAGCAGGCCTTGAAAGTAATTTCTTGTGTGTTTGTCAGTGTCTGTGTGTAAGTAAATAAGCTTGATTGAGGAAGTGAGAAATGCCAGTGAGTTCTAATGAACAGTCTCAATTGTCTTTGTGTTCCCAAATGAAAAGTGACGACATTTTCTTACTCAATAAATACTTCAGTATGCAGATTATTTCTTAAGCTTATTCCATGAAATTATTAAGATTATAAATACTTAGAAATAATTTTATGTTTATAGATCTTGCTTAGAAAGAAAAGTTTACAAAAATGAATGTATTCACATTAACTGTTGTAAATTTGCCAGTGCATTCTGAATGCATCTGCTTTTTCAGTACTTATTTTTATTTTTGTGTTAATGACACCATTAAATATTTTTAAGGCATCAGCTAGTTATTAGTAATAAGTTCAAGCAATAAAATAATAGATTAGAGGGAAGTCTACAGATCTGCACTCTGTTTGGCACAGTCTCCACTGTATACAGAGTGGTAAATGCTTTATAATTACGCAGACTATAAATGCTGACACAGACTTACATTCTTTCATTTATCAGAGTTCGATTTACGGCGGTTCCTGTGTACAGAAAGTGAGGAATTAGTTTGGAAAAGTGAAGGTTTACCTTCAGATGACCTTTCAATAGAAAATGCTCTTGTCATCTTGCAGGTAAATTTGCTTTTTTGTCTTGTCTTAGAATATTTAAATTTTTACAAATTTCAGTAACATGACATCTTTCTGGAATTTTGAACTATTTAGTTTATTTATTAGCATCACAGAAAACACACACGCAGAAATAAATACTTATGAGAACTGGGTATTCTGTAGTAAAAGAAAAAGCAGTTAAAGAAAATACATGTTTTCAGGTTTGATTTTACAGTTTTCTTCTGTATCAGTCTATTTAGGTTTAATGTGTGAATACTATTTAACACTGATACTATCTGTGGAAGATTATGTTCTATGTGTGTTTACTTTGACATATAATCTCTAATACTTTTTTCTCAGGAAAAGGCATTATGCAGATACCTTTCAAAACCTATATAGATGTATCTAACAGTATTTGAGAAAAAAAGTGGAAATAGATATAGTTTTACAAAAGAGTTATATATAGATATATATATATAATATATAATAATGTACAATTATGTATATGATATTGTAGTAATTTGTTAGATCTGCTAGCGAGTAAGTATTTAATGGCATGAGGAGAATCTGCATGTACCACAGGTGATTTGCTTAGATGATTGATGATTGTCATAAATCAGTTGTAACCTTTTCTTCAATTTAAATTTGTCTTGTTTTATCATGGTTCAGCAGTTGATCCTTTCTCAGTTTGATTAAGATGCTTTTCAATAAATACGGTCTCGTACCCTTAAAACTGCTTACATGCTGTAATAAAATCTTATTTTCATCTTCTTCTTTAGTTGAATAGATTGAGTTCTTAAAAATGTCACAGTGTGTGAAGAGCTTTTTCAGGTGCTCCCTTGGCTCAAATAATTTTCTTTGTGTGCAGATTTTTCAGCATCCTTATAAAGCTGTAATTGGACATAGTATTTTACCAATGTGATCTACAGTACAATTCTCAAGCTTTCGTGCTCGTCATCTTTTGATGACTGAATATTGTCCATATTTCTCTGTCTTTCAGTTTGAGATCTTTGTTACTCAGTTTGGAATACTGGAACTCAATCTGAAAAAAGCCCCACAGCTTTTAAGTGTTTTTCTATCAGACTGAACCAGAGAATTCTTGAAAATACCTGTTTAAACCTCCAGCAAGTTTGCTGGCACAAAACTGGGAGACATTGCTGATACACCAAGATAATCGGGGGGCTGGAGCACCTCTGCTATAAAGATAGGCTGACAGAGCTGGGGTTGTTCAGCCTGTAGAAGAGAAGACTGGAAAGACCTCATTGTGGCCTTTCAATACTTAAAGGGGGCTTCTGAAAAAGAGGGAGAACAAGTCTTTACATGGGCAGATAATGATAGGACAACTGGGAATGGTTATAAACTAACAGAGGAGAGATTTAGATTAGCTGTTAGATCTGCTTTACTCAGAGAGTAGTGAGGCACTGGAACAGGTTGCTCAGAGAAGCTGTGGATGCCCAAATTCCTGGAAGTGCTCAAGGTCAGGTTGGATGGGGCCCAGGACAACCTGTTTTAGTGGGTGGCATGCCCATGGCAGGGGGATTGAAACAAAATGATATTTAAGGGACTTTCCAACCCAAGCCATTCAATGATTGGTGTATTCTATGATACACCAGAGAGTCAAACTGCTGTCCAGAGGTCCTTGATGTGCTGGAGAAATGGGCTGGCAGGAATCTTGTGAAGTTCAGCAAGGAGAGTTGAACAGTCCTGCCCCTGGGGGCTAACAGCCCCCTATACCAACACCCAACTGCAAAGCAGATTTGCAGAAAAGGACCTTGGGGTCCTGGTGGACACCAGGTTGTACATGAGCCAGTAATAGGCCCTTGCCAAGAAGAAGGCCAATGGTATCCTGGGCAGCTTTAAGCAAAGCATTGGCAACAGGTCAAGGGAGGTGATGCTTCGGCACTGGTGAGGCTAGACCTGGAATCCTATATCCAGTTGTGTGACCCTCAGCACAAGAGTGATACGGATGTATTGGAGAGAGTTCATTGTAGCTTTATGCCAGCAAATACTTGTATTCATGATTCTTTCTAAAATTCATTGAGGTCCAAAAACAGAAGTATTGCACCTTTGCCCACTAGAGGAAAAGGAAAACTAATACCTCTTGTTCTAAGTTTAAAAGCCATTGTGAATAACAAAAGGTGTATCTTACAGTCATTGAATAAAGGCTCCCAGAAGGTGAACAACTGCATAACTTCAGCAGGACAAACACCTGAGAATTCTGGATTGGGTGCTCTTTTTTTTTTTTTTTTTAAAGAAGAAATAGAAGACATAAAATTCCCACTCTGTTACTGTTTCTCTGAACGGTTTGTTAATGAAAAAAGATTTAAAAATATTTATACTGTTGGTTTGGGGCATAGGGGGCTCCATTCAATTTTATTCTTAAACAAAATAGATTTTAGTAAATATATATGTATATTCTTTTTTGCCCTAGAGTAAAATCTGCCCATTTTTGATAGACCCTTCTTTCCGGGCTACTGAATGGTTGAAGACACATTTGAAGGAATCACGTTTGGAAGTTATTAACCAACAGGTGCAGTATTTACTCTTGGTCTTGCAATTCTGTTCTGCTTGAACTTTCTCTATTCCATACTTTAGAGAGCAGTTTTTAAAGGGATGTGATAGCAATCACCAAAAATGAGGTTGTATTCTATGAAGCATATAATTTCTCAGAGTTCTAGGTTACAGTGATTCTTTCATGGAAATTTGTTTACTCAGGGAGTAGATCAGAGTACTGAAAATTAGTAGGTCAACATCTGGTATTACTTCTACAAGTTTGCCTCTTTGTGCTTCCCTCTCCAAGAATATCATATTTCCTACTGAGAGGGAGATAACAAAAGATTTGTAAACTGAGAGGTCTTTTGTATTCTTGGCACTTCACTGGATTTCAGGAATATGTGTACACTTACTCCTTATGATTTTTGTGTTGTATTAGCTACATTGGAAAGATTAAGTTTGATTTCAGTTTGAGATTAAGGTGCTGAAATTAATTGTCTACGTATAACTATTTACATGGGTGGTGAGGTGTACGCACATAGACAAGCATTTAATTCTGTTCAGAAGTCCCTTATTGAACTCCACCTGGCCTCAAGTTACTGCTTCAACAGAATGTAAGTCTTGCACAGAACCCTGCTGACTCTGGTAGGCCTTGTAGATACTCTCTGATGGTAGGAGATAACATATCTTTGGGTAATGGATTGTTTCTCCTCTTAGGAGATTAGCCTGTTTACCTTTTAAGGCTCTGTTGTCTGCATTGTCTAGGATCTCCATTGACTAATGGAATCCTAAAAAACAGGGGAATGTTTAAACACCTACAGCAAAAGACTGCATTTAGACCTCAATACCAATGTGAATCCTGTCTTTAGATCTTGATTCACTTTTGAGATATAGCTACATACAGACATTGGAGATGCATTAACTGGCCAAGGCTTCCATGTGCACCTGACAGAAAGGATGGTAGACCTGTTGTCTTCTGACAAAGCACCTAAGATCTAAGCATACTAAATAGGTTTTGTGTATGTCAGCATCTGAATAGATCAAAATTATTTAAACTAAACACTTGTGGCTAAACCCTGAAATATTATATGAATCCTGTAATAGAACTTTTCAGCTACACTACTGATTTTTAGGTTTGGACTATTTGGTATAATGCCTTTCTGCTCATTCTGAAATGTTTATGTTTTTCAAAAAACCCCATGAATCCAAGGAATTTATATTTATTTGCCCAGGATACCAACTTCCTAACTGCTCTTGAGCTGGCAGTGAGGTTTGGGAAAACACTTATTATACAGGAAATGGATGGAGTGGAGCCTGTACTTTACCCATTGCTAAGAAAAGATCTTATTGCTCAAGGTAAATGACCAACATCTTTACAAATGCTTGCTCAGAGCTTTTGTAGTTTAGATCTATTTGTATATCTATGTGTAATACTTGATTTTTCTGAAAACATGAGTATTATGTATTTTTGTTTGCTCTTTAGTATTAACCTGTGACTAACATTTCAGTTCATAAAATATGTTGGCAATATGTTGTTGTTTAATAAGTGGAAAAATACTGAAATGTATTTGGAGTATAGAGATTTAAAGAATTCTATTTATTTAAAGAATAAAGTGTTTTTATCAAGCCTTCAGAATTTAAATTTCAAGTTAATTTCTAGTCATGGTTCACAAGAAGGAAAGGACCTGGCTCACTCAAGGGTTCATGGTAAATGTGCAATCTATTTAAACATGGAGGACAACTTTTATAGGATATGGGTGGAGCATGGACAGAGCATGGAAATGAAAGGGTTGGGATAACCACATAGGGGAAAATGGTGCGATGCACCAAATACAAACCAATAGGAAAACAGAGAAGGAAAGCCATGAGGAAGTTTCTGGAACTTGTTATAACTGGGGAAACACAAAGAATATGAATTAACATTAAAATATTTAAACTTTTCTCAAACTATAATTGTAAAATATTAAACAATAGTCTCTTCAGTAAAAAAGTCCTTAGGTTTGGAATGCTCGATCCATTGGCAGTAGTCCTCTCCTCCAACATCTAGTGATAATTTCAAATACATAGTTTTACTTGGAAACTTGGGCCTTAAGTAGACCAGAAGTTACACAATTGGTTGTGAAGTTAGAAATCAGACTTTCAGAATGCTGGTGTTGTTGTTTCTCTTTCAATTGTCTGAAAATAAGGCACACAGGTCTGGCCTAATGTGTCTTTTGAATGGGGAGGGCCATAGATATGAGCAAATGGTGAAGGATGTCCCTTAACTAATGCAATGAAAAGAAAAAAACACCAACGTTTATGTTTTGCAGTATCTCTCCTTTAGACAGATAATATACTCTGTATAACTCTATATATAACTGCTTTGAATTTAGTTGCTTTAATGAAGGTGGATATGAAAAATTGTGTTGAAAGTTTAGCAAAAATAAATAGTAATCATATAAGTATCTCAGCATGAATTATGTTGAATTATGTTACTTATTTTGAAATTATATCAAAAGAACTAGGTAGATTAAAAACACAGCAATATGTGTTTTAAATACTTTCTAAATTACTGTAATTAAAATAGATTTATGTTATCCTTTGTAATTATATTTCTGCTTCAAGTTGTAATTCCTCAGCGTGTGCCACAGCCTATGCATGTAATTTACAGTATGAATTCTGACTACTGAAAATAGCTACAGACTTTTCTGCTGTTATTTCATCAACCATTGAGATTTAATAATGCATCAGGTAGCAGTAATTCTTTAAATATAAGTGCATGCTAAAAATAAATGCAAATGTCATAGAATTCTTATATATTTATCTCCAATATCAAAAAGATCTATTTAGTGAAAAGAAAGTGTTACTTTAAATCATTTTTCCATTACAGATGTACTCGGTGTTTTTTCTCAGTCAAAGGGCACCACCAAAGTGATCACTTCAGGGATCTGTAGGTGGTTTGGTAGAACATCATTACAAATGTTTTCTTTCTCCACCAGTTTCTGTTGGATTTTGGAAAACAGAGATACACTGTTGCAGGCATCTTAATTGATTTTACTCAAGGAATGAAACTGGGAGTTTAATATATCTTAAGAACTGTGGAGGAAGCACATTAAATTCAAATATACTAGTTTATTCAGGCAAATTAGTTATAACACTCACACATCCTCTTTTGCTTGTTAATGAGCTATGTCAGTGATAGGTCTGTGCAGGTCCAAACTATGAATCTGTTATTTGACAAGGAGAACGGGTCACTATTTGAATATTTTCCATCATTTTACGAGCTAGTACACATTCCTCTTTTTCAAAATGTCAGGGTGGAGGCCTGTCTGCATTATTTTGCTTGCGATGACTGTGCATCTCTTCATTAGTTGGAATGAAACATTGAGACAAATGGGAATATATATACTGCGATAAATTAGTCTTTGTGCAGCTTCCATTTTCTGTTTGACATTTTTACAACATAGTCCTAAAATTTATTCTGATCCTTGGCATAGAAGCAAAATTGGTATGTGATTTTCATCTCTACCAGTGTTTTAGCAAGAGATTTATATTTCTGATCTGCACTCAGTGCTAAAAATAGAGAAGCACCTTGTCATCTTGGAATTTTTTCTGGAATGGGAATTTTCACTTGTTAACTTTTCATCTTATAATTCTGTTCTCATTTCTTTTTCATTATCAGGAGACGAAAATCTTACTCTGATCATGTGATGATTTGAGTCTATTCTTTTCTAACCCTGCTAGAATGGGAACCTGTAGTGGAAGGGGTGTGGTGCAGGACCATACATACAGTTTTATTCTGTGACAGGCATATTGAGAAATACTAGGACTATAAACAGATTGAAAACATGACATCAGTTTTTAATAATCCAGTGTCTACATATTCCAACATCTTTAGTTTCATAGACTTTGATGAGTTGTTCCTTGGTCGGGTCTCCTCCGACACTCTATAACAACACTTATTATAGAAAGTAACATTTTAATAGAATTATGATTTTACAGCAATATACATGTAAGAGATACATCTCTACAAATACATGTAAGAGATCCGGAGATGAAATCTAGTAGTTTTGGATCACATTCAGAAAATGTTGAACCATCTTAGTTAGGAAATATATAATTATGGCTAGCATGTTTTGGTAGAGTGGTATACATATGTGGAAGTGCAAGTGAATATGTATAAATTATGTCAGGCTTTTTACACATAAGTGGGATTCTCTAGTGCATCTTCTGTAGTGTTTTGTCTCCTATTAATGGTTTGAAGATTTCAAGGATTCATTAGTATTATTTTTATTTCAAGTGCGTTTTAGCCATTTAGTCTTTGTGTTATGGGTAAGGATAATTAAACCACTCAGGTGTATTAAATATTCTCACTGTGCAGCTTTCCTACACTAGTGCTGTGTTTCTCCTTTTTTCTCTAACAATGCAGGTTAGGATATGCTCCTTGAATTTTTTAAATTTCTATTTCTTTCAAACAATTTATAAATAAATTTTATAAAATATATTTACATCTGTTGTTCATAAAGTATTGCACAAATGCCATTATTTTCAGATAATTTTTGCTTATTCCAATCAGAGTGAGTATACCACTTGTGGGGTTTTTTTTGGTTGTTTGTTTTTTTGTTTTTTTTGCAGGACCTCGTTATGCTGTTCAAATAGGTGAAAAAATGATAGATTATAATGAAGAGTTCCGTCTTTTTCTATCAACAAGGAACCCAAATCCCTTCATTCCACCTGATGCTTCTTCTATTGTTACAGAAGTAAATTTTACCACAACAGCAAGTGGTCTAAGAGGACAGGTAGGCATTTAGAATAAAAACAGTGTATGTATAGTGCACATGCATAGCTGCATCAGCTGCATCCAGCATCTGGAAGAAGCCCTCCTTTGTGTTAGTGAATGGTTATGGGGGTATTTTCTAGCTCACAAATATAAATAGTAAAAATCAAAGCTAAAATGAAATTTAAATCTTGTTTTCATGCACTTTGGAACCAAGTAGTGAATCCAATAGAGAAAAAGAAAATGGTCTCATTGACTTCAGTTCAACAATTTTATTGCTAAACCTCTGCTTTCTGTTCAAGATACATTCATGGTACCATGGAAATATTTCTGTTACAGCTCTGTAATGTTCTAATTAGTATCATCAAGATTCTTTGTGTACAGGAAACATGTAGTGAAACCAAAATACTGTATATTTTGCTTCCTCCAAAATGCTAGTAGCTTTTGAGGTTTTCTCTAGAAAGTTTAGGAAGCAAAATGTAATGTACAAATATAAGGAAAAAAAAGTGGTAAATTAAGAGAATAAAACCCCTTCTTTATTTGGTGTGAAACAATTTTTTCGATACTAATGAGCCTTAGAATGGGATGTGGGTAAGATGTTGATGAGTAAGATACAATTCAAAATGTGAAGCACAGATACCCATATTGATTTCCTCCTTCCACTGGAGGTAGGGAATTGACATCCTACAATGTAACCATGAAAATTGACCTCCTTTTCAAGTGGAAATACAGAAAAAACCCCAACTTTGTTTTCTGTCTTTGTTAGCAGGAGAGAGGTTTGATTGGTAGGCGTGTTGGAAAGAAATTTGCTGCCGTTCTTTCCAGTTTGTGCTTTCCTATGTCGCCTGCTTTTTTTTTATATGACAACAGTACATGCAGAAATGAAGACTACCAATTCTTTAAACACACATGTAATTCAGACTGAGGTGCAAAGGTTTAGGTCTAAGCATAAAATGTTGTGAATGGGTATCCTCAATAAAGTGATCCAGAGCCTCTTGAGATGTCCTTTAGTATCTCACCTGGCTTGCATCTCCTGTTATACACAGGGCATGGTGCACAGTAATTCCTGGGTTATCCTGTTATCATTGCAGGATAGATTGAAAGCTTTTCAATGGCTGCTGCAACTGAGTAAAGCCTCAGAAGTCTACTTTCAAAAACATAGAGTACATACTGCTGTATGATTAATGAGTATATATTATGCTATATAACTAATGAGTATGTATTTTTAAATATTAGAGTGTTTTTTATCCTACTGAGTAATAGCCTTTCTTTTTAGCTTTTAGCTTTAACAATTCAGCATGAAAAGCCTGATTTGGAAGAGCAGAAGACAAAATTGTTACAACAGGAAGAAGATAAGAAGATACAGTTAGCTAAGCTCGAGGATTCTCTTTTGGAGGTAAAATAAATTTACATCTTTTATATCTGTTAGACCAATAAGATAGTGTTCATATTTTTATGTGTTTTTATGAAGATGGTGGTTGTGTTGGAATAATGAGCCCTCAGGATTTTTGATTACAGAAAATAAAAGCCTTATTTGCCTGGGCCTGTTGGGAGAGTAGAGTAGATAAAATATATACATCTGTTATGAAACTGTAGTATTTCAATGCATTAAGCATTTTCAAAATTAAATTTATAAACTGGTGGGCTAGATTTAGGCTGATTTAGATGGATTAGAAATGTAATTGATTTTAATGCATTAAAAAAGAGAAAACTATATTAAAATTAGACTATTTCTTTTCAATATATGAGTTTGCAGAAAAGCCACATTTTTAAGCTTTTGAATTGTGTTCAGTGATACTTTCTCAAGTTGAGAAATGATCCTATGTAGTGAAAGGAAAAAAAAATTCCCAGTACAAAATGGAAAGATTGTTGAGGGAGACATTTAAAATTTTAAACCTCCATAACTATTATTATCAATGAACTGTAATAGTCTTTACAGTTAACATTTTCCTATCTTGCATTTAAAATTAATATTCTCAATTTTCAATTCACCTTTTTATTTAAATGGAAGTACTTATGCTCAGAAACAGTTGTTTGCCTCCATAAAAAAGGTAGCTTCTAAGGAAGGACTGCTTTTCTTTTTTGTTTGTATCTTGTAATGGATTTCACATAAACTGTACTTCATGCTTGTAGGAATGGATCCTCAAACCTTCTGTCCCTCTAAAAAGGTCATAGATACAGAGAGATTGACCTGGGGCCTCAAAACCCTCAGTTGGTAGTTAAGTCATAGAACTTTGCAGTATTGAGTGCAGTGGATCAGCTTAAGCTGATAGTTTTTACGGGTTAGACTGGCCTATAAGAGAGCAGGAAAGGGACTTATTACAAGGGCATGTAGTGATAGGACAAGGGGGAATGGCTTCAAAATGAAAGAGGGTAGGTTTAGATTAGATATTTGGAAGAAATTCTTTCCTGTGAAGGTGTTGAGATGCTGGAATACCTTGCTCAGAGAATTTGTGTGCCTCATCCATGTTCAAGTATTCAAGGCCAGGTTGGATGGGGCTTTCAGCAACCTGGTGAAGTGGAAGGCGCTGTTGTTCATAGAAGGGTGGTTGGAAGGTCCCTTCCAACCCAAATTATTTTATGATTCTCTTCTATGATTGATAGCTCAGTTTTAGAATTTTGCACATAATTATTACTATGTATAGTATCTAATTTGAATATATTTTACTGTCCCTATTAAACTCCCTACTCTCAAAACTAAGTTCAACCCTTTTTTAATACTGTGATGGGGCAGATTTCTCATACTGGAGGAGGGAAACTTGCTCTCTAAAAAAATTCCATATCCAAATTTGATAATTTTTTGCATCTTATTGTCTACCAGAAACTGAGAATTTAGAGATACCACTGTTTTACCTTTTAGAGGAGACTTTTTGTGTGATCTTGGAACTCCATAATTTTTTACATTTTTCCAATCTGAATTATCAAGTGCAAAAGTTAAAACAGCTGATATCTAAGATATCTGCAACAAAACGTGGTCAAGTACTGACACCAAGGTTGATTTCAATTTTGGAATTCTAGTTAGCACTGGAATCAGAATACTCTCTGGCCCCCAAAAAAGAAACCTAAAGCTCAGTGGAAACTCTCAGGTGCTACACGGACTTTGTCAACAAAGAAGTCAGTACTCAAGGTGGTCTAGCTAAATTTAAGTTAATCTTAAAGCAGTGTTACCATTCCATCTAAGTACTGTACTGGTTTTCTTCTGAAAGCCTTGGAGTAAAGACATGGGTGCTATGGTGATCTCAGAGCTCACAGTGTGATTATTCATAGAAAAAGTAGATTCCTTGAATGCTGTCCTACAGGTGGTTGTTCAGAACTAATTCGATGGAGAAGCAGCCAATTTTCTGTTGCTGTCTGACTTAAAAAAAATGTATTGAAGTATATTTACTGAAGTTTAGTAGAAATCCTTCAGTATTAGTGTATCATTCAAGCTTTCCCCCCTTTTTAGAAGTGAAATCATTGCACAGGAGAACTCAGGGAAAATGTAAGGCAATCTCAAGGATTTTGAAGTGATCTCTAATAATAAAACTGAAATTGTTGTAGTGTGAATATTCGTCTTAGTTGAAAATGAGAACTAGATAGTATGGGGGATATTGGAATGTTTTTGAAAGAAAATGACTTTATGAATGATGGGTACAGGATATGGTTACAAGTAGCCAGCTTCAAGTTAAATTGAAAGTTAAACAGAAGAAAAAAAACACCTTGATTTATATTTACCATGGGGATTTTAGTGCCCAGGACTGATCACAGAAATAATTCTCAAAAGCTTGCTGATGACTTACGTTTCCAGACCTGGCAGTCTGGATTTTTGGAATATGTTCTTGAGTTTTATTTTCCATGCTTCTTTAAAACATTTCAGTTTTTGGAGTAACCATCTGTTTTCTAGTACTCTTGAAATGCATTGAATAATTCAGAAATATGTACAGGGCAGAAAGAGGGGCAGCTTCCAAAGTGGTTGATTTACAGGACTGGGTTGTTTTTTTTTAGTGTAACATAAATTACTCTTTTTTTCCAGACACTTGCCACATCACAAGGCAATATACTAGAAAATAAGGATCTGATAGAATCTTTGAATCAAACTAAAGCAAGTAGTGCACTCATCCAAGAATCACTGGCTGAATCTCACAGACTTCAGACTTCCCTTGATAAGGTAGAAGAATATTTTAATCTTCTATTACTGTTTTTTTTCCTACTAAAAATAGCCATCTTCTGTGTAGAGAAGATGCAACCTTCCACAAAAGTATGAGTAGCATATTAATTTTTTTGTGTAAATTATATTTGGGATATGCAAGTACAGAGAGTATTTTTAATAATTAAATTGCTTTGTTTTATGCATTCTGAATAGTTACACAATATAAAGTCTGCCAGTTTGAATTAAAGGAATTTTGCTAAGTAATGCATTTTGACTTTATTTTTGCCATTCACTATTGCAAACTTTGTAGATTATATGGATGTTTTTACTTAATATATTCCTTGCTGTCGGAAAAGTTTAGATCATTGGTGATGCTATACATCTTGCATCCTCTTTTTGTAACAGATTACAGAGTTTGCTTCTGTGTTCTTCTTTGCTTAGTTTAAAATTTTCCATTGAATTTTGGGACATATGGTGGGAAGAGACCTCAGTGCCCCAGGAATTAATTTCCAGCATGTTCTTAATTTAAAAAGAAATTTTGCTAAAAATATTTTCTTCCAATTTTTAAATCTAAAAAGTATTGAAATCTTAAGTGCTGGTCCCTTGATTTGAAGAATTGGAAAGGACTCAGTTTTCTAAAGCAGTGGGAATCACCGGAACGTTTTTTCAGTGGGATGAGTACTAGTTTATGAAATAAGCAGTAGGTGGCAGTAATGCACTGGTGTTTTCTATGTCTGTGTTTATTTTATCCGCAGGAGAGGGACGCCTATCTCCCTTTGGCCGAGAGTGCCAGCAAGATGTACTTCATTATCTCTGACTTGTCTAAAATTAATAATATGTACCGCTTTAGTTTGGCATCATTCCTGCGGCTTTTCCAAAGGGCTCTGCAAAGCAAGCAGGTATCTTCTCTTCCCCTGAAGCTGCTGATGCTGCAGAAGAATCAATCTGCTTTGATCCTTAGAATTAATTAGTTTCTCTGGACATTTTTTCAAAACAGTTTATAGTAATTGTTGATAAAATTCATAATAAGTAGTGATGCTGAATTGTTGTGCTTTAGATATTCAGAATACATGCACATGGAATTTTAAGTTATTTTACGTTACATATAAATTAAAGCATTGCTGTGTCATCTGAAAGCAAAGTAACTCTTATTTGTGATGTCAGGCTTGACTTTGTCTAAGATGAATTAGGAAAACAAAGGTTGATTATAACTTTACTGAAGGCTCTATTTAAACAAAGTAATGATTTAATCTGCTAATAATGCTAATTTTATCAATAAGGGGTAGAATAAGCAAAGACCTATATTTCTACATGGTTCAGTTACCCGAAGAAAGATTGCAACTTTATCTACTTTTATACAATTTGTAAGCGTGCTTGCAGCCTATCTTGTTGAAAATGCAATTTTTATTTTTCTGTATTCTAATGGCCAGTATATCCTTATTGAAGCATGGAATAGATTTATTCCTTGTCACCAAACGCTTTAGATCTAAATACCCACACTGAGTAAGGATGCAATTTCTTTTTATTCAGCATCTCCAAAATTCATCATATTTCTCTTTGTTTTCACTATTAAAAGGCATTCACCAACCTTTCATCATGTTTCCTTTGGATTCCCTTTTATTCTGACATCCGTGATTAAAACTTTCCTTCAGCTTCAGTCCTTACCAGGGACACGGTTTGATTATGCAAATTTGTCCTCTTTAAGGTTGTTATTTCTTCTTTTCCGCAACATGAGGTTTAAACTTCTTGTTCATACTTTCACACTGCTTCATAATTTCTTTTCTTCTTGCCTATTATCTTACCAATTTACAGCTCAACTTTTTGCTTTCATTGCCTTGTTTCTTTGTTCCTTCTCCTCTATCCAATTCTTCATTTTTGCCAAGCAATCATTTATATGTGAGAAAGGTATTACTCAAATGAATTGCTCAGTTGCCCTCCTTAAACTCATCTTTTCATATTTGAGCATGGTAGAAAGGAAGTCATGCCTCCCAACCCCTTTCTTCTTTTGTCCTACCTTTCTTTCTTTTTTTTATCTCGTGTTAGAATTAGTCTTTCAGTCTATGATCTTTGAAGGACAGAGTACACTTACTATTTTCTACAACGTTCATTTCACTTGGGCCAAATTTAGCCAGAAGTTTAGTAATTACATTTAACAGCAACTTATCTGTTCAGTAGTATTAAATATAGTAATTGAATACATAAGCAATTTTTTATCTAGTGAAAACTATGAGATTTGAAGGATATTAATGGTAGAAGAAACTGTTCTCTCATTGTCTATGTATTTACCTTATATACAAAGTTGTATAGTGTTCATAATCAAAATATTCAAGCCCAAAATATTTATTTTTTAATACTTCACATGAACTTCTCATTTAATCATCTCTCATTGATAGCTGCAGCTGAATTTGCTAATATGTTTTTAGAACTAGTGTCATATAGAGTCTAGATGGTTTTTGTAATTCTGAAATTTACAAAGTACACGAAAAGCTTTTTACTTCCACATGAATTTTTGAAATCCAAACTTTCTTTTTTAGGATTCGGGTAACACTGAGGAAAGAATCAAGCTGCTTATTGGCTCATTGAAACATGCAGTCTATGAATATGTTTGTCGTTGTTTATTTAAGGTAAGATTGTATTTTTTTTGACTTTCAGACAGTGCACTGGGTTTGAAAGTATTCTTTCAGCAGCCAACATTTGATCCACTTCAAATAAGCAGTTTTGTGTAATGGATGCAAAAAAATACACTCATATTTTACATGAAAAATGAAGAGGATTAAAAATTAGGATATGATAAAATTAGTATTTCTTATGGATATTTTTGCACAGAGCTTCTCCTGTCTGCCTCATTTTGGCTCCACAGCCAGTCCTGGGCTTTGCAGCCTTCTGAGCACTTTCTGAAGTTCTCTTCTGTTTCTTGCATTTCTAAATATGAGTGTTTGACCTACCTGTCATGATAAGGTTTTATGTGATTATTTGTTTGTTCATTTGTTTTAAAAGAAAACGAAAGTGTTTGTAGTATGTTGACAGTTCAACTTGATGATCTTAAAGGTCTCTTCCAACCTTGATGATTGTATGATTCTAAAAAAACCCTGCATTATGATATTCTCCTTTCTTTTTTCTCAGCCTGTCCCAAATCTCTTCCTGCCTGTTACCTTGTTTGTTTCTATCTGCTTTTGTTCCTCCACGATGTTCTTAATGTGTTTCTTTATTTCAGTCAGGTGTCTTTTCTCTTCTTGCTTTCTTATTGAAAACCTAGGGGAGATATGCCTTTCATTTTCAGTTTAAAGTTTTGTTTTCATATGGAACTGTCATAACAAGAGGCATTTGTCTCATAATATCAGGCTGAAGAATGCATAGTAGGTCTGCATAGATGGCTTGAGTAGTTGTACAAATCACACAAATATGGAGTTCAATCAGTGAGAATGGAGAGATCTTGAAAATTTTATACCAACTCCTCCCCTCTTCCCTAGTCTAGTAACACTATATTGAGGGTACAGAAGTAGCACATATTTCTAAGGAATTTTGTTTATAAAAAATATTCTCATCATATTTAATGTCTTTGAAGTCATGAGTAGGTAAAGCCTTACACTAAATCAGTGCATCTTGTGAATATTAGAAGGCAGCTATTTTTACATGTAAGAAAAGAGTATAGATTTCAAATGCAAGGCACAGAGAGGAGATTTCTCGTAGGAAAGACTTTAACTGTGAGTGATCAGATTGGAGTTTAGAAAATACTGAAAATGCGTTCCTGTGCAGCTTCAAACTAATGGTCCATCCAGTTTAATATGGTGTTCTAATAGTTGAGAGAACAAATGAGCTCCTCACATCATCAATAATTTGCTGCTAATCACGCCTTTTATCCATGAAAATTTTTAAAAGACTGCTGTGACACTGAAGCTTTACTGGTGTCTTATAAAAGGTAGAGCTGATACAAGTTTATATGTTTTTAACAGTGTTAGAACTGGGAAGGATCTTTTTGTCTGTCTATATTTAATATCTATGTTTGTGCATACCTAGGCTTTATGTATGCCACTAAGTGAAGTGGTGCTAAGAAATTTTCCTGAGCACTGGAACTTGCCCATCTGTACTGTTAATTTATCAAAACAGTTGCTGTTACAGGCTTGACCTGGGCCAGTTAGTGTTCTTCCAAACAATTCTCATTCAGATTTGTATACTGAACCATCCAGGGAGCATCCTAATAGGCAGTTTGGATTTGGATTTGCTTACAGACCTTGTCTGAGAAGAAGAAAGAGTTGAATGGTGTGGTTTGTTCTCAGTGTCCTATAATGTTCATGGTAATATTTTATTTATTAATAAAGTGAGACCATCAGTGCCTTTCCGAGTTTGATAGTAATTCCTAGTAGGGGCCTATTTGCTCTCCACGCCACTGACCACTTTGGGTCAGTTATTGCCTCTACGCTGCAAAGGTACGTAGCGATTTTGCATTAGGAGACATGTCATTAAGTCATTACTAAGGGATTAGAGATCATTTACGTTAGTTATGAAAAAAGCCGGTGAATTTTGCTAAGCATATAAATATAAAAAATTTTTACTGCTTATATTTCAGGCTGATCAGCTAATGTTTGCTCTACATTTTGTACGAGGAATGCACCCTGAACTTTTTCAAGAGAACGTAAGTGCTAGAGGAGAAATTCCCAAGTATTTTACTTAATATGAAGAGTAAATAAGTAGATAAATAGGTTTTGCCAGTAAGTGTAGGACTTACTTATAGTATCTGTAGCGTAGTTGAATTAATCCTATACAGTCTACCTGCAATGTAACAATATGCATAATTGACTTTAATACAATTGCTTAAGTGTGGCTGATTAACCTGAGTCAAGACACGTTTAATTATCTAAAATACCTACATGGAATGGAGAGACAAAATTATGGTTTTCTGTACTAGAAGCTGCAGGCCAGAAGAGATATCAAATGGCAATAGATGTCAGTTCACTAGAGGAGTGTCCATTATAGGGTAAAAGGTAAAAATCAGGTAATGCCTTTGAAGGAAGTAATGAAACTTGATTATATGAAGCATGTCAGTTTAAGGTACAAGGTTTGAGAAAGGCTGGTTGAAACCTCTTGGTGTTATGAATACAATGTAGTTTTGATGCAGACATATGGATTCACAAAGTAAAATCCCATTCTTTTAAGTTAATCTTTTTGGTAGAAGAATACCCTGGCCATTTTGCATTATTAGAAGTTTCCTATTTCGTATTTATTATTTCTTTTGCACTTCTGAAAATATCTTGCTATATTTTTCTTGAGTTTCTAAAATCATGAGGGCAGCAACTTACAAATAGTTTTCTGACTAAATTAAAGCCTGGCTTCTTAAGTGTTTGCAAGTACAGCCTTATGTGTTGGTTTCTATTGTTTCTATTGTTTATCGTGCATTTCCACCAGCTATTAGAGCTTGTGGACAGCTTCATCTAGGTTATATATAATGCACATTTCTGCATTATCTGAGTACTTAAGAATGAAACCAAGAAAATAATATCAATAATTTTCCTACTTCTCTGAAAGGTAGAAGTTATTGTAATTAAATTGTTAGGAGAAAAGTGCTTGTGCAAAATATTTATTCAGGAAAATGAAGCTGAAGTGGTAATTTGTTAAAGATTATTTCTTTTAAAGCTTTTAATGTGATGAACTAGAATTTGCTTATTATGCTGCCAGAAAATTTAGTATTCTAAGTCCCTGTTCCAAAAGAGTTCAACCTTCTGCACTTATGAATTTTTTGTATAGTGATGAGAAATTTATAGTACAACTAACACAGTATATTATAAAATGGCTTGGTTATTCACAGGGGCATTCTCTTTCTGAATTAATATGTATAGATTTTTCTGAAGTAGTTTATATGTCTCTACAAATTATATTCTTGCTTTTCTTCATAAAAATATTACACAATTTTTGGTTTTAAACCAAAAAAGTATTTCATGTATTTTTCTGTGCACAAGCGTTTTCTTTTTAACTGGGAGATGAGCACCACTTTATAACTGAAAGAGAGAATTGTTTCAAGACTCAACTGGACAGATGGGTGCAAAAAACTATGCCGTGGTTTGCATCAGTACTACTACTACTAGTAAATTGACTTTTTAATTTTTAATATTATTGTTGTCTTTAATAAAAAAAGAAATCTTTATCATAGAGTTATCATTATGCAAATTTTCAATACTTAAGAAAAGTTTTTATTCTATTTCTTGCCACCTCCAAATACAGCATTATGTAATTTGTAGTGTTTTTAAATAGTTACTTAATCTGTCTTAAAATGATTGAAAGCTGCCTTCCTAAATATGTATACCAAGTCTAGAAGATTTAAATACATAAATTTAACTTTTGTTTCCCTTTTTTAGTGCAACCAAAGTATTCATAATGCTCCTCTATTATATTGAGTATTCCCCCTGTTCTAAATTCTGCATTTTCTGGATGCTGTAACATGAAACACTGTTGAATCATGGATTCTGTAGGTACCTGTTCTGTGTAGGCTACTGATGCTACTATTAGGCAGTATGTGTGTCCTTACCAGCCACATTTGTTACTTCCCTATATTCTACAGTTAGGCAATCTGGATGGGAGCTGTGGGTGCCTAGAAAGTGAGCACTTCTCCTTTGCTTCTTTTCCTTAGAAAGCACTGCACCCACTTGCCTTGGATTCTGCAAAAGGAATTCTATACTGGTAGTATAACCTAGCATTTTAAAAATGTCTTAGAACTCTTTCAGAATCTAGGATTTAATTTGTTTATCATCCTGCTCTGCCTACATGCTACTATGTGTTAATCTTTATTCTTAATGATATCTTGTGACTTATCTGAGTTACCATTTTTCCCCAAATAGGAATGGGAGACTTTTACAGGTGTGATCATCGGAGATACCATAAGAAAATCAGTAAGTTACATTTATTTGCATATTTTGAAATAAGGAGCATTTACTTTAATCCTAAACAGTTAAAGTTTTATTCTTGCTATATTGTTTAAATAATTGCATTCATACATTAAAGAAACAAGTAGCTTCTCACATAGTAATATAAAAATATAAATTTCAAAAACCTTTTTGATCATGGCAACTAATTTTCTAATTTGTATATCTTTTTGCCTTTTTTGCTTTTCTTTCTTTTCTTTTTCTGTTTTCAGGATTCAGCCCTCATCTGTAATTAAAATAAGTCTTTCTGAATCCCTCTTTCTCCTGGAGTCATACATGAGTTGTACTTTTTGTGTGGATTAATGGAATTGTCCACACAGTTTGCTAACTTTGACATGCTTTTTCCAGAATCTCAGGAGTTCTACATCTGGAGGTGTATTTATATGTTTTCCTAGGTGGCTGAGCAAGCTTAAGAATCTTTCTTTGCATGCCTGAGCAAGCATGCTGTAGTTTACTAAGTGTCTGTCAATTATATTGTATCTGTCAACTTTTAATATGACATTTCAGTAGAAAAGGGTAGAGTAAAAAGCTAAGCTTTCCATGCTCGTGCCCATTATAGCCCTTCTTTGAGCCAAATATTTTGGCAAAGATTTTGAAAGGTGTGTTTTTAGGAAACGTAAGCACAATCAGGAATTGTGAGCTCAGTCTTTGCTTCCTGTTTTGCATTTCAGTGTGATTGCAGAAGTCTCCATTCATCTTTGTAATTCAATTAAATGTCAGTGAAGTGGATGATTGTCAGTTATTTTCTTCCATAGGCCATTTTCAAGTTATATGAGACCTAATTGTATAATATACCCACCTAACTAACACACAACCCATAGATTTTGGAAAGATTATGCATATGCATCCTTCATCGCAATTCTAACTGGAATGTCTATTACAGACCTGTCTCAAGTTTATTCTTAAAATTGCTTCTGACTTTTCTAGTTTTGTTCTTTCTCAGACTGCATGATTCATGGCTGAGATATCCTTTCACAAGAAAGCTTCTGTTTTTTACTGCTGAACATTTAAGATTACTCTTGAAGTTGTTCAGTAGTTGAGATATTCAAATATTTTCCTTGCAGAGACTGTCAGACTGGCTAATGAGTACTATATGATTTTTTAATAAAACATTATAGTGAATACAGAGATTCCATTGTGTTGTTCATCCTTAGATTTTCTTCATCCCAAACATCTAAAGAGCAGAAAAATAGAGCTTTGGCCAAACTTTACCAGTACAGAGGTGTTCGGAAGTGGTGTTTTGGCTAGTGAATTACTCCCAAAATTTCTTGTTGTGTGAAGAACCATCTTCTTCATGACTGCAAATATGTACAATGGACTTGTTTCTTTAAGTCAATTGCTCAAAGTGCATATGCAGATAGACCATTATTTGTGTTACTTGTTTTTAATGAAAAACAACTTATAACTGAATGTATCATTAAGGATACTCTAAATGATAAAAGAATTTTCAGGCTCAAGTAGCTAATGTGGACAGTATGTCTCATACTTAAATCTTTGGTAGCTTTTGTTTTGTTATGCCATTTATGAACTTTGTGAGACCAGAGATTGCTGTTGTAAATGCTGTTTTTATTAAAAACATGGGTTTTAAAATCTTACTACTGAATGTAGTGTTTCCCAAAAATTTGTATAACTTACATGTGTAACATAACTTGCTTCCATAAGGATTCACAAAGAAGTGTTCGTGACCAGATTCCCTCTTGGATAGAACAGGACCGAGCCTGGGCAGTAGCATCTTTGAAGGTATACATCATGTGGTGGATGAATTTAAATTTAAAGGACTTTGGTTTTGACAAATAGCTATATGGACTTGAATACTCAAATACGTATTTGTCAGATAGAAATATTTTGCTGTTTTAAGGTGTCCATTCTGTCTTTCAGAAACCAGAGCTCATTATATACCCACTTGAAAAAAAATATTTTAATCTCATTTTTCTGAGCCTTTTTCTTGTACATTTCTTACCCATCTAACAATTAAATTCAATGTATGTGAATGAACCTGTCATCTTACTGAGATTAGAAAATATTCTAAGTCTACCCAAGGTACTACAATTTTTATAGATAGAAAAACATACAAAGGAAAAATTGCAAAGGATATTTGAGTTGCACTTTTGTAATGACATTCAGAAAACCACTTCATTTGTATTAAAAGCCTTAAATTGTTAATTGAGAAACTAGTTTTCTCCTCATCAGATTTCCCTGTACATCTTTGCAGGTGTTTCAGAGTTTGTGATTGCACAGATTGAGTAATATTACACTAAAACATGACCATTTTCTTGCATTGGTTCCTTCTACCATGGTCAATGTTGAAGTCTTCTGATCCTGAAGGGAACTGAAGGAAAGTACTAGTGCTTGAAATTCTGTCTTAGGCTCTTCTCCTGCATGTAGCTCGGAAACAAGAAGCAAAATCTTGACTGGTCTTTGGCAAGGACTTTTGTTGCTAAACCCAGAGTTCATTATTTAATTTCTCTTCAACCAGTGATCAGAAACAATCACAATAATGGTGTGACAGGCACAATAGGAGTTTTAACAAACAGAATGTGAGTAACTTAGGGAATCAGTAGCAGGTACTGATAGGAAAAGAACTTGATCAGAATTAAAGGAAAGGGCTTAAAAGGTAGAGCCCAAAATTTAAAACCAAGGAACCTTAAAGTTTAAAACCAAAAATAGAGTTGCAAATACAAACTTAGCATTTCCAGGGAATAGGCAAACAAATAGTTAATTTTAAAATGTACTCTTTTTTTCTTTTAACGCCAAGGATAAAATTGTATTTTGTGATACGCACAAGTAGTGATTATACTGTTATTTGGAAATCAATTAAAACATACAATGTCCAAAGGGCTATTCTTCTTTATAGTAAAGTATACATTATTTGTTTTGTAGATATCTCTCCCAGGTCTCTATCAGATACTTTGCTTTGAAGATGAAAGTCTGTGGCACACTTTTTCTCAGAGCTCTGTATGTGAACAAGACTTTCCATCTACTATTGTAAAAAGAATTTCCTTATTTCAGCAGGTAATTTTTTTATTTATTATATTAATTATAAGTTCAAAATTAAAAGTAAATTCTACATCCAGGAGTGGTTGAATTTTAAATAGTGGCAGTATCTACACTGTCTTACAGTTTAACTAGGCTTTTTAGTCTAAGGATTATGTATTTTTTTTACTCTAATGCATATTTAGTTCTCTGTTATCTGAGTCTCTTTTGTGTTGGTATATTGGCTGCAACTGAGTATACCCTGTAAGGTGACAAGCTCTTTAGTAATATTCATAGAATTAATTTCTTCATTAATAGGTATTAAAATTCTTTCATAGTTGCTTTGTTACTGATGGATGTCTCAGCTTGCTGAGTATATTTAATTTAGTTCATCATTAAATGTATGAACTCAAACATCTGACTGAAAACCACAAAACAGAGCAGCAGCCTCTGCTTTTTTAAATAGTAGTCATGAAATACAACTCTTCTTGAAAGCCTGATGATAAAGAACTTACCAGGAATATTGGAGGGGAAAGTTCCTTCCTCCACCTGGGGGTTCTTCTCCACTGGAAGAGAAAAATGTAATCCCTTTTGTATTTGTCAAAGAAAAGGTGTTGTTACTTGCTTTCAAATGGTGCTGTGTATTTTTCATTTGAAGTCACTTCACATGGAAAAATGAAGGCCATTACAAGGAAAGGATAGGGTAGTTTCATGTAGTTTCATGTTGTTTGGCTCTTGGCAGCTCTCTGTTTGGAATTTTCGGTGGAGAATGAAAATTTCTAAAATAGCATGTATGGAATTCAGGAACAAACCATTTTAGAAAGGAATTTTTCTGAGTTATTTTGATTCTATAAAATGCAGAAGAGCACATCTATGTATGCAGTGAGTTATCAGAAAAATTCTGCATTTGTAGGAATATAAATCTGACCAGCATATCTAGTTCCTTTTACAGGAAGTATTAAGAATGTTTCTGCTGATGAAATATACTGAAACTAGTTGGTTAGATTGATAAACCACTCATAAATTAATGGGCACTAAAATCAGAAACATTAGTATTCCAGTTAGGACATTACTGTCTATATCGTGCATAGAATTTAGGTTGCTAGTATAAAGCTAAATTTGCTTTCTGTTATTCTACCTGCCCACAAAGCTACCTTTTTTCTAAAACATTGTAGAAAAGGTCGTAGCTTACAAATACACGTTACGTATAGGTCTGTCTTCTGATTCTATTAATAGAACAAGCTACTTAGAAAAGAACAATTACAACAGATTATCTTAGAAAGAAATTATCAGATAGCTCTGTATATTCAGGGAAAATAGCTTTGTTCCTAAGATAAGCTTAAAGAATCCAGCCTTCTTAGAAAACTCTTGCATTTTAAATTGTCACTATATACGCATCTCCTCTGAACATATTTTATTTTAAGGTACTTGTAGTCCAGGCTGTCCGACCAGACAGGCTACAGAGTGCCATGGCTCTTTTTGCTTGTAAAACCCTAGGTAAGTTTTCACCAGAGTATTTCTGCACAATAATTAAATACCTTTTTTTATCCTATGTTTTTCTTTTATTTTAGAATTTTTATGCAATCCCTGGGTTCCAGAATTTGAAAATATGCTGTAAATGGATTTGCCAATTTTATTCTTGTTAAAAAGTGTTTTTCAAATAGTTTGATTTATGCTGCATAGTGATTGAAAATATAGTACAAGATCTGTCAGATTCTATTAATGAATTCTTGAACACTTGAGTAATTAAGAAAGGAAAATAACTGGTTTTCATAAAGATTTACACTGCAGCACTTTCCTTAAGACAGAGATTTTCCAAAAACATTATTTCATTTAATGTAATTAGGTTTGAGATTTTGTATTGAGTCTCAAAAGATTATTTAATAATTTCAGTCATTTTTGTCTATCTCTTGGTCATTAATACTTTTTACTGTCTGTTTAAAAATACACATGATTTAGGGTGATTCAGTGGTGTGTTTTCTGTTTGTTCTAGTCAGTTTGTTTCCCCTCTGAAGTCTATTGAAACCTATATGATAAATAGTGTTGCCGTATAGCACACCAAAGCTTTCCTTCAGTTTTTAGTAGTTAATAGGTATATGGAAGATAAATTATGAGTGTCTTATTGCAGTGGATACTGTAAGGTTTAAAAGTCACGTTTTTTTTACTCCCTTATGCTCTTTGTCTGTGGACACTATTTGCTAGTCACAATTGGCTCTTTATCTGCCACCAAGACTGGTATTTTCAGGATTAAGGTATAGCTTCTCTGTCAAACATTATTAGTAGATAAAGAGGATACTTTGATCATGCTGAGTATACAAGGCCTAGACTGACAATGTCACTGCCTGTTGGAATCAAATGACAAGTGTGATCTGCAGTCCATGTGGCTTGAAGCCTGGCAGAGATCTGAACGCAGAGTAAGTTTATTTGCCTGCTTACTGTCTTCCAAATATTAATGTGTTGCATAAATTACTTATTTTGATATCAGTTCCTTGGAGTAATGCTGCACAAGGGAATGGTTTTAGGTGAGTGAATCTATAGCCTCACCAAGGAAGGCAGAATACCACAGACTCCATGTGGAGTTTCAAAACTGGCAAATCATCCACAAATCACCCACAGATTTTTCATGCATATCAGTGAGATTTCATTTTGAGATCATGTCATAAATCACGTCTGGCACTTTCTAACTAATAATAGATGTCACGTGTATGAATATTTTTTTGTATTTTTTTCTACCATGTCTTTTTCAGAGTTCTTGCCCTGAAACTAGTTAAACAAACTGTTTCACTTAATTCAAAAGGGAGCAGTTAACTTTCCAATCTTCTTTGGTTGCTTTCCTGTATGAAAAATGAGTTCCAGAAGAGCTCTAATAGCCTACAAGAGAGCCTTTCACATCTGTTTTATCCAGATATTTTTTTTTCTTTTTTCATATTTTACATATATTTTTAAATTTATGGATGAAGAGGGATTAAAATAATTTCTTTTCAAGATAAGGTTCATAAGAACTTTAAATGAATATATTTTGTGGACACTCAAAGCATGCTTATTTCTTTATCTTCCATGCAATACTGAAATGCACCGTGGTAGCTGGAGCCTGTCTCCTATGAGAGCAGGGTGAGAGAATTGGGATCATTCAGCCTGGGGAAGAGAGGGCTCGGAGGAAACCTAAAAGCAGCCCTTCAGTACCTAAAGGTCACCCACAAGAGAGCTGGAGAAGGACTTACTACAGGGGCACATGGTGATAGGGCAAAGGGCAAAGGCTAATGGCTTTAAACTGAGAGAGAGTAAGTTCTTTCCTGTGAGGGTGGTGAGGCACTGGAACAGGTTGCCCAGTAAAACTGTGGATACCCCATCCCTGGAAATGTTCAAGTCCAGGCAGGATGGGGCTTTGAGCAACCTAGTTACTGAAAGGTGCCTCTGCCCATGGCAGGTAGGTTGGAACTAGAGGATCTTTAAGGTCCATTCCAACCCAAGCCATTCTGTGATTCTATGGTACAAATGATGTAGTATTGTTCTACAGGGAATGTGTAATAGCTCAAGTCTGAAAGCAGACCATGCCCTCAAGGAAGTGTGTATTGTATAGTTTAGTAGTTGTGGCATAGATGTCACTGATTTGGGCTCTTCTGCCTTGTTTTATGTTGTGATTTCCCATTGCACCTAGCACCTCACTATTTAAGGATCAATCTAAAGATGCATGAAAATATGTGGTTAACACTAATTTATTATACAGTTACATGCATAGCTTAGGAGTCATGTATAAATGTCTTGTTTATACTAGGTCAACATTCTAACCATTTAAGTGGTATATTAAAACAAATAATAGAAAGAAGTAATCATAAATACAAAAAAATGTGTAAGTGTAATAATTAAGGCTCTCAGAACAATAAGAAGGGTAGTTCTGCATGCAGACATACACACTGCAATCAGTTTCAGCAAATAGCACAGTTTCTCATTCCACTCTTTTTGTATGTTTTCTTCAAGGCTACACTCTAAATAAAGACTGCAGTTCATATTTGTCAGGCTGGAAATCTAGGTTTATTTATTTTTCTTATCAATATAGGGTGTCTTGTACCTGTATATTATGAGGATTTTGTTCTCATTCTAAGAGTGGTTTTGTGGTCTCCATGGAACAGAACTCTGACAGCCAGATGACCTCGAAAGAGTTTGTAGCACTCCATCATGGGGTTCTCTTTATTTCCATAATAATTCTATTTCTAACTATAGGAATAAAAGAATTATCTCCGTCACCTCTGAATATGAAACGTCTATATAAAGAGACTCTGGAAATTGAGCCCATCTTGATAATAATTTCTCCTGGTGCTGATCCTTCTCAAGAGTTGCAGGAACTTGCCAGTGTTGAAAGAAACACCGAGTGCTACCATCAGGTCAGTCTTAGATAAGCATAATGACTAAAAAACACAATGCGTAAAATTTTAACGTAGTAGTATCTGTTTTATGTTGTTTTTCAAGGAAGCTAATGGGTAAAAACATAGTTTGGTGTATGTGTGTTTGTTGTTCCCACCTGGCTAGACACTAAATTCTCATTCCATTGGCAAAATGGGTCAGAGAAGAGCAACACAATTAGTCATCCTCAAAGAAGCAGAATCCACACAAGAAGCATTCCTCCAGCTTGGAGAAGGAAAAAATGAGAAGATAGATGGAAGAGAATAAAAGAGGCTGAGAATTGTTATACATGCTACAATGTTATTTTTTTTTTATTTTGGAGTAGTTGAAACAAAACCCACTGAAAACTAGGCTTCATAATTTCCTCTGCTTACAGAACTTCCATATTTTTTTCTTCAACTGAAAATATGAATAGATGTTCAGTGTGAATACTTTCATAATTTGTGGAATTCTGTAAAATATTTTGAGAAATCTTACATCCTTGGAGGTTCCCAACCATCTACTGGACAAAACCCTCAGCTCCTGGTGTGATAGTTTATAGTTGGCCCTAATGAGCAGGAGATTGGACTAGAGACCTTCCAGGATCCGTTCAAATTCAAATTACTCTATGATACTCCCAATACACAGTACCAATATGCTTTATACCTTTCTATAAAACATTATTTCCTTCTGTCATTTGAAATATTCAGGGGAAGGAATTTTTTATCTAGCTGATCACTGGTTAACATATAAATGGAAAATGTCAGGTTTAATGTTGCTTTTAAACAGTCCTTGAAATTGTTCCTTTCCTGAAATATATACTGATGTAATATATTTTTCACATCAAACTGTAAATATTTAGATCCTACTGCCAGCTTATCTTGCTGGAAACATTGCAGAACGCATATTTCTTACTCTGCCACATGGAGTTTTATGTTTCTCTCTAAACATCCTTTACATGTTGGACTTTTAAAATGTAGCATGGTATGGTATTCAATTAAGGAGCAGTACTCAAAGCTAGATCGTCTGAAAGTTGTCCTACTAATGAGAATGTTTTCTTATTATGTTTTCCTGTACTTTTTCATGTAATTTGAATAGAGCATAAAAGATCAGATTTTCTGTTCTGTGGAATTATTTCTGATACGAGATAAAGAACAAGTGCTAAATTTGTGTGGTTTGCTACCATATTGCTGGTGACTTTCAATTATCTTCTTTTGGCTATTTTAAATTGTTTCAAGACATTATACTCAGTTTTCTTTAGGCAGAGGATAATAATGCCAAGACAAGACTTTTCAGATGGGCTAAGAACACTTGATTTTCAACTTGTTTGGTTCAGGGTTTTTTGTTATGTATAGCTTCCAAATAGGTTCTAAAGTAGAACTAATATGGTATTATAAAAAATGAAGAAAGGACTGTATATTAAAATATTCATATTTCCCAGTTGGAAGAAGAGCAGCCTTAGTTTTTCACTCATCTTAATATAAAACTGAGTGTTTCTCTTCAAAGAAAGTACTCCTAACTTGCAGTCAAAAGAAACTTTGTTCTCATTTATCTCTTGTTTTTATTGTATTAGCAGTTCTGCAGTAATACATTTTAGTCACTGATATTTAAATCACTGTCACCAAGAGATGTATGAGTTTTTTCTGTAAAAAGACTAGGTAATGTTTGTTAGGAAACTTTGGTTAGAGAGGTTGCAAAGGAAACCTATTTCCCTCAATCTTTTCCCTACTTTAGTAGCCTCTCACATTGGAGAAAATTCTGATTATCTTTAGCACTCATTTTTTACTATACACCCTAACTTGGAAACATGATTTTGTATTTACTTGTTCTTGATACAACTGTGTCTGTCATTTCAGATTGCAATGGGGCAAGGCCAAGCTGACCTGGCTATTCAAACTTTAAAAGAATGTGCACGCAATGGAGAATGGTTGTGTTTAAAGAACCTGCATCTCGTTACATCTTGGCTTCCTGTATTGGAAAAGGTGAGGGCAAATGGAGAAGATGATCTTGGAAACCAGGCAAAATTAGTATGCAACATTTCTGAAGCATTTCCGGCATTTCCATGATAATGTTTAAAATTCCAGCTTAAAAATGCACCTTTGTGATTTTCTCAATCATGACAAAAGTGAACTACTTCAGATCTAAGCAGCTCCTTTATGTGAGCACTTTAATTTTCATACAATGTAGAGTATTTCTACCATGATGAATGGGCAAATGCTTCACTTAGGATTTCTGGTACTTTATGGGATACTGCCCATGCTTGCTGAACTATGAATCTATGTATGCTTGAATTTAATTTCTTTTCTCCTTAGTTCTGGCACTTTCTTTTTTAGTAGTTCTTATTGTTGGAAGTGTAGCTTGTGTCTGAGTTACTAAAAGGTTTTTGCTAATTTGAGATTAAAATGTCTCATATTTTCTAGCAACACACTCTTGTGGCATATAAAATAATTAACTTGCTAACTAAAAGTAATTTTATATGATACACTTATAATGTATATCACTGTGAAATCCTCAAAACAAACTAACTTGGAAGAAAATTGAGGAATTCCTATCAACAGTTACTAGAGTCTTAATTTTCCAATTTTCTATGATTATTCGTAAAGTGTGCTCCATGGATGTGAGCTTGGAGTCTGTCATCTGTCCAGCAATGTGGCATGCACATGCCATTAGCATTCCTATAATTCATTTAAAAAATAGAAAGGCAAAGCAAGGTAACATTGATATATGTCATCTAGTCTGAACAAGATAGAGAACAGTTAGGAAGTGTTTGTAAGCCTCTTGCTGATTACAAAATTTCAGATCATATAAGTATTAAAATATGGATATGTGTCAGGGGGTTCTTATTCTTTCCACAAAAACATGATACTGAATGTGTTAAACTTCCTGCTGAGATTGAGATTTGCTGATGTTTGACTCTTCGCATCCCCTTGACTGTTTTGCATACCGTTAGCAAGTGTGAGACTATGTAATTCTTATGTTTGAACACCCTCTTAAGGGACTTGTGCGTATTTATAATTCAGTTCCATCCAGCTACCTAAATTTAGTTCTCACAGTCTTTCAGTTTAAGATGAAATATATCTTCTGGTCCATGTGGACTTTATCAATAGGAAAATGATACCTTCCCCTCATGAGCTGTCTTCTAGCCACACATGGAGTGTCAGAAGATGCATTCTACAGTTGATCGTGCCTGAGTCATCAGCATGTGAAGTCTCTTGCTTTCTTTTCCTGAAACTCCTGCTTCCAAGGCTATGGATCATTTTCAAATGGTGGTTTGGTTCCCATAACATCCTCATAGACAAGCTGATGAAATATGGACCTGAGTGTACCACAGTGAGGTAGATTGAAAACTCGAAGGGTTATTGTCAAGATCAAATAATCCAGTCAGTGGCCAGTTATCAGAGTGGTGCTCTAGGCATTGATACTGTGGCCAACATGGTTTAACATCTTAATGATGTGAATAATGGGCCAAAGTGCATCTTCAGCAAGTAGAGAAGAATTTTTTTAAAATGGGGGAAATTATTAATTTAACAGATGAGTGTGCTCTTATTCAAAAGGACCTTGGTAGACTGGAGAAGTAGGCTTATAAGATACCTTGTCAGATTCAGCAAAGAGAAATGGCAAGTGCTTCCCATGAGAAGGAGTAACTCCAGCCACCCAGACAGTCTGGGGACTGAAAAGCTGCTGAAAAGCAGCTTGGCAGAACAGACCTGGGAGTCCTGGTGGGTAAGAAGATGACAAGAGCCAGCAAAATGAACTTGCAGCAAAGAAGGCCACTGATGTCCTGGGCTGTTATTAAGCAGAATGTTGCCAGAAGATTGAGGGAAGTCATCCTTCCCATCTACTCAGCACTGGTGAGACACATCTGGAGTTCTGTGTCCAGTCCTCAGCTACCCAGTGCAAGAGAGATGTGGACATACTGGAGTGAGTTCAGTGAAGGACCACAAAGGTGATGAAGGAACTGGAGTATGTATCATACAAGTAGAAACTGAGGGAACTGGGACTGTTCAGTCTGGAAAAGACAAGCCTTAGGGGGAATCTTAATTATTTAGTGAGTATTGG
>JAWWEV010000001.1:41105944-41177578 GCA_035583235.1 Hafferia zeledoni
AAACTGAGGGAACTGGGACTGTTCAGTCTGGAAAAGACAAGCCTTAGGGGGAATCTTAATTATTTAGTGAGTATTGGCTGATTGGAAGGTGTAAAGGAGATGGAGCCAGACTCTTCTCAGTGGTGCCTCATGACAGGACAAGAGGCCATGGGTACCAACTAAAATACAGGAAATGCCATTTAAGTATGTGATAAAACTTATTTTAATGTGAAGATGGTCAAACACTAGAACAGGTTGCCCAGGGAGGCTGCGGAGTCTCCGTCCTTGGAGATACTGAAAACTTGACTGCATACAGGTCTGGAGAACTTGTATCTGTCTCTGCTTTGAACACAGAGTTGATCTAGGCAGTCTCTAGCAGTCCTCCTCCAAGCTCCATGATTTCATGATTCTAGGTGCCAGTTAGTTGTCATTTTGCAAAAGGTCAATAAGTAATAGTTTTTCAGAATATTTTTCATTACTTAAAACACCAAAACCAAGATGATAAAGATTATGGTTCAGATATTATGAGAATAAGTGGATTGTGAGAAAATCTGCTGATTTTTTTGATCTGTGTTTCTTCCAACAAATGTACACAAAATGTTGACATTGTTCTGAAGTCAAATATCTTCAATGGTGTCTTCAATGGACAATATGTATGCCTAAGCTGCACATAGAGCACCATCTGTGTCTTTCCATATAATCAGTAATTGTATATTTTTGTGAAGCCTTTATATTTTCAATAACTTTTGACAAAATTTCTCTTAGAACTCAATTTTCCTATCTGCAGTTTTCTGTGAATCGTGATAACATCAAGTGTTCATACAAAAAACACTTGAAGAAAAAGAAATTAATATAGCTATACAGTTGTTGAAAGTCATTGAGATCTGTTTTTGATAGACAGCCCATACTGCAAGCCCATACATCTTTTGAGATGTAGCCTTCTGGTGTTTTTGTACTTAGAAGAAGTAAAGAACTGCTATATATTTTTATGCCCTGAATTTAGTATCTGGGGAAAAGGTGCAAATATTGTGACATGTCTAGGATGAACTTCAAATTTGAGTACAGCAATGATACAGAGTATGTGGAGACAACACATCTGCAACTATAGTATTTTGAATAACTTTATGTGTAAAAGCTACTGTAGTTTCTTTAGATAAGCCTGACTTTCTAATCCAGGATATTGTAATTTTGTGAATATTGTTCTGTATTTTAAAAAAACTCACCTCAAAACCTATTTCAATATATATCATCTCTTTAATAGGAACTGAATACATTACACCCTCAATCAAACTTTCGTCTTTGGCTTACTACTGAAGTTCATCCAAAATTTACTCCGATTTTGCTTCAATCAAGTCTGAAAATAACTTATGAAGTAAGATTTGTTTAGGAAGCTTTTATTAGATTTTTACAGTGAATGAACCTGCATTTAATGTAAACTATGTTTAGAAAGAAAAAGTAGTGTACCTTATATTTCAAAAAGTGCTATGAATTTACCTTGAAAGGTGAATTTTTTCCAAGGTATTTTTTCCAATTGAAAGTATGAACTGAAAATAAGTTTGCATAAGGGAAGTAGTTGTTCTCTCTTGTGCTCCAAGTTCTTTCGTGCATTTAATCAGTGTTTTGTAAAAGCAAAAACCTACACAGATGCTGTTACATGGATGGAAAACAATGAATGTCTCATTGATCCATGTCCTCATCTGAAGATCACAAAATCCCACTTTCTCTTCCATATTTTCCTTTTTGACTCCATAGCTTTATATTTACCGGGCCCTTTTGGCAAAAATGGCTCTCCTCCCCTACTGCAGAAATTACAATTAAAGGCCTTGACTCGAAATTGAGAGCTTTGCTTTTGAAATGGCTCAATTTAATGAGTAACTGAAACTCTGTTCCTCCAACTGATTGGAAAGTAGTCTAATCATGAATGCATTTATGCAGTAGTGTCCATTATGGAAATCATTGATAGGAATGCTACTATCTCTTCACTTAGTTAATGGATTGTGGCTATTTTACCTACAGCTAAACCAAGAAACTCTGACTTTTTAGAGTCCAGTGTTGTTGACTTTCAAGAAGCCAAAATTGTTACACTTTTATATTGACTGCAGGTACATTTAGGCTTCTGGAGTACCTTGTTTATATTGAGGTCTTCAATGGTGCAGAAACTGCAGAACTGTATGGGATCATCACATTTCATGTAACTTTTGGAAGTTACTTATCTCACAATCTTTGGAATAATTGCAACTTTGCACAAATGCAATATTCTAAATCCTTTTGTTTCCTTTTAATTTTTAGTAAATATTTTGTTACCATGAAAGGGCAATGATAGGAAATGACTTAATGAATGATGTTTGATTGTTTTATGGTTGTAGCCTGTCCCTTAACTGTTTCCAATCAAGATGCAGATATTAAAAAAAAAGTCAATTTACTACAGTATTTTGCAATTACTTTTAAGAACTGTTCATACGTGAAATATGGAACTGTGATAATCTTATGGAAACATTAAAAACTGTTTTTCTAAAGAAAGAAAGAAAAAAGAACATTCTTAGAAATATGAAAGTGTAATTTAAATCTCTTTAAAATCTGTGCTTACATATTTTGATAAGGTACTATTCTTTCACTAAGTTCTTTCAGTGTAGTACAGTCCTATCAGTTGGTCCTGGTTACAGTTTCCTTCAGTATGTTTAAGTCATTTTCAGTGTATAATCATTCTATTATTCGGCCATTTATTACAAACATTTTTTTCTTATCATATTTTGTTCTATTAAAGACCATTTGTTGCAAATTTTAGGTTAGAATTTTAGAAAATAGGGCATAAAAATAACAAGTTTTCTGTCTAGAACAGTGTTTTTTCCTTCCAATGCAGGCACCTCCAGGCCTCAAAAAGAATCTCTTGCGAACATATGAATCTTGGACACCAGAGCAAATTAATAAAAAGGGAAATTTATCTCGTGCACATTCTCTCTTTTGTTTAGCATGGTTTCATGCTATATGCCAAGAAAGAAGAAATTATATCCCTCAGGTAATATTTTATTTGCTAAGTTTTTAAAAATTTGCCCCATTTATTGGTTTTTATGCTGGGGACATATTTTTCATAAAGTCTGTGTTGAGTCATGTTCAGAAAGAAAAACTTGGACTCTTCTGGTGCCTGCCTTCATTGCCTCTGAATTCATTGCAAAATAAGATCTCACTAACCTCAATTTCTGTCCCTCTGAAAATTGCTCCTTCCTGCACGGGGTTATTTTGTGATTCATGTACTAACTGATACTGATGAAGAAGTGAAGTGCTGTGGAAAATATTCTGTGAGTCCTCTTTGCTTGGGACAGGAAAATATATTATGGAAACACACAACTGAGTGGAAGGTATGAGAAAAGAGACACTTTGGTAGAAGGAGATGGCATTGTCTACTCTTTCTACACATAAACCTTTCCAAGCAGAAGAAAGAACAAGGAAAATTATTGATTTCTTGTGAGGATTATACTGGGTTTCAGACACTGTGACTTTTTTACCTTAGACAAATTTTTGTTTAAAGTAAACATTTCTTTCTGGTTGCAGATGCTTAAATTAAACAGACAAACCTCCCCTCAACCAGCAAAATGCTGTATGTCTTGTTTATTTTATTCAGTTTAGACTAGGGATGAAATTACGCTGTCATCTGAAGGATTTGTTCTGGCATAGCCTGGAAACTTTGAGAGTTTTTTGCTGCTTTTGACTTTGTGGTTTGTAAGGTTGTTTTCCTCTTGCAGTAATAGGCTTTTTAATATGGTGTTCAAATGTATTTTCACCTATTGAGGTAAAAATATTTAAAGTACAAAACTGATACATAATTTCTCCTTTGTGCAAATTCACATTCATTTAGCACTGTTTTTTCAAGTAACACAAGATTGGATTACTGCTTTATCTTTAATTCTACTGTAACTGTTTCTGTCTCATGTGCAGACAGTGATGATTTTATATCTTAAGATTACTGGTTTATAACATTGTTGGACTGCAGTTGATTCCAGGTAAAAGTTTTTGTATTTGGAATCTGTAAAAAAACCCCAACATGAACACCATTGAGCATCTTTTGAGTATGTGAGCTTTAGTGTAACTGGCTGATAGTTTATTGGCTTCTGTGGAGCAGCCACAGTCTTGATCTGGGGCTGTGTCCATGTCGCTTGATGTGTGCAAAGTTATCTGACACATTTGTGCATTTCTTATTATGAGTCATATGCACTTGTTACTAGCATAGGATCTGTATGCAAAGGTACAGCCATAAGAAGATACAGCAACAGGACATACCTTTGAGATCTGGATTTCCTAAATTCTGTGTCATATCTCAATATTTATTTATACTTATCCATTTACATTGAAAGTTTTTGTGACAATTACATACACAGTACTTGTTACTGCTGCATGAAGACTAATGCCACCAAGAACAGAAAAGAGGTACAGACTGCAAATTATTTAAATATGCATATAGTGGTCAGAATTTTCTCTCTATTATTATATGTAGTAGCAGTAAGTGCTTTAATCATAATTTTATTTTTTGGTCAGAAATGAAGTTACATGAATTAAGGAGTAAGATTATGAGTGTATGGTAAAGACACTGTTTGACGAATCAGTTCTACAGTTTAAATACTGAAATACTAAAAGGCCCTCAGAAATAAAATCATAATCCAATTCATGATCTCATCACAGATGTCAGTGACTTTTAGTTGAGGTAAATAATGTTAGGAAAAAAAGTAACTTTAAATTTACATACTTCATACTCAGTGGATTCTGGTTTGTATATGTAAAACTAAATGCATTAGTAGAGCTAATTTTTTTCTATACTACCTCCACTAAATGTTTCAAAAGATGAACTTTAGGGAACACAGGTTGGTTTTTTTCTTTTAGGATTAAGTATTACACAGCATTCAGTAGTCATATAATATTGGTATTTTATTTCATGATCATCATTGTGTGACTAATTATATTCTTTGCATTTCTTTTAATGATAGGGTTGGACCAAGTTTTATGAATTTTCTTTATCTGATCTCCGTGCCGGTTTTGACATTATTGATACTCTCTTTGAGGGTAAGTTGCATCTTAAGAAAAGTCCCATTGATAGGGATGTTGCATGAAGAACTTTATCTTTCTGCAACTCTCAGATAAGAGTGGAGATGCTGCAGAGCTCATCACCAGTAAGCAAAGCTGGAAATATCATAAATGCGTTTTTGGGTGATTGGATAAACCAATCATTTCTTGGTGCCCAAGAAGTATTCTGCTCAGCTTCTTGAGTCCAGAGAAACAACTAGAAAATACAGGGCTGCCCGTAAGATGAAATCTTGTGTCTGCATTCCTTCTTAGTGCGAACTCCCCGATACATGAATTGAAAATAAATTGAATATGAATGAATTTTTCATATAGAAACTCAGTATTGCATGAAATTCTGTTAACTAGTGTAGGAATGTTTTTAATATTACCTAATATGGTAAAAGTAATTTTAACAAAAGTCTTTGCATTTTGTATGATTTCAAAGTAAAGTTAGGAACTGATATTCAGAGATAATTTATGATCATTGACTTATATGGGATTTATGGATTATTAGTACTTTGGAAATTAGACCTCAGTTACACAGACCTAGAACATACAGTGATGGACAAAGATTGAGTAATTAACTGTCAGTGATAATCAGTAATCTAATCATTAATTATTGCTGTGCAAATATCTTTTCTTATGAAAGAATTATTGAGCTCTTAGGAAACAACAGTTACCACCAATAAACCCTCTCTTAAAGTAACTGCCACTGGATTTTTTTCAAGGGACTTCAAGGAGTACCTTTCTGATCAAGCTTTTATTTGCAAATGAAAGCTATAGGGTATAAATAGATTATTGTCCCATATAGCTATTTTGGACAACTCTGATAGAATCGAGGAAAAATATTTTGAACTTATGGGCTATAACTAAAACAGAATAATCTCATACAACATCAGTCTGACCAGGAAATTACTAGTAACATGCTTAGTTTTATGTGTAATGCTGTGTGATTTATAATGATTTGTAAAGTATGTAGCCTGGACCTCTTTGTGTTTGAAAGATGACATTTCCTAGTCATTCTACCTAACTTGAGCATGATCCACTTTTGATCGGTCAGTTTATTTTATGAGGTCAGATGGTACTGTCATGCAAAATGATGTATAAAATTTTATTTATGACAAAGGAGCACATAATTAAAGTGTTAACAGCATAATTTCTGAAATGCATATAAATAATTCATATAACCAATTGGTTGAAAAAGCATTTAAAGACTTAATTTATATTTTTAATAATTCATTTTCAAACACAGTAATTGTTAATTTTATCAATGACAAATATGTACAAACTCGTCCAAGTTTGTGCAACTTTTACTATTTGGTAATATAGAAGAAAAATAATTATAAATTAATTATTTGATGTGTTCATGTCTTTTTATTTCACTGAAGAACTGCAGTAACAAGAAGAAATGCTTATAATGCAATCCTATCCAGTGATATAAAACTGATATTAATTAATTTATTAATAGGTACCAAAGACATTCAGTGGGAATTTGTGCATGGCTTGTTTGAAAATGCGATTTATGGAGGCCGTGTAGATAATCGCTTCGATATGAGGGTTCTTCGGTCCTACTTGGAGCAGCTTTTCAATTCACGAGTCATTGGCAGTTTAAATGCTAGAGGCAAGAAGATGTCTACTTTCCCGTGTTCGATCTCTTTACCAAATTCCTGCAGTATTTTGGTAGGTATTATATTCATCTTCCATCACCTAGTAAATACATTGTTTTCGGGAATTATTCTTGAAATATTTCCACAAGGAAAGCCAGAGTTACAATCCAAAAGATACCTCTGTTTCTTATGAAATTCTTTTATGTGGAGGACTAATTTGTAAGTTGTCAGAGCTATTCTGCTGCTCTGTTCATTCACTGTTTTTTTGTATGATGTCTCATTGGACTGTGGTGCAAAGCAGCATACCTATGAAGAATTGAGTGTAAAAGAAATTGGGTCAATTTATGACAAATAAGGATATAATTACATTTTACTTAATAAGTATATTAACAGAATCTAGTTTTGTGAAGACTGCTAAACATTCCTACAGCTTCTGGATGAAATAGAAAAATATAAATTTATCTCCTTATTTACAAAATATCTCAACATTCTGACATAATCTGCTGACATACCATGTAAGGTCTATGACATTTTATTTGATGATAAATATGGATTCTGATTCTCCTTTAGTGTAAATGAGAGGGAATTCCTCAATCTGAAGAACTGAACTCTCCGTATCCTTTCTTCTACTATTGTTGTTGTTACCATGATTAAGATTCATTTGCATTTTAATGCAGAATTCCATAGTAGACTTTTGATATGAGTTGATGTAATTAGAATTATCCCAGTTAAAGTAAATTGGTGACATTGATGTTCTCTACTTGGGCTTGGATTCTGATTGTTTAGGTTTGGGGTTTGGTTTTTGTTTGGTTTTTGTTTTTTGGTTGGTTTTGGGTTTTTTACTTCAGTATGACTAGTGGTTTTTTTTGTTTTCTATAGATGTGCTGAATTAATATCATAAAGAGGGAAGGAATAAACAAATGAAACTGATCTCTGTTCTTGTAGATAACATGGTCAAGCAGATGAATCTTTTTCTAGCCTACACTGCATTTAAGATGTCTTGATATCTTACATGATTATTTATTTAAGAATTTATAGTTCTATGTCTTCAATATTTTTCTGGAAGTATTTTGATTAGTATAACAGTAATAATAATAATAAAAAATAAGTTTATTTCCTTAAATTATTTGCAATAGTATATCTTATTAAATTAGTGCTCCTCAGTGTTGTAGAGATCTGCTACTGTTGTTACTTCTGAAGTGAGATTCCACCTTAAAGTGTGTGTATCTAGCACATGCTCCTGCAAGGAAAGACAAAATGCAAGTGACACTCAGCAAGATGGTGGAGCCAGACTTTCAAATAGTAAATAGTTTTGCCTTTAAATCACAGTAAAAGAGATGTCCAGTACCTTTAGTCTGTCTTAGTCTGCAAGGCCTCTTTCGGTTCTGTGAAAGATGGCATGTCTAGTGACTACTACATTGTAATCACTATTGATGCTGTTCTGCATCTCTGATATTATGCAAACCTATTTTTACATAAACTATTTCACTGTCTTTGAGTAATAATATCTTCACAGTTTTAAACAGAAGTGCTCTTCTTAATTTCATAAATATGTATTATACTCTTAGAATTCCAAATGAGGATTTTTAAAAAATTTTTTTAAATTTTGTCATTAATGTTACTTTTGAGTTTTCAGCAGAAGTATCAGAACTATTTTTCAGGGACAGTCTTGGCATGGGTTTCTTTTCTGTCGATAATCAGAATTTTCTGTAATCAGAATTGCTTTTTGCTCTTTTAGAGCGGAAATGCTATATAGAGGATATTTTTTGATAAATAAAATTAAAAAACTATAAATAAGTCTACCAAGATATCTCATGTTTTGTGTATTTATTTTATTCTTTGTGTTATGCAGTGCATTGAAATTCTTTTCAGTATATACTGTTAGTTTTCATGAGCCGAATAAGAAATTCCCTCAGTTATGTCTATTCTTTTCTTCTAATGCAGGATTATCGTAATATTATTGAAAGTCTTCCAGAAGATGATAAACCTGATTTTTTTGGCCTGCCAGCTAATATTGCTCGTTCATCACAGCGTATGATCAGTTCCCAGGTAAAGTTAGCATTTTTCCTTGACCTGTGAATCTTTTCTGCAGTCAGTATAAGTTTGAGAACCCAACCACCTGTTCATAAATGTGCTTCTATAAGAAGTCGGAGTAAATGGATGTATTTTTTTGATAGGTTGACTGTTATCTGTAGAACATTTAATTTAGTAACATTGTACCTTTAGTTCCAATAGTATTAATTTAGAAAAATAAACAAATAATAAGTTACCAATAATATAGTTCAGTTCATGTTGAAGAGTGATGTGACAGTTTTGCATACAGAATATGAGTAAAATTTATGCTTTTCCTGAAAGAGAAATTCTGAAGAATTCTTTCAGTAGTCAAAAAATTCCATCTTTATGTTTAGGAATGTGGTTTTTCTTTAAAAAACTTTGTTCTTACTAGAAAATAGCATTGACTATTTAGGCATGCCATAATGAAATTCTCAACATAATGAAAAGTAAGTTCCAGGGTGTTTGTAGGTCTTAATTTAAAAATTCACTGATTTTAAATATTTCCATTATTGAATTAACTGTAAGATATGGTAGATGGCTATATCGTAGTCAAGAGTTCTCAGCTATCATTTAATTGCAGTCTAGTACAGATTTGAGCATGTATTTAGTACATGAGAAAGCCTTAATCTTAGTGCTGGAACAATAGACAACAATTAAAGATTTTTCACGTATTTTTATGTAGAAACTGCAGCTTGGGTGAGTGACATGGGTCACCCATTATCCTGAGTACTATTAAGGACACAGCTGAGGCAGCTTTCCTTCTCACTCTTTGGGAAGTCTAAAAATACTGAGCGTCTCCTGTTCTTGTCATAACTCCAATTTTGTCAGCCTGTGAAAGGAAAAGATGGAGTGATTTGAATTCCATATATCTTCATCATCAATACAATTTTTGTTTCATTGGACAAAGCTCTTCATTGCTAGAATTGTATCACTTCTCTTAGGTGTCGATTCAGCTGCCTAAAGGTTGGTACCTTGTATAACCTGGAGATGCTTTAGTGTACTTAAAACATCTACTAGGAACTGCCAGATATAACACAGGATCCAAGTGAATACATGTTCTGCTGGGCCAGCAACTGGAATTCAGGGCAAAATGGCATTAGAAGCCACCTTGTGTGCTCAGATCCAGTAGAGCATGGATTCTGGAGGTCCTGTGTTGTATTTGCCTCTTTGTAACATTTTCATGGCAGTTTGTGTAATGACTGAATTGAGCCACTAAAGCCTTAGTGTCTAAGGACTAGGTTGACTAAGAAGTGGCTGTATCTCAGCCTGAGTTCAAATTCAGTAATGCTTATAGGCAGGTGAAAGTCCACCTTTTGTTTATTCAGGTTTGCTGCTCATTCTAATACCTTTTAGGTCAAATATGGAGGAAGTTTAGGACTTTAAGCCAAAGCTTAAGTTCTTTGTTCCGTATTTTTCTTTCTTTGCTTTTCAGTGAAGTCTGGATGAAAGCACACAATTACTATATAAATGCAGTTAAACAGTGCAAGTCTTTTAATTGCTCATTAGCATAGTTTATTTGACTGGTAAATTAGTTGTGTCAGATAACATGAAATTCGATTGAACTGAAAATCTTACATCAGAGCTGTGAAGTGAACTGGTCTGTAATTCATGGCTGTCTTTAATTCTCTGCACAGCCCTAGTGTCCTGTCTTATGTAAGGATAAGTTATAGGAGGGAAAAATTAAGTCATAGAATCATAGAATACCAGGTTGGAAGAGATGTCAAGGATCATCTGGTCCAACCTTTCTTGGAAAAATCAATTGGAAGTTCCCTATAATTGGAATTTCCTATAATTTCAAGACTTAGAATTACAATTTTTTAAAAAAGTATTAAATTGTTTGCTCATGCTCCCCTAAAAAAGGATTCCAAGCAGAAATTTCTTATTGGTACAAAACCTTTCATCTGTTAAAAAACTAAAATTGCCTTTGAGTATTCCATTTGCTGACTATCAAATATAGTACTGGTAAATTTGTTTAAATATATCTGTTTACTTAAATTCATAGCTGTATTGTCAAATTATTTGGGTTTTTTTAGGACCTGAGACTATAAACTATGTAAAGACTATCAGTGGGATGAGGGTGCATGAGGTAATAGGCTGAACTCAAGAACATATCTATTACAAAGATAAAAAATGCACTAAGATTCAATATAGCTCTGTTTGGTTTTGTGGTAAAGTCATTTATATAAACATCAATTTAAAGGCTTTTGTTTCTGTCAGATACACTGTAGGCTGCTGATTAGTTTATTTATTTCAGCTGTGCTTACATAACTTGTTAAAAATTGAAGCTGTTAAAAATGCTAGTATTTGAAAATAAATCCTGTCTTAACCTCCACAAAATTAGAACAGATTCAGAGTTCCAGTGTGAAGGGAAGTAGGTAATGAGCACATTTACATTCAAACTGACACTCTGCTGGTCTGTCACAGCATTGATTATAAGCTATAAACTATGGATTATAACCTTGAAAATGTGAGACTGTTGTAGTCACAATTCTATGAGATGATTTTTTTCTCGTATAAGAGATTTTGTAATACTTCCAATAATAGTACTTCTTTAAGTCTTAGGTAATTTCAGTAACAGAAATGTGAGATTTTCCTTAAATTGTGCTTCTGCCTAACTGTGAATCCTACTCCCATTTAATTTCTGACAGTTTGACAACTGTCTTAGATCGCCAGGTGATCCCATGGTTCACTATCTGAAATTGAATGATTGCTTTCTAACAGGAGTGTTTATCAGAAATTCATTACCAGGCTAAAGCAGAGAAAAGGTGAATGAAAAAGGTAGTGAGAACTAAGTTGCTACCAGCTCAGCTACCATGTCTCTAGCACCAGAAAGGTGAAATGCAATACTGTGTCCATTACTTCACTGATTTTGTAGACTTTCTATGAATATTATTTAGTTTTCATGCCTAGGAGCGATAGTTTCTATTGCTGTAGCAGCACACTTTACTGTAGTAGAAATTTGCTGCAGCACAGTGCAGCATTTTGCAGCCATGTAGACACCTCTTTTGTAACCTACTGCATTGTTAATGTTCAGGTAAATCTAAAACAGCAATAAAAGGAAAGGGATTTTTTTCAGATATTTTTCCAATATTGATTATATTCACAGCTTCTTACCAGCAGAGAACTTTTCTAATTTAAAAGATGAGTGTCATTAGCAGTATTATTTTAATACTGGTAATTACTAATTGAGTTGTTAGAAATTATATCTTGCAATGTTCTGGAGTTTAGTTCCAAGAATATTAATATTGAATACGTACTGATAAAAGCCATTTTGTTTTCAAGAAGATATTTTACTTAAAAATACATGATCTTTTCAGAAACATGATTTAGATTTTTTTCTGAATTTTGTCCTTAGTTGCTCTAGGTAGGTAAAGCTAAGTAAATTTTTAGAGCATGGATTTGTAGAGTTCGCTGTGTCTTTTTGGTTCTGCCTCACTTAATGTTACACCAAGCCTTTGAAACGACATCTCTTAGATGGTCATGAATAATCTCACATCTCTTGTTATGTTCTCTTTGCATAACAGTGCGTTAAAATAGAAAAACCCTCAGCTGACACTGCAGCTGCAGGACTTAGTACACCTCATCCTGTCTGTTTTACACCAGGTAGAGATTTTCTGTATGTCTGCAACTCCAGTTTCCTCATTCAGCAAGAGTCCTCATGACATTTATAGTCATGCACCTTTCTTCTGATCTGAGAAATGCAGTATTTTTGCCTGCATATTGGCCTGTTTTCAGGTGGTTCAATCTGCCAGTCTAAGCTATAACCAATGATTAGAGCAATCAGAGTATGTGGAGGTTTGTTTTGGGTTTCCTGTGCAATGAGAAGGATCTTCTAATTTATCTATCTGTTAAATCACCTTCTTTCAAAGTGGGCTTTTGGTGCCAGTATACTCGTTTCTTATTCTTGGGTCCATAGTTCTGTTCCTTTATGAATTTGTATGAACCAATTTCATCCTTTATTATAATTTTAATAGAACCACATCTAAAGTGTCTTCATCAAAATAAATGGAATTTTTACAGACTGAAACAGACAGGCCTGCGTATGTATTTTTACACCTTGGAAAAGTAATGACCTGTCCTGTTCTGCAAAGAATTTACCATACCTGCAACTAATACGACTTATTGCCAGTAACCACCCTAGGAAGATGAAATGAAACTGCAGAGCCGTTGTTTTATCTGCTTTCCTTCTTTGCACAGCAGACATAGTTGTTGCAGGCACTCCTTAGGGAGCGTAACTTTTAAAGCCATCTGTGTTGTGTGATTCAACAAATCCTGCTAAATGGCTGTGCCTGCAAATGTCTACAGCCTGTAAGTAGTACCTGTGTGTGATCAGTCGACTGGTTAATCTAAACATTCTCCAATAATATGGTAAATCATTTTCACAAAAAAAAAGCCATTCAGTAACCAGCAAGTTTTACAAGACTTCACATATGACTGCCTGTGATAATGAATATGGCTAACACTTAGTTTTCTTAGTGCTAATTTCTATATAGAATACTGTTTTTATTAATTTTAATAATATCTTGCTTCAGGCATTCAGCATTCTTTTACATACAAAGATTCATAGTGTTTCACAGAGAGAATCATATGAGACAGGTAAGTCTCAATAAGGTTGAAGAGTAGATTGTTTTTGATATATTTATAGATAAATGAATACACATATTATTGTGCAAAGATAAAGGATAGTTACAGTGTCCCTGTATACTATTACAGCATCTTGATTCTTTGGTGTCCACCATCCCAGTGATGGCAAGTGGAAGGCAAACCTGTGAATCTGCAGTTCACTTTTTAGGACCTCCTGCTGTTGATTGTGCATGCATAATTGAAATTTGCTTTTTAAAGTTCATGGAGGAATGTCTCACGTGAGCGAGATGCCATGCAAGAGCAGGAGAAGAGAGTGAGGAGGAAGGAGTGGCAGAGATAATGTGTGATGAACTGACCATAGTCTCCACTCCCCATCCCCTTGCCCCATTTGGGCTGGTGGAGGTAGAGAATTCAGGAATAAAGTTGAGTCCAGGAAGAAATGAGGGATGGTGGGAAGATGCTTTAAGATTTGTGGTTATTTCTCATTATCCTAATTGGATTAGCAATAAATTAAATTCATTTCTCCAAGTCAGGTCTTTTTGCCCATGACAGTAACTGGAGAGTGATCTCTCCCTGTCCTTAGCTCGACCCATAAGCCTTGCATTTTCTCTCCCCATTCAGCTGAGAAAGGGAGTTACAGAGCAGCTTTGGTGGGCACCTGAACGCCAGCCAGAGTCAACCCAATACATCTTCAAAGTGCTTAAGGACATCAAAAATGCAAAATAATCCTTTGAGACTCATATTATTGAAGAGTTCACAGAATGTAGCTTCTTACCAATTTTTCAATGAAATACTCTAAAATTATTTAAAATTATTTAGAGTATTATTTATGTTGAGCTTTGAGTACTTATAATTTCAAATAAGTGGGTTCACTTCAGCTGAAATTGCTGGAAGTACTTCTCCTCCTCTATTTTGTTCTTTGTAATTTTATTTGCTTTTCAACCAAGCCAGTGATACTCTGCAGTTTAGGTGGTTCAGATTTTGAGATTAGGTGGTTCTTGTTTTAAGAACCTATTTCATACCAATTTTATAGTCGCAAATAGAATCCAAATCTGACTAGCATTTTCTGTGACAAGGTAAAGGATATAAGGTAATTTAATTTTCTCAGATACATTTCTCTTAAATCCAGCTGCATGCTTGTCTTTGCCAGTTTTGTCTCAGATGACTGACAGGAATCACTCTCTCTTCTCACAGCTGGCAACATCATTATTTTTGTTATCTGAAAGTAATTGCAGAGAACTAGTTTCTTGAGATATTCCTTTTTCTTTTAATCCTAGATATTTATCTCAGCTCCTTTAATAATAATTGATTCTGCTTTTCTGTCCCATTTCTTTGTGGATTCCATCTGGTATTCATGATAGCACCATTAAGAGTTGAACAATTCCTGTACCTTCATTGTGCTTCTTTTTATTAACAGGAGAACTGACTTGCTGTCTGACATATTTGAAGAAATACCTTTCCCATCATGTTATTCTCTAGGTGCTTTTTTTCTGACCTTGTGCCCTAACATTTCTCTTTGGTCTTTGGTTGTCTCTGTCTCATAAACCTAGAATAAAGCTCTGCTTGCTAGCAGCAAGCCTGTTGGTGGATACTCTTGTTACATTCTGTCATATTTATTGTCTGTCCATTCCTGTCAGTCCCTCTCAAACAAAGTGTCACAGCCATAAGAGACAAAGTTATGACAGCAATATCCCAGCTTTGCAGCCATGTTAACACTTACCTATTCCTGTCACATTCCCTTCACTGGCAGAATTGGTGAGAACACCACCTGGGCCCCCATGTCTGTGCCACTTTCTCTGAATGTCAACTGGTTCAGATACATGAGACTGGCTCAGGTAGCCCACATGCCAATAGAACTTTTCCCTCCTCATCTGTTTTTGCTCATTCTGCAATTGCACACCTGCAGGTGGAAAAAGATCCTTTTTCTTCTTGCTGGAAGTCTCAAACTTTCCCTTTTATTTACCAGTATGGACATATTTTTTTTGTAATCACTACAGGTTGGCAGCTAAACTAATATAATGGAAAAAAGATTTCTATACTAAGGCTGATAATCATCTAACAAACCTTTATTTTTCAGAGTTAGCTACCTAATCTAATGGTTATCTAGGCTCCCTGTATGTTACAGTCCATCTTCAAAATACCACATTGATACCTGCCATAGAATGAATTACGTAGATGTGTGAAATCCTGTTTTTTTTCACCAATATTCAGTTAGTGTATTAGTATTAATTAAAACACCTCCTATGTTAATACTAAATATTTTATTTAGACGTTATTTTAACATTTCCCACAAGTCAGTGGTATTATAAAAATAGATTTTCTGGAATTAAAATTTATCTTTGTAATAACACAGAGAGGTTCTGTCAGATTTTTTGTTCAACTCTTAGAGGATATTTTGTTTAAACCCTACTAGGAAAGGCTTGTGGTGTATTTATTGATTCAAGCCACTTCAAATTCCCCTGATCAATAGTTTCATATGAGTTTGTTTTTCTTTTAAATGTTTAGGTACTGTGATAGAAAAATATGATAAGCCAAATTGAAAACCAGTTGAAGTTAAGAAAAGAAGCCCCGCTGTAATACTTCTCATCTAGCTTCAATCATAGGAATATTATCCACCTCATCTTAGTTAGTTATCATACTTTTTGTTACTAAAGAAAGATAAGCAGCTACAGAGAATAATTTATGCCATTCTTAGATAAGCATCTAAAATTAAGGAGTGAATCACCTTTTGGAATTACCTATTTCTTTCCATTGAACTTTGGCTCAAATTTTGTAATAAAGTCAACAGCATTTCTAAAAATTGTATAATGAACATTTTAATGAGCATTTAAGAGGTGAAAGAAAACTGCTATAATTACCATGCTTTTGGTTATGCAAAAAACAGGAAGGCTTCTCTTCTGCTGGTTACTGGACTATTTGAAAAATTAGATTTCTTTTAGGATAGGATTTGGAAATAGTTGGTTTTCCCATTTCTACATTGTGTATTGTAACAATCTAAATATAGTTGTCACACTTGCATTTAATATTTTAGTATTTAATTTAAAGAAGAGTTCCGGATAAAGAAGTGAAAATTCAAAAAAAAAATTGAGTTTATTAATTAGGAGACATATTTTTTGCTTATTTTGTTTTCCAGGGCAGCTAAAGACCAGCATATTTCAAATTTCATTTATTTGTTATCAGTTTTATTTTAACTGCTAAAGCAAGTCAATGGTTCCCACAAGTAATTGTTCATCCTTAGGCAAGGCTATCACTCAGATTAATGGAAAAGCATATGCTTGTGAGACTGACCTAGTACTTGCCCAATGTCTGCCAACGTGCTGAGAGTGCATGGGATCCCCTCATTCAGATCATTGATAAAGATATTAAATGAAATTGGCTCCCATACTGAGCCTTGGGAACACCATGGTGACCAGCCACCAGTTGGATTGAACTCCATGTTAATGTTATGAATATGTTCATGTTTTCCAGGTGGACTGTTTCTCTCCCACTATTATATGCTCCTCTGCTTCCTAAACCATGCACAGCAGCCATTGAATATGTCAGGTTTTATGTACCACGCCTTACTTATGTTCTCGTACGTTCAGAAATACACCATGTTTTCCTTGAAGTATTTTGAAGCCCATCTCACCCTTAATGTTCCCTGCTGGTCCTATCTGCAACTGGGCTTTGGCTTTTCTAATCTCATTAATCTCACCCTGAATTGCCCAAGAAGTTCCTTCTCTGTTCTTGATTTTGCTTGTGTAGTTTTGGGGGTTTTTGTTTTTGTTTTTTTGTCTTTCAATCCATTGAGATACTCCATATCATATACTCCATGCTAACCCTAGCAGACATTCTGCTAAAAATCCTGGTCTTTCTGAACAATGAGGTGCCCACTGACAGGACAAGGGGCAACAAGCACAAACTAAATCCCAAAAATTCCATCTGAATATGATGGAAAACTTCCTAACTGTGAGGGTGACAGAGCACTGAGCAGGCTGTCTAAAGGGATTGTAGTTGGATATCACCTGCCTGGAGGTGATCCTGTGCAGGCTGCTCCAGGTGAATCTGCTATGGCAGGGGGTTTGGACTAGATAGTGCCTACCAATCCCAACCATTCTGTGATTCTGTGATTCATGTATTCATACCATGACATTTCATACTTGTCATGAATGGCAGCTGAATCATTCAAAAACTTGTGTTTGTTCTAGCAGAAACTCAACGTAGAGAAATAATATTCACACGTTATATCAGGAGGAGTTAGGAAAATTGTGGTGTCTGAACAATGTCAAGTTTACAAAATCAGGCAAAAAGCATGGTGTCCAGTTAAAACTGCTCTTTTTCTAAAACTATGGTCAGATGTATGGTTCTAGTACAGTTCCAGTGCTGGTTTTTAGCTTGTTACTGACTGGAATAGATAACAGAAAGTATAGGAGAGGGTGCACAGGGACACCTGCAACTCTTAAATTGCTAGATCATGTTTGAGATTGTACACCAGGTCTCAACTGCTGTTATTACCCAAGTCAGATAAAGAAAAGTTAGGGCAAGTACATCCACCCAATATTAGAATCATACATCTTACAGCAGTATTTCTACTGTGTGTAGAATAGGAGGGCTGTGATACGCCGTTGTTGCAACTGTAATGTAACAATAGCCATGTAGAGTAATATGGGTATAATTATTGAAAACATGCAATTTATATTATTCTTGAACTTCTTATGTTATTTCTATAGATACCAGATGAACATAGATCTATTTTCTTAAAACAATTTAGCATTTATATAACCTGAACATAAAATTGCTGACATTTATTAAATACATCCCATATCACAAATACCTGACTAACAGTCTCTAGAAGTTGATGAGTAATGCCAACCTGTATTTATTGTCCTGCAACTGAGAGATCTGAGTACATAATAGTAATTTTTAAAATATGGGGAGTATCATGAATACACCTGTGGTAATGCACGAAAGAAATGCACTGTGCACTCATGTAGTGGAAGCCACAGTACTGTGCTCTAGCAAAAAACACATCTCTTTACCAATGTAGTGAATCAATGGAGTGATTCAAGTAGCCTTATTAATAGGCTACTTGATAGGATTGGTACTATGTATATGAGATAACATTAGTGCTCTGCATATGAGAAGTTTGTTCTCATGTAAGAACAGGATATAATCTTCCAGTCTTCTTAAATTTTATCAGGATGTGTAATTGTTTAAGGTCAACCACCTCTTCTGGCCTTCCTCTTAGCATCATGGACCTGTATGAAGTACAACTTGTAGTTATTCTTTTAGAGTAACTGGTTCAACTGGAATACAGGCTATGACAGTACTGGGCTTGTGCTGTCCATCTGCAGCATGCTGCTGATTTTCTTCCTTCTTCCTCTGAACCCCTGCTCTACAGAGGATCTTCCTGTTGTCAGATGTATATGATCATCTTCTGTATAAAGGAAAATACAGGTGGTCCCAATGTCTTTCCCTTGTTTGCTTTGTGTTTTGGTTGAGAAGGCATGTATCTCTGTATAGAATCCAATCCTACTTCAGATCCTTACTGAGTTAAAGTGCAGCTTTGAGGTGGCCTTGAAGGGACAACAAAAGAGCAAGTATGGACCTACCTACACTGTCTCTTACTTGTTCACACGAAGTAGGAATGATTTGCTTATGAGTGCCGTTAAAGTACCTTTGTCCCAACAGCATCCATGAATCCTGTTCTTGCAGAGGGTAAGGGATACAGAGAGACTGAAAGTCAGGGAAGTTTCATTGACAGTTCAGTCTTAGGCTACTTTCTCAGCTATGTGGAAACTGCAGCCAAACTGAGAAACAATATGAAAGCATGTAGTTCTGTCAGGAGATATGTCAAACAGAAATCTGTTCCATCCATGACACAATGAAGACATAGTTGTATTGCATTGCGTTAGTACTTTCACTCTGTTTACCAAAATAATTAAGTTATAGATTCATATTTTAGTTTGAGCTGTAAAGTTTTATAAAACCAGGAATATCTTCTTGAACAGCTGTGTAAAGGGATATATTATGTCATTCAGAGAAATAAACCATAAAAGTGGTTTCAGTGCCAAGACTAGATCCTTTTCAAACTGGTAGATGGCAGTAGAGTATCTGCTTTGACATCTTTAGATTTACATAGAGGAGTTTGCTAGATTTTTGTGCAAAAATAAAAATCTATTTTATCTGTTCTATAGTCTTGAAAAAAATACCGGTTATCTGACTGGCAAATCTTTTCAGCTTTGTATTCTTAGAACAGTAATCATATTTAGTTCAGAAATTATTGATCTGAGATTTTTTTTTAATTCACTGACATAGAATTTCACAATGCATTTTTTGACTGTATTACTTTTCTCTTTTTGAAATTGTAATACTGTGTGCAAAATTAGATTTTGTTGCATGATTTGTAAGGCATATTGCTTCTGAAATGAATACAAGACATATATCTAAGTCTGTGTTTGTTTTATACTGTGTTTGTGAATTAGCAGTTTTTGCAGTACCTATGAATGACTGGAGGCAAGACTTTTTCCTCACCTTGTATATGAGTAAAGAGCAGAAATAGATTTTATGTTCCTAGAAGTTTCTATTATCTAAGTTCCAGAGAAGGAGAAGTTAAAATCTTGACATTTACTCATTTTTGGTTTTCCCATAAATTTTTATTTTAATTTTCAGGTCAAACATGACTTTCTGGTAGTTCCATATGAAGCTACATGTCCTTATAGCTTTCAATTTTGTTCATTCTCTCTCATAATTTCTCTAAGTGCATTTTACTGTAATGTGTTGGTAAATATCATAGCAGCATATGTCCACAGAAAACCCAAAAGTATGCAATACATTAAAAAGCTGAGATGCCCAACTAATTTAATAACTAGGTAAATAAATATTGACATTTTAAGTTGGACCACCCCACCTTTATTAATATATGCCATTTATATTTTTCTGTGATGACAGATTGAAAAAACTGCAGTGCATCAATTTTCCACTAAGAATGGAGAAAATACTCAGTTCCTGTATACTGTTCATAGGTATTAGATGCAATGTTCACAAATAAATTGCTCTATTGAATTTTTTATATAAATACTGTTACGATTATTTAACCTTACTTAAAATAGACAGCTTCTACAAAGAGTTGTGGTTCTGAATAATCTTCTCACCCCTCTTTAAACAGATATTATTGATGATTGCTTTTATATTTTGATAAATATGCCTTTCTAACTCTCTCATATTTTTAATGATAATACTGTTTTCCTGCATTATCGTAGATTTTTTCATTCTTATCATTATTTAGAATATTTATATGCGTATTTGGTCTGGACTAGCACAACATGTATGTGCTTTTGAAGAATATGTTGCAATAACAAAGAAGAGCATTTAAAGGTTAGGTATGTAAAAGTACTCTTGAGTACCCTGTACTATACATCTATGATTAAATTTTCATTTTGCCTGGGACTATAAGTACATACCTGGGTTAGAGTGCAAAGGAGATGATTCAACAGACCTAGATGGTTGCATCTGTGCTAGCCACTTCTAGTCTCTTTGTGGTCATGGAACATAGACCCATCTGTCTGAGGTACCTGAGTAAGGAACTTAGTTTTCTTATGTACTCAGTAGGAGGGCCTTCCAAATGCCAAGTTAGCCCACTTAAGATCTGTCCGTCTATTGGTTACATAGGGTAGCTAAGGTGGTAATATTTGTAATGTATGTAAGTTTTAAGTAAACTTTAAGTAAGTGCCTAAGGGTACATGGGGTGACTTTGTGCTTGTCTGATGTGACTGTGCATAGTGCCCTTTCTCAACCCAAGAATTATTTTGTCTTCTTAAATACAGATTCCTAATCATATTTCCTTTGTCTTCTGAATAAAGTTCTCCATCTAGGTACTCATCCAGCTGGTGTGTTCATTCCTGTCCTATTGCCTTACAGAGCCATTTTTGGTTTTCATATGGTGTTCAGGAACGTGTTCCTGATCCTCCTCTTTCTTTTAAATCCAATTTTCCCTCCAGCTCCAAACTTGTTTCTCTTGCCTGAAGGTGAAAACAGTTGTTTGGAACAACTGCAAACATACCACAATACCTGGGACACTTCTGTGATATACCTGGTAATTGTAATAGGGAATATATATCCCACTTCTGATTTTATTTAGGTCCTTCCCAATCTTAACACATTCTTTGTCCCAACCCATGCATTTGACTTTTGGTTTTATAGGACATAAACTGAAACATGAAGGGTCTATATTGGGTATTAAGGGAAACCTTTTCATCTTTAGGGCAGTAAAGCAATGGAATGGGTCATCCAGAGAGGTTGTTCTGTTCTCTGAACTTCAGATTTTTCAAGACTAGGACTAATAAAGCCCTGAATAGCCTGATCTGACATCAGAACTCATCATGCTTCAAGCAGGGGGTTAGACCCCTTCCTGGGGCCCTTTCCATTGTTCTATGATTCTACAAAAGAAATAAAAATTCCCTTTTCATTTGCATAACATTCAGAAAGAGACTGGTTTGAGAGTACTGAGTAAACTTTGTCTCAGACTTCAGCTGATTCGAAGTAACAAAGACTGGTCCATACTGTAAGAAACTTCACTGGAATTTGTGAGAATGAAATACTTATGCCACTCAAGTTCTAAAATCAAACTTGTAACCATACATAAGTAGTAATATGAATTAGTATTTTACAATCTCTGATTCCTTCCTAAATTTGGACATATTTCATGGGTGCAAAAAATGGTACATAAAAAAGGTGTCCATCAAATTTGCAGTCCCTTAGCAAAAATTTGGAGTGCTGAAGCAGTTCACAGGTGAGGTTAACCTGAGTATTGTGAAATTAATCAAATGTATTTTCATTTTTTTCTTGAAGGTGAATGACTATTTAGGCTAAAATTTTCAAAAACTATTCTGGCTAAAAGAGCCCAACCCATTAATTAAAAAGTAATTAGAGTGAATTGGAAATAGTGTGCTGTCATGGCAACTTCAGTAGTAAGTTATGCTGCCATCATACCTGTTATACCTGAGAGAAGAAATGGAATGAACTGGAAAGAGTTAAAGGGTTGCCATAAATATTTGATGAAGATCATACCGTGTTAGAGTACTCTGGAACACTGAGAGTTAAAACTTAATTTCTTTTGATTTAGTACTTTTAATTTAAGTGTTTAACTTTCGATAATTATATCCCAATATTTTTTAACCACTTTGATAAAATATAAAATATACAAAGCAGAAACAGATACAGGCACACTGAAGGAAAAAAAAAAGATTGAAATAAAGGATAGATAATGTATTTCATATTTCATTCATACTGACAAATTCTATAATTAGATAATTAGAAACAGACAGCTAACCTCATTCAGTAGAGTTAGAAAACTATTTTAATTACTTGATCTTGCAGTCACTATTTTGTAATTCATTTCAGCTATCTGGACAAATTCATTTCAGCTATCTGGAAATACATGTTTATACCTCTAAAGGCACTTAAAAAAATGAATATGAGAGTTCATATTTTCAATCCCCCATATTCAAAAAGCAATCATATAAACTTTTTTCAACTTTATAGTATGCATTATATACAAGATTATATGAAGTACTGCATACTGAATTACCAGTTAGAGTATATTTGATATAAATGTTTTATTGCTTAGCAAATGACGGCAGGCAACTATCCCAAAACAAATTAAAAGAGTCAAAACTATAGCTAAAAGAATTATATCTGGAAGGCACAAATGTGTGTTTATTATCTGTATTGCTTGTCAGAGCATTTGCATATGTGCAGAGTGAAAATGAGGAAGAATAGCAGGAGTGATAAAGATACTATGATCAAAACATTGATGAGGGAACATAATTTTTTCTAAATTAAACAAGAACCTTTTCTGGTATACACAATAGCTGGAGCATATGAAGGATTGCTAAAATTTAATATTAAGTTATAATAATGAGAGGATGAAATGTTATTTTACATAACAGAAGCTATAAAGAGCAGTAGCTCACATTTTCTTTTAGCTACTGGGATACTTGCCAGAAGCCTTTTTAATCCTTTGTATCCACTGCTGTTTTCAAACCCAAGTGAGATTTGGCTTTCCTCACTCGACCCTAACACAACTGAGCAATGTCTTTATATCCCTGCTGGATAGACCAACTCTGCTCCCATCTTCTGTGGGAGACCTCATAGCTGTCTATAGATTCCTCACAAGGGGAAATGGAGGGGCAAGCTCTGATCTCTTCTCTCTGGTGACCAGTGACAGAATCCAAGGGAATGGCCTGAAACTGAGTCAGAGGAGGTTCAGGCAGGGTATTAGGAAAGGGTTCTTCACGCAAACTGTGATTGGGTGCGGGAACAGGCTCCCCAGGGGAGTGGTCACAGCACAAGCCTGACAGAGTTCCAGAAATGTTTGGACAGAGTTCTCAAGCACACTGTATGATTCTGGGACTGTCCTATGCAGGGTCAGTAGCTGGACCTCAATGATACCTGTAGATTCCTTCCAACTCAGGGTATTCTATGGTTTGAGATCAGTAACTTCCTTTACATTCATGTTGATCTTATGCCATGATTGTTCTTTGACTTGCTTATCATGTTCATTCCCTGTGCATCAGAAAGGACTGTACTTGTGCTCTGAGGAAATTTTTATTGAAGATTAGCCAGGTCTCCCAGCCCTCTGCCCTCCAGAACAGTTGCCAGCTGGGTCCTCTTAAAAAGATCTCTGACTAAGCTAACTTCTTTTCAGAGGTTGGGTTGTGATTCTACTCCTGGCTTTACTGTCTTCTCTCAGGATTTTAAAGTCCCCAGTCTCATGGCCAGTGGTTATTATAGAAGTTAAAACAGTGGATGATGTACTATCATCTTGTACTGCTTCATAGTCCCTATCAAAACTGATAAATAAAAAAGTGAAAAAGAAAAGAAAACATTTCATCATTGCACATCTGTCAAGAATAGAAAATAAGTCAAAGACTAGCAGAAACTACTTGACTTTCTCCCTCATTCTGTTTCCAGTCAACAATTGCCCAGTCCTTCTGAATAATACATTTTTTACTATCAAGCTTAATTTTTATTGTCAAGTGAAAGAGAGTTAATAAGCTGTTTTCTAACATGTCTTGCAAAAAATACACTGTGAAAAATAACAAAATTTAGCTAATATGCCTAAAAATAGTAGCGGGATTATATGCAATTTAAGAGACAGACTTCAACATCACTGAAGTATTTCAGTTTCTGTGTTCTTTCTTTAAAATATATATACATACATTTTATCAGTTTATGTGTGGACTTACCAGGGTTGCTGACAATAAAATGCAGTTGGATTTAGTGAACTGGAAGCTCCCCTTCTTTCGGAAGTTTTGCAGTTATTCTTTTAATTGCTTTCTTTCTTTCTCTAATACGTATGCATTTAAATAGTTGGAGGTAGCATGAATATCTAAATAAGAGATCCAAGTCAGGTCAAAATGAATTGACTATAATTGTCTTGAGTTTTTGATGCCTGATAGTTACTGTATGTGTTTAGTAACATATTCTGGTTTTTTGTTTTCCTTAAATTTTTAATTGCAGATGGAGCCTGCTTGAAGACAGAGCTTGAGTTTTTTCCTCCAAATTTTATGGAAAAGAGACTAATTAATTAATTATACGCCTCATTAGTTTTTAAATTATAGTTGAACAAAGACAATTAGTGTGATAAGAAAAATATGGATTTTTTTGTTTGTGGCTTAATATGAATGAAACTCAAGTATGTTCTGTGCTTGAATAGGGGTATTGTTCATGTTTTGATCAGATCATGATCAGTAATTAAGTATGCAGGAAAGTATAGTTCAAAGAGAAATTGGACAGTGTTTGCTATTGTACCACATTTTTCTACTAAAAGAAGTTTGTTTATCCTTCTTCAAGGCAGTATTTGTATTTTCATCACTCAGGTCATTTCACAGCTTCGGATCCTGAGCAGGTCAGTAACTGCTGGCTGCAAATTTGACAGAGAAATATGGTCTACAGAACTTTCTCCTGTTCTCAACCTATGGAAGAAACTTAATCAGGTAGGCATGTACCTGATTTGAAACAACAGCTTTTTTTCTTTCTTATGGTAGCTACATAAAAAGTAAAGTCTAAGGAATTTTCTTAAATATTGAAACACAAGAAGCATAAAAGTAAACTAAATGCATTTGTGCTGGAAAGTACAATGTTAGGTTTATGTAATTAGCTGTGAGGTCTGTACATGGTATAACAGACTATCACGTTTTCTTCCATATGGAGGTGAGACCACCCTTAAGACATGAGACTAGCATCTTGTGTTTCCAAAAAAAATACTAATGTATTTTAGATTTTATTTTCTTCATTTCTCTAATAGTCACAAGCCAACATTTAATGATTTTAAGTATAAATTAAATTTTTCCTCTACAGTCATGAAATATGATGTTAACTTTAAACTGAGGTTCATTGAAATCCCTTCCACAGAGATTGCAGACATCATGGCCTAAAACTGTGTCTTGTACGCAACACCACTGTAAAAAGAAAAACCTTTCCCTTACTCAAATAACCACATAAAAGGACGTGGCATGATGTGCACATTAGAATTTACCATTACATTGTGAAATATCTCAATAAAATGTTTGGTGCGTCATGGTTTTGTTAAAATAGTCTTTTGCTCCTAAATAACTTCATGTTGAAATCTGTGGCCTCTGAGCATGGGCTGCTGTTAATCAGATGTGTGATCCTGTTAAGGAAAGGCAGTATATTTCAATGTGTCACTTTTTTTTTAGTGACCAGAGTTAAACATACCTTTAGGCCTGCAAATCTTCCTTGCCAGAGCTCAGATGAAACTGTTGCATATACTTATATATTCACAATGAGAAAATTAGAGATTTTGATTGTAGTGTTTGGGAAACTGATAAATAAGGCCAGTTTTAAACAGCAAAACAAATCTGCACTACATTAATACTCATTAACAGCACACATTGCTAATGGATAGTTCTTTATAATTGTGAATAATTAGCACTACAAATTCAAAGTACTTATTCTTTAAAACTTGGGCCATAAATTAGCTGTGAGTATGCAGTACCATGAAGCTGAAGCCACGTTGTTGGTGCTGGTGTCTGGTCCTTGATAGTCTTATTCACTCATGTGCACAGAAGATTGCCTGAGAACTCTTTGACAAGGGAAACTGGACCCTTGATGCAGGTCTCTTCTTTCACCCCTACCATTGCCCTCAAATCTGAGATCTCTTTTCATATGATTTTTATATCCCTTTACCTCAGTTCCTGACCAACAGGCTGGGTAATACTTGCATGGGGTTATTTTTCAGGCAATAGCAGGTAACTTTATCATGTCAGTTGGCTGTTTTTATTTGTTGCATAATTGCTTCATGTCTAAAAGCCATAGTAGTCTTTCCTTAATTTTGCAATGACAAGTATGTGACCATTGGTTTGTTGTTCATAGTTCTTGGGCCTCTTTTCAACCTGTGCCCATACTTTCAAGACCTTTGCTATTATCCAGTGCTGCAGCTTCACATTGTAACATGAGATATCTGGTGCTGAATACCACTTCAAACAACAAGCTCCCCTAACAAAGTGATAACATGTCCAGAGGGCAAGTACTGGAACCTTGCACAGTTAAGTGTAAGACCTAGTTAGCATGACCTATTCTTAGCAAGAGCAGTTTAGTTTTTTCACAGAATCACTGGGTACAAAAATTACATAGATTGTTTCCTAAGCTCTTTTCCTGTGAAGACAGGCTGAGAGAGTTGGGTTTGTTAGCTTGGAGAAGAGAAGGCTTTGGGAAGACCTTACAGTACCTTCCATTTAGAGAGCTGGAGAGGGATGTTTTACAAGGACATGTAGTGAACAGAACAAAGGGGAATGGCTTGAAACTGAAAAAGAGTAGGTTTAGATTGGATGCTAAGAAGAAATTCTTTCCTGGGAGGGTGGTGAGACTCTGGAACAGGTTGCCTAGAGCAGTTGTGGATGTTCCATCCCTGGAAGTGTTCAAGGTCAGGATGAATGGGGCTTTGAGCAACCTGGTCTATGGAAATGGCCCTGCCTATGGCAGGGTGGTTGGAACTTGATGATCTTTAAGGTCCCTTCCAATCCAAACATTCCATGATTCTGTGTTATCTTGAAGTTTAATTGATTTTCAAAAATTTTTATGCTATTAGCAGATAAAGAAATGAATCTTTTGAAGATCTCTTTAAGAATAGGATGGCTTCTGACCTTGTGTAGGTTTTTTTAGAGGGAACAGTTTCTTGAGTGTTTAAAAAACATTTAAATAATAATGTCCTTTATCAAAATTAGTTTTCACAATCTGTTCAGCTAGTAATTGCTTTAAGCTTTGAAAAGGTCTAGGCAACTTTAATAATTCCACAGACACTGCTTATATTTCTACATTCTCATTCTACATTGATTGCTCAATGAAGGGATCATGTTTGTTTTCATAAGTTTTAAAGATCTGGAAATAGTAATGAAGAAAATAGTTGAATTGCTGCTTAAGTTACCAACTATAAATTATTTTATTTATGCATGAATGGGCACAGGGCATGAACTAAACTTATTTCCCACGTATGAAGAAATAGAATCACAAAAACTCTTCCAGAAGTCTGTAGAAAAAATGTTTCCCTTCAATTTTGGAAGTATTTGCATTTAGCTCTAACAGGTCCATGTCCTTCTTCTGCTGAAGACTCAAGAGATGGTTGCCACATTGCAGACAAGGTCTCATGAGAGTGGAGTAGAGTGGCTCCTAATTCTTTCATCCCCCAAGCCTGCATTGTAACTGGGGATTGCCCTGACTCAGGTGCAGGACCTTGCCTTTTGGTTTCATGAGTTATAGTAATAGAACTACTAATAATGATAATAATGATGATGATGATAATAATAATATCATAATAATAATTATCTATTGGATACAGATAGTAATATAGGGCAAGCAGATGGGATGGGTGTTAACAATACTTTCAGTTTTATTTACAAGAAGCAAATACTAGTTTCTACCTGTCAAATGTACTTATCCCCAAGAGTAGTTGGAAATAATGGTCAAATAACTGTTCCAGGCTATTGAAACTCAGGAGGTATCCAGTATGGGTCTTAATTGAATTTAGCTAATCTATTTATAGGTTCAAAGCTCTTTTTAAAATCAGCTACTTTTTATTCCAGAGGCAAAAAACTGCTCAGAAGCTTGTTAATATATAGACAAAGATTAAGTATGTTTTTAAACATTTTTATTCCCATACTGAGTATGCAAATCAAGGCTTAATTCAAAAAGGATTATCTTACAAATACCTTGAAAATTGTTGTACTTCTCTGTGCTGATAATTCTGAAACAATAAAATTTACCACTTGACTTAGGCATGTCCTGTAGAATGTACACTGGAATGGTTGATCATAATCTTTAACTGCAGACATATTTTCATCTGTACACTCTCAATGAAACTCCCAGGCCAAATAAAAGTGATCACAGAAGCACGAAGAGGGAGTGGTAAGGATTAGTAGTGAGCAACTCCCTGCAGTCGGGAGAAGGATTGCTGCCACTTTCTGACCGCATCTATTGTCTGGGAAGTTTTGCTGATTTTCAGGGACTCAGATCCAGGACATTGTGGAAGGACTGCTGAGGCTTGTCTGGCCCTCAGACTATGCCTCCTTGATGCTTTTCTACATAGGCCCTAGTCACACTGTCAGGGGTAGTGGGGAGCAAATGAAGGATGGCTACATGGGTCTGGGGAGGGTAGTTAAGGACAGGGGGCCCTAAATGTTTCTTCTTGATCCCTACAGTGAAGGTGGAGCATGTGAGGAAGAGTGGGCAAATCCTAAAAGTGGTTGCAAAGGTAGTGTCAGCAACAGGGGTTTGGTGTTATGACACTTTAGGACACTTTAAGGATTGATGATAACCTGCCACAGAGAAAGGTTCCACCTGACTAACGGGGTGCCAAAACACTGGCCTTATTGGTGAGCAGATTTTTTAAATAGAAGTAGCAAGGTAGGGAGAGTATGACCAAAAATTATATGAGGAAGTAGCTGACCAAGTTGGCTGGCAAAATTAGATCTGTAGACATCATAATCAGCAAAACAGAGCTGAAGTGGGACAATCTAAAGTGTGCACATGTAAACTATTCAGTCTAGGGAAGAGAAGCCCCAGGGGGAATCTTAATGTTTAGTGTGTATTGGCTGACGAGAAGGAGTAAAGTTTTGCCCCATGACAGGACAAGAGGCCATGGACACAAATTGAAATACAGGAAATGCCATTATTTTTTTTTTTTTACTGTAAGGATAGTCAAACACTGAAATAGGTTGCCCAGAGAGGCTGTGAAATCTCCATTCTTACTGATAATAAATTATAGAATCACAGAATATGCAGAGTTGAAAGGGACCCACCAGAATCATTGAATTCAACTCCTGGCCCTGCACAGGACATGGCAAGAATCACACCATGTGCCTGAGAGCATTGTCCAAATGCTTCCTGAACTCTGTCAGTCTTGGTGCTGTGTCCACTTCCCTGGGGAGCCTGTTCTAGTGCTAAACCACCCTCAGGGTGAAAAAGTGTTTCCTGATACCTAACCTAAACCTCTCCTGACTCAGCTTCGTGCCATTTCCTTGAGTCCAGTCACTGGTCAAGAGAGAGAAGAGATCAGTGCCTGCCCCTTCACTTTTCCTCATGAGGAAGATGACCACAATGAGGTCTCCCCTCAGTCTCCTCTAGACTGAACAAAAACCTAATTGGGTACAGGTCTGGGCAACCTGCTATAGCTTTGAACACTGGGCAGTATCCAGAGGTTCCCACCAACCTCGGTTTTTGTGTGGTTCTGTGGATAGGAGTCCTTTTCAGAGCTATCACAGTCTTTGTCACCAAATAGCAAAAACAGCAGTTATACCTTGGAAATTAAATAGATACTTAAAATCTACTTCAAATCAGTGTGATCCTATGTTGAAATTCCACAAGCAAAAATCACTTTTTACTTAGATCTTCTGAACTAATATAGAATGTCTTGACATTTTCAATCTATATTAGCTTCAATGGAAAACATACATTTTAATTCTTGCCATTTGAAAACACCCTTGTAATGAATACTGTCTGAAAACTGCTTCTACAGTCTTTTTCAGCATGATTTAATAACACCTTAAGACTAATCAAATTAATTAAACTCTCATGAACCTACCATTAAGTTAAAAAAAAACTACAGACTTGGATGCTCAGTATAAGTTTGCATGAAAGACTTGGTACTCTATAAAATGAAGTCTGTACTGAATAAGTTGTCAAATGCTATACACATTTTAAAAACCCTTCCTCTTGTGGAGGGGTGGCCCATTTACAGGCTGTTGTCAACAGCTGGGGCATCAGAGTTAATTCAACCGGTCTCTGTACTGGAGTCCATTCTTTTCCCACATAACCTTCTGCCATGGCGAATGTAGATTACAATCTATGTAAGTAAGCACTTACATAAACACTCATTGTCAAATAATGGGATTAGCTGGAGATCACTGTCCAGTGGAACTGAGGCATTGCCCATCATATAATAGTTGTCAGAGAAGTACAAATGTATCAGTACTCAGTGGGATTGTGTGTAACATCATGTCCAAATGGCTCTCTGTCACGAGGAGAGAGAGAGAGAGAAATCAGTGCCGTATTTTTGTTGTAATGTGGTTGCATTTTTGCCTTGTTTCAGACAAACAGCAGCTCCATGAAGGGAGGCCCACACATGATAAAAATTTGGCAGCAACTGCTTCAAAATTTTTTGCGGAATGTATGATCATAATCTGTCATGTGTTCTGTGTCTTGTTGTGTTTGTAAATTGTACCTAATTATTTTCATAAAGTTGCATAATGCTGCAAGAAAATTGCAGCAGTAGTTTTGAAAAGTTATGAGTTTTTGCTCTAACAAAACCATAATGGATGCATTGAAAATATTGTGAATTGGAATGACCCACTCACATCATCAAAGTCCAATTCCTGGCCCTGTGCAGGACAGTCCCAAGAATCACATCATGGTACCTCGTTAGGTACCTGAGCTTTAACAGAAGAACAATTTTTTTTGCACAAAGGAAAATCAGTGAAACAGAGATATAGGGTCATTCTTTTCTATATTTTCAACAATTAAAAGTTTGTGTAAAAAACATTGAGAAGCCAAAATCTGAAGGAATAGGCTGAGAGACTTGAAGGAGGAGGCAGAATAGGTACATCAAAAGACTGGTGGAGTTTTCTAAAACACACCACCACCACCACCAAAATTGAGTTTTGAATCAAATGCAGAACTAGTGGAGGTATATGAGTTTATTTTCATTATATTTGTTACATTTCTGAGGGGCAAATTTTCAGAAAATACTGAAGTTTGAAAAAGCTTGAGTTTAAGAAGGTAACAAAGTTAGGCTCTGGAACAGCTTAGTTGATATATGAAGTCATATTGTACTAAGAAAGCCACACATACAGAACTGAAAGAGGGAAAATGATCAAAGTCTCAAAATACAACTGATGTAATGTTAGTTGCATAATATAGTATTTAATATTAAAGATTAGAATCTATCTTCAGTTTCTTATGAATAGGAAAAGCACTCAGTACTTCAGCAGTTCCTCATCTTAATTCCCAAGCAGATCATGAGGATATTTTAAAGGCTGATGTGAGTTATGTACATAATGGATTTTAAAGGAATGTAATAGGACATTAAATGTATAAGCTGATATTGGTATTCATGTTTCATTTTCCTATAAAATTGACAGATGGGTTGTTTTATCAAATTCTCAGGGGAAAGCATTAGAAAGAGTGATGAAATGAATCTGCAATTCATAGCAGACTGTTACATAAAGGACAATTGAGGAATTTAGAGGCCTTCTCTTTCAGTAATTTTTTTCTGAATTAAGAGAGTATATGTGAAAGATTGTTCAAAGCCTGCAAGTAGCAATGTCTTTTTCCTTATTTTGTGCAAATAAATACCTCGATAAGAAATTTTCAAGTACTTAATGCTAGTTTTACCTTACAATTTACATTCACTTAGCAAACTATGGTCTCAGAAAAAGTACAGTGTAACTGGTACTGTGATATTAGAATGCATGCAAAGAAAATTGCAAAGCATAATTCTAAATTCTGCATGCTTCTTATAGTTTGAACAGTAAGTAACTTTGTTGTATACCTTTTTAACAATATAACATTTCTCTGTCATAAATGAAAGTATTGCACTTTCACTTACCTTTTCTCATATTTTAGCTTGTGAGTTTAGTGTAGTAGGAGCTTGAAATGAAAATATGGAATTTCTGACAAATGTACAGCACCTGGGAAAGATAATAGAGGTAGATACCTTGTATGTGCTGGAAAGCAAGATGCCATGTGGCAATTTAAAGTTTATTTAATCTGAAAAATAGTCAAAACTACTTGCTATTTTAAGAAGAGATATTTCAGAGAAAGTTAACTCTGATTTTATCTTTAATAAATTACTACAAATTGAAATAGCAAAAAATTTTGTTCCTTAAAGGCTAGGACTTTCTTTTTGCATTTGTGCCATGTAGAATTTTCCAATAAAGTTTTTAATTCTGTAACTGGAACTCATTGCAGTTTCTTGTCACATGTTAGCTTGGCAGTTTCTGAACACATGCTAAAATATATTTGTGTAATAAGCTGTATATGAATCAGGATATGCAAAATTATACCATCTCTTTAAATTATTGAATAATTTTGGATTTTCAGTGTCTCTAATGGAAGGGAAGTAAGTAGTCAAAATGGCAGTGTGAGAGCAGCACTACCTCTCAGAAACTGTTACTCAATATTTACACAAAATATTATACTTATTTTATTATTCTTATTTTTTATTCCATTTAATTTGCTTCCACATTGAACTAGTTTTACCAAAGCAACAACTATATCTAGCAGCATAATCTATAGTACCCAGTACAATCTGGTTATGCTGAACACAACATTGCTTTTTATATTGACATATTAACACAAATGCTAAAAGCGAAGTGAAGATTTTTCAGAAATTTACGTACTTCTGAAGTAACTGGGTAGACATAGTTCTCTCAGAAGAGTGGTGCCTTTACTGAACATTCACAGACACTGCTGAAAGTATCACTAGTTTTAACCCAGTGTCGGAAAAGGGATGATATCAGTATGACTTCAAAGCTAACAAGGTCATATGAAGTAATACAAATTAAAAAAATCATATGTTGTATAACACCATAGTGTCCCTGAGTTTATTAACTGGATATCACATGTTCCATTTTAGAATTCTAACCTGATTCATCAGAAGGTGTCCCCTCCTGTGGAACAACAAGGATCTCCAATCTTAGCGTTCATTACTCTGGAACAATTCAATGCCATTCGCCTTGTGCAAAGTGTCCATCAGTCACTTGCTTCTTTAAGTAAAGTCATCAGAGGTGCCTCATTACTGAGTTCTGAAGTACAAAGACTAGCAAGTGCTCTGTTAAACCAGAAGGTAAGTAATGTTGTAATGAATATACATTATAATAGGCAGTGAAAAAAAAAAAAGGAAACCAAAAAAATTCCGATACACATTTTCATGTCATCATTTGTTCTAAGTTCTTTTATTGGTAAAGACTCTAAAATGGAGTCCTTTAATTGATAGTAACTCTTAAACTGCATTAGGATTTTTCTGGAAAATTTTTCAGAAAAATATTGTTTCAATTACTTGCAGAAGCTTCTGACTATATTTTCATTTTTATCAAGTTTTCTCTTAAAGACAATTCCAATAAGGTTAGAAGTTGTGGAATACTATTTTGATTTCAAATACCCAGTCATGTTAGATAAGTGGAACATATTAGCCTGTAGAATATGTAAATCAGTCCCTTCAGTGAGGTTTTTACATTTTCTTAAAATTTAAGTTGTAATCACAGTTTGCTCCCTGTGTTTATTCAGTGTGGAGTATTGCCACATCACACCAGACAAGCTGTGCCTATCATACCAACCTATCATTTCACCTTATATTCTTGATATATGAGAAAAGCAATCAGAATTATATATATACTTTCTCCATGGTTTTGTCACGAAACTGGGCATATTTATAAACTGGTACAACTAGTGCCTGCAAATTTACATGCTCTGTCATTAATAGCTAGATAATTGGGCTGCAAAGATAGTCAAACATTGATGTGATGTAAATCTCTGGTTTTGTTTCACCTGCAATAATTGATAAATTCTGCTGATGCTATTGAATAGATATGGAGATTGGTTCTGCAGTGAATGATAATTCCTATTAGGATCTTGTTTATCTTCGTATGAAGAACAAGTACTGTTAAAAAGGTTGTTACACATTTATGGATCTATGAAATTTCTAACTAAAGCAATAATTCAATTTGTTGTCTTTTTAGATTCAAAACCTGCAGTACAGTTAGACAAAACTAACATTTTCATGTTAGTGATCTCATTTCCTATTTAAACATGTTTTGACTATGTGCTAGAAACCGGTACCAAGTACAAGTCATAGTGAATGCAAATGATACATATAATGGCTATTCTTTAGTTCCTGCAGTTATATTTCTTGTTACTGAGCAAGAGAGCATGGCTTGCTTGTGTGCTTAAGCTGCACTCTAAATTGGAAGCAGCAGGAGCTATGAAGCTGATCACTGTCAGGAAAGTGTACTTAAAACTTCAATGCATTTTTACCTCTCACAAATATCAGTTCAGTGCTTCTTGATCTAGTCACTGAAATGTTTCTGTCATTTTGCCTGCTTACTTACCCTCTTACCTTGACACAGATCACTTCATTGCATTGTGACCATATAGCAGTCTTTTCAGCAGCCTTCCAGAGAGGCCAATGCCACGTTGTGGCATAGCGGCTGAGCCTCAAGACAGCTAAACCTCACTGTATTTATCATCCTGAAATGATTTGTTTCATGTATCTTCTATACACTGTTCTTGTTTAATTTAGTATTTTCATGCATTATATAACAAAAGTATATTTTTAAAAACTTCTATTTTAGAAGCGCCAAGATTGTAATTATTTTAAGATTATGACACCTGAAGAAACTGTTAGATTACGAATAAAAAAGTGAAATTCAAGAAATGTATGACTTCTAAAGCTTTCAGCAATGTGCTTTATTTGTGTAAAATTGGTATATTAGTCCCATACAAGCCACCATGAAGAAAATTAACTCTACCTCAGCCAAAATGAGCACAGTATACATCTTAAATATGCTTGCATAATAACAGTTGGCTATTCTTTATTCTCAGAGTAAATTAGAGTGATATATTACCAACATTAGGTGAATGCCTTCTAAATGATAGATTGGTGAGCTGCCTGTATCTGTCAAAAGAGTCTGCAAAAATGCAAGGTTAATAGTTTCAAATTTTAAAAAAAGTTTCAAAAAATCATAATTACAAAAAAAAGTAAAGTTAACTGTGCTTTATTAGTTGTCTTGTATGTGTTCTACTTTGTTCAATTCATTCTTAGTTAGCATCCCCACACCCAGTTATGTTCTGATTTTTATGTATAAAAAGTACACATGGAGTATTTACTTTGAAAGATACTTTTTCTTACAAACTTCTGTGATCAGAATTGGAAAATCTTTTCAGTACATATGCAATTAGAATGTGAATCTCCTTAAAAATGCAGCTGTAAATATTAAACAGGATAAACTGTTTATTCTGTTCAGCATCTTCAGTATTGTGCAATATTCTACAGGTAATGATTTACAGCAATTCTCTTTCTCATAAGTGGGAGAATCTTGCAGAGTCACTTTCAGCGTGCTTTACAGATTTCTGTGGAGTAGGTAGAATTAATGTTTATACCTTTGTTTTAAAAGGAGGAAATCGAAGATAAGACCTTTTAAGCTTTTCTTTTTGAAGTCAATGAGAAATTTTTATGTGGAGGTCTTGCAGGATTTTATTCTCAGGTTTTGCTCTACAAAAACTGTAAAGTGATGAGAAAATAATCATGCAGAGGAGTTGTACCAGATTCTCTTCACCACATAGCCACACAACTGCATGTTCAGGCCTGAGAAGGTAGCAGCAAAGGTGTGGGAAACTGCCTTTCAAGAAATAATCAGCTTAGGACTGACTTTTTAAAGTGTTCATGGAGCCACGTGGTGTTTCCTTTTTGGATAGTAGAGTTTCTTGCAAGTTCCCCTTCAGCACTGTATCTCTGTGGGCTACACGAAGAATTAGCAAAAATAAGAGCTTTTTATTAGTGGCTGTATGTTTTGGTCATTGTATTACTTCTATTTCCTTTTTTTCTTTGTAGATATATTTGACCACTGGATTATTTAATTTTATTAAAATTGCTAGTTTAAAATTTAATGGCTTTGAAATAGATACTTTCAGTAAATATATTTTTATTTCAGTGTCCTGTTGCATGGCAAAGCAAGTGGGAAGGTCCAGAAGATCCTTTACAATATCTTAGAAGTCTTGTAGCTCGAGCACTGGCTATACAGGTAATTTTAAAGAGTCATTTACCTCAGTATACTGGTGTTCAGTAACACAGTATATTATGTAAATTACTGTAGAGTAGACCTTTACAAACACAAGTCCCAGAGAATTTTAGTTGTGTGAAAAGGCATGTAAAAAATTAAAAATAACTGGGTAATGTGTTAATATTGTTATTTACTTCACAATAGATTTACACCTTAGATTTTAGTCACTAGTCTTTATGATGAACTGGAGGAAAGAAGATTTGTTTACTGAGATGACACTTTACATCTACGTCATGACACAGTCTTTAATTTGCTAAAGTGATGCCTATCAAGGCATAAATGAAGCATTTCTAATAGAGGTAATGTAGAAATTCATAGACGACTAGTCTTTAAAGCAAATAGTGAAAGCATCTGCATTCTCCAGGTTTACAAGGGGCAATAATAGGTGGTGCAGTCTGACAACAGCTCTGTCAATTTACAGTCTGACAGTGAAGAGGATTTTTAGTTAAGGTAAATCTATGTATAATTGACAGAAGTGGTGTATTTAAGATAATAGGCAGACAAATAAAAATGTCATTCATATAAATTATTTAGTATTTAGGGAAACAGATTTCATCATCTTGCATACATAGAGAGAAAACTGTGAGAACCTTCCAGAGAGGAAGATTCCTTTAGGAAGGACAGATCTTGATTACCTCCAGGAAATAAACAGAAAGCTTATGGTTTTGACCTCGATTAACACAGTCTTGTCCCATGGGATACCAAGATTTCTGTCTACATTAGTGTTGACTGTCAGATTCAGAAGGAAGATTTGAAAGGTACATGATTTCTAGGCATTACTTTTTTAACAGAAATTGCGAAATGAATGTTTTCAAAATATTAATAGGATTATTGTTATGCAAACAATTTTGGCTAATGCTTCATTTTTCTTAGTTCCTTTCCGTCAAAAAAGGCTTAAAGTATAAACAAAAAATGTGTAAATATGTATAGCAACAAGTGATAATGCACATTCAGATGTTATTTGGTCATGTAATTAAAGCTGAACTTAGTGCCATCTGTCTTTTCACTATTACAGTCTTTAGTATTAAAAAGCATCATTTGTGGTTGACTCAGTGTGTTCATAAGTTTCAAGAGTATCTTGCAGTTTTCAACTTGTACTTTCATTTGGTTGTGATCAAGCTACATGCAATTTTCCTTCCTTATATGATTTTTTTTTTTTTGTAATTGAAGTCTGATATTACAGTTCAAGCTTCTGTGGGCAGTGCACCTCCCATACAAAGTGGAGATAATGTGACAGAGTGTAACAGGATGAAATTAGTGTTAATAGTAATAACTGATTTTTCAGCCCACACATGTTCAAAAAGTTTTTATTTTCATATATTACTCCAGTCAACTATTGACGAATATGCTGTGTTTATTACCATGATAAAAATCTTCATTTCTCATTGTTCAAACTGCTGACAAAGTGGTACTTTTGGCTTACTCATTTTTATGGAAGTTGTTATGAAGAAATCATTTACAATTTTAAACAGTTATTTATTGTAAGAGAGGGAAAGATTATTAAGCCAGACCTTTACAGTAGATACTTTAGATACACAACTGGATCCAGAAGCAGTAAATTAAATTCAATTTTTTGGTTTTGACAATAGTCACTAGTTATTTCATTTTATCTTTTTTAATGTCAAATCAGTAATATAGTTCTGTTTGAAGCCATTCTTAATAAATTACTAGTCTGTTTGCATCTCAAGCTTCTAGTCAAATCACATCTGAAATAGGATTTCTATATTTTTCATGTATATAAGTAGAATAGTTTTGACTATTTCTAATTATGCATTTCAGTTGAATCATCTTTTTCCTTAAATGGAAAAAATTCATAGTTCTGCATTTTACACAAAGATTCTGATTACTCTTGATCATTTTTTAATTAACTTATTTTTTGGTGACTTTTCATTATTGATTTTATAAATGTAATTTATCATTATTTAATTCTAGGTTTAGTATTCATAAATTTAATAAAGACTTCAATAGAGATATTCTCATAACTCTGAAAATTATCCTCAGATTTGTATTGCAATAAATGCCATATTTTGGATTGGTTTAGTTTACATGACCAACTTCATAATTTTTTTTTTTTAATAGTTACTATCTCTGTTTCATTGACTGTAAGATGCTGACTTGTACTTTCACTCTTTTAGACAGGTTTGATTTAGGTATTTTGTAAAAGGAAATAGGAGACGTTGAAACATCAAAGTTGTACTGAAGGATTACTTTTAGTAAGGATGCAGTAAGTCTCTGCCTAGGTTATTAGTTAAAGGCTGCCTTGTCAAGAGGTTTGCTGCCAGTGCAGAAAATAATAAAAGCAACTGTTTTGTTACAAGCATTTAATGGGAATTGAGAGGAACACAGAATATACACCAGATGGTAAAGTATTTATAGCAGAATTTATAGAAGTGTAGAGATGTTCTGGGAGCATCACACAACAGAGAGAAAAACAACAGGTGTTGCATTTCTCAGGTCTGAATTTACTCATTAAAAAGCAAAATAAAAAAAACCTGCCTACTGAAAGTGTAAAGAAATCTGTATATGCAAAATGCAGTAGAGATATGTATTGCTGTGTATTGTGTTGTGGTGATCAAACTCATGGAAATAGATTATTTCTTCCCACATGGAAGTTCAGATACTTGGATGTTAACTTGTGCTTTTAATTGAAACAAGAAATGTGTATTGAAAATCCTTCTAAGACAGAGTTCTGAATACTTTTGATTAGCAATGCTGACTTTGAAATATACAATATCATGTTTCAGCTTGTCTGTCTACAGTGATATGTTTGCTATCAACCTTAAGATATGAAATGTATGAATAATCATAGATCATTGTATTGGTTTTAAGTCTTGGTCCTTGTACTGCCAGTTTCCTTATGATGGCTTCTTAAGTGTGTCCTGTGGTTTCCCTCTCTCTTGGTTCATGATTATAGCTCAGGAATGATACATGTCAGCTTCTAATCCTATTAAGTTCATTCTACTCTGTAGATAAGTGTCTTCTCATGGCTATGGATACCAATAGGAGAGAAAGGTGAGATCCTGGACTACAGCTAGTAAGAGCCAAACCAGCAGCCTAGGCAAATGTCAGATGAATCAACCTTGAAAAAATGTTTCAGGTCAACAAATTGGAAATTAATATTAGTTTCCACAAGAACTAAATATAGAGTTGAAATGTTCCTTAAAAAAAAACCCAACAAGCAAACCCAACCCCCTCTTATTCCAAAAATACCTTCTATTTTAAATTGAAACGTTTATTTAATTCTTTTGAACCAAGCTGGTTTTATGTTATCTGCAAAAACAATTCTTCCTTTGAATGACTGTTCGTTTGGAGAGCTGCTAAAAGACTTACAGTGTACATTGAAAATGAACACTGTTTGACCTGAGAATCATAAACACCACGTTCAGAGTTCTGACCAAGGAAATATTTATGAATACTGAAAATTTTTATTTGCTTAATTTATGAAAAGTTTTGTTGAAAAGGTGCATTTATCTATAAAGCACTCCTAGTATATAAAAAAGTTTTATTTCATACTTCTGCTAGAGTCTTGTGCTTATCTCTCTGGATGCTGTTCTTGTCCCCTCCCATGCTGAGTGAAATTTAGGGTAATAATAATTAATTTCAATACCAGTTTGATTCCCTCGTAAAAGATTTTTGCTCTTTTAGTATTTGAGGAAGAATTACTTTGTTTCTGTTTTGGAACCCTTACTATTAGTCTGTTTCAACAATTAGGTCCCCAGGAAGATATGTAGGAGACCCAAGGTATATGAGATTCGAACTCTTGGAAATTGCCTGCTGAAGACACTAGAAAACCTTCTGGGAATAGGAAACACAAGATCTTTCCTTCACACCCCAGGCATCTAGGCAAAAATACTACATTTTCTTTCACTGATAACAGGCCAAAAGTCTGCTCTTAGAAAGTCAAGGGAGCCATGTCCTCTCAATTTTCACCAAGTTAAAGAACTCCCATATTACATCTTGTACAGACCCAGAACTGTCACGCTCGGTACCCATATTCATCCACTTGGACACTCCATAATAAGGTCTATCCTCCTTTAAGTTATCACACTTACTTTGCATAGCATTTCAGTTTTTTCTAATACATTGCCTTAGCAGATTTTGCAGCAAGGACAACAGCTTAACGATTTGTCTTTTACGGTTTTAGGAGCAGCTGATTCAGATCGATTAGGTTGGCTTGTTCTCCACCTTGTCATTGTTCCTGTCATGACTCTCTCTCTATTTGAACAGCTGTTACCTAGGTATCTGAACAGTGCAGAATGCTTCAGATTTAGTATTCTGATACTAAAGCACAAGAATTCATAGAAGCAATGTGTCTTAAATCCACCCATTCCATTATTTTAATTCAAATTTACTCACTATTCTGAAGAATTAGCATTTTTCTCTTACTTTTATTGGCTTCTCCTCTTTACCTGTGACAAATATCAAAACAAAAATACAACTGCAGTCTAACATTATCTGCTAAGGAACTGATCCTTAATTGACTCCCTTAGCTGTCATCACGTTGCAGCATGATTTCACTTTGTTCAGAATTTATCAGCCAGGATACATCTTTCAAGACCTTTTATCTAAGTGATAACTGAGTGGATTTTAACACTAAGTCTGCAAACTGTACTACTTTAAATGGAAGCAATTTTGGTTGTCAATTAGGAGGGATTATATAAAATTTTAGGAAAACAGTATGCCTTATGCATGGAAAAATAGTTTTTTAAAAGCAGCATTGGAAAAGGGGAAGTATCTCTACCTGCATTTCATTTGATTTCATTGTGAGCTGTTGAAGCTTAATCCCATTGAAGGCTAGGTGCTCCATGAAATTGAGGCACCCCCAAGTTAAGGGTTTTTCAATAAACATAAGGCTTAACTGTTATGAAAAGTAATCTGTTCCAAGGGAATTGAATTCTTGATGATTAAAGTCTCAGAATTCTAGGAATGTTTTCTGAGAATGGCTATTCTTTTTAAATGATGAAATACTACCTTGTAAGCTGAAGTTTGAGCAATATCCCCTTTCATACCACTAACCATTTGGTCAGCACTCTTTATAAAATTTTTATTGCAGAAGAGAATTACTCATAAAAAAGATTTCTAGAAATGTTGCATAAAAAAGAAGAACCCAGGTCATTGTCTCTACAGACATTGTCTCTCTGAGGAGTTACCTTATTTTATAGAAAATTATCTTTTTTCTTAACGCAAGTTTAAATTTTAAAGGGCAAGATTTAGTATTCTGTATTCCTTCTATGGATTTAAGATAGTATTTATATACTCAGTAAGTTACAAAAACTGTACTATATATTATGTAAGATTTAAAGCTGTAGTTGATATAATTTATTTAAAATATTAAATAAACATAATTCATTAATTTTTCTCTATGAGCTACAAGATACATTTTCACAGTACAGGAAGAAATCTGAAAAGATGCAATGATATTAATAAATTTTATACATTTAATGTGTGAAAATTAAAAGTGTAGATGGCTCCATTTCTAATAACTTGTCACTGTCTCTTTCATTTATCACAGAGAAAGCTGTCTGCAAATGAGAAAGCAGAGTAAAATGGATAGTCTTGTCTGACAAAAACTGAAGCAAAAGAAAAGGTTAATTTTAGTACAAATGGTTCCAAAGGATGTTATTATAATTTGCATATGAAAATGAGTCCTTATGTTATGCTGTCAAAGACTTGGGTAATTTTAAATCCCAGCCATTAATAAATGAGAAGGCTGCAGCACATGCTAATGCACCAATTTGTAGGTACCTTCCATCAATCTGCTTTGAAAAGGATCTTAAAGATCACTGAGTTCCAACCACCTGCCATGGGCAGACACCTTCCACCAGACCAGCTTACTTATTCAGCCTGACCTTGGAACACTTCCAGGGATAGAGCATCCACAGCTGATCTGGGCAACCTGTTTCAGTGCCTTCCCACCCTCAAAGTAAAGAATTTCTTCCCACCATCTAATCTAAACCTATTCTCTTTCAGTTTGAAGTCATTCTCCCTTGTCCTGTCACTACATGCCCTTGTAAAAAGTTCCTGTCTGTCTTTCAGGTTCCCTTCAGGTACTGGAAAGCCACAGTTAGGTCACCCATAAGCTACCTATTTTCCAGGCTAAACAGTCACAATTCTCTCAGCTTTCCTTGTAGGAGAGGTGCCCCATTCCTACAATCATCTTGTTGGCCTTCTTCTGGACTCACTCCAGTAGGTCAATGTCCTTCCTGTATTGGGGACACCATAGCTGGACCCAGCACTCTAGGTGGGGTCTCACCAGAGCAGAGTAGAGGAGCAGAATCACCTCCCTCAACCTACTGACCACATTGTTTTTGATGCAGCCCAGGACACAATTGGCTTTCTGGACTTTGAGTGCATATTAGTGGGTCATGTCCAGCCTCTCATCCACCAGCACCACTCCTAAGACCTTGGCAGGACTGCTCTCGATCCCCTCATCCCCCAGACTGTATTGATATTGGTTGTTGCCCTAGGCCAAATGCAGTACCTTGCATTTTGTCTTATTAAACCTCATGGGATTCCCTAGGCCTGTCTTCTCAAGCTTATCCAGGTCCCTCTGGATGGCATCCCATCCTTCAGGTGTGTCATCTGCACCACTCAGCTTCTGTCATCTGCAGATTTACTGAGGGTGCCCTCAATCCCTTTGTTTTTGTCATTAATGAAGATGCTAAATACCATTGGTCCCAGTGCAGACCCCTGAGCGACACTTGTCACTCATATCCATTGAGACTGAGCCCTTCACTGCTACCCTGTGACCATCTAACCAATTTCTTATCCAACAGTTTCCCATCAAATCCAACTCTCTCCAATTTAGAGAGAAGAATATTGTGGAGGATCACGTCAAATACCTTACAGAAGTCCATATAAATGACATCTGTAGCCCTTCCCTTGTCCACTGATGTAGTCACTCCATCATAAAAGGCCACTAGGTTGGTCTGGCAGGACTCGCCCTTGGTTACTCTAACTTGCTCCTCTGATCACAACTATATTGACTGAAACATTTTGTCTACTAACAATAAGCAATCTATCCAAAATACTTTCTTGTTTAATTTGTAATTGTGATTTCATAGTCATATGTATATACATATAAATAAATCGCTTAGAGTAGTAAGACATATTTGTAGCTAAGAAGTAGATGTGATCATGTTTCTGTTTTAAACTGTAGATGGTTTAGTGGGAACTGGCTTAGTGTAACAGTTTGCAAAATACTTCATCTCTTGTTTTGAGATTTTACTTGGTTAACATCAATGGTAAGATGCTATAAGTATTTCTCAAATTGCACTTGCAGATATGTAATAAAAAAATAAGCCCATTTTGTAATAGCAATACATTGGCATTCCGCAAGTAAGCATCGTCCCCAGTTAGCAACCTTTTGGGCATTTCTTTGAGAGAAGGCAGAAATGTAGCTACATATTGACCTACCTTTCTGTCTTTGAAGAAGACGCCATATAACTGAATTTGAAATTAGAACATAATTTCATATTGTATTCCTATGCAAATATAAAAATTATTTAAAATTTCAGAGCCTGTAAAGTCTCAGAGCTGTCATCTCAAATTTAGTGTGTGAAGGAAAAACTTCGTAAGAGTAATTTGTGACTAAATCCTTTTTTATCTGTTGTGTGTGCATCACTTTACTCTCGGGAATTCACAGTCAAATAAAGTCATCAGTACGGAATATAGGTGTACTCAACAGCTCTGTAAACAGACATGACTATTTTAAAACTGGAGTAAACAGGCATTCAGATTTGGGGTTTTCTTTGTTCTGTTGTTTGGTTTTTTCTTAGTAGAGTTCTTTTTGGTGTCTAAATGTTCAGCAAGGAATATAATTGAAGAAAAAAGAAACCAAAACTTAAGTCAAAAAGTAGAAGAGTTGTTCAGAGTGATAGAAAGCTTAGATCCCTATTTTAGGTATGTAAGTGATGCTTAAAGGCAGAAAGGGTAAATACCCTCCTGCTCTATAATGTGTTTCCCAGTGTATTCAGCTGAGTGCTATAAATAGCAACTTAATTAGAATGTGTGCCCTTACATGGAGGAGAATGTGTAAAAGCGCATTGCAGGCAGTGATGTTTTTATACTGTGAAATTCACATAGTCATCCTGAACTAAGAGACTTATGATGCAATGTCCTCTACATCAGAGCTTGAGTTTGAAAATGCCCATCAGGTTTGTACTGTTGTACAGTGTTGTATATGCTTTTCCTTATACATACAATATATTTTCTTATAAGTTCAATACAATATATTTTCTTATAAGTTCTCTACCCTTTTCAATGTTATTTCTAATATTTATTTCATGACCCATAAAATACATTAATCAACTGAAATTACCTATATAGCAGGCAAAATGCAGTAAATAATGGAGAACTAAACCAAATTTTCTTCATTATTCAGATATGTAGATTACAAAGCTAGGAAAAAGATTTATGCCATTATGTGTATTCATGTATTTTATTATCATGCTGAGAAAATAAAAAGTGATGATTTGAGGATATCCACAGAGGAATCCATCAAATAAAAGGTACAGTAAGAAATTACTAGAATAATAAAACTAAAACTGCATTGCTTATTAGCTGCAAATTTGGTAAACATATGTGTAACCAGATACCAGGATACAATAGGAATGAAAAATTCATGATGACCTTAATAAAGGTTCAAGGGGGGTTGTTATTTCTTCCTATTCTGCAATTTTGAGGCCACGTCTGAAACACTTGTCCAGATTTTAGTTCTTGAGTCAAAAAAGGCATTGCCCAGGTTTCTCACAAAGGTTTGTGGAACCTCAGCTTTGGAGATACACAGAACTAGAGTAGACAATGCCCTGAGAAACCTAAACTGATGTTGAATTTGGCCCTGTTCCAAGCTGTGGTTGAATTGGATGCCAAAATGTTTAACTTTATGAATAAATTATTTCTATAATGGAAAAAAATTTTCTATTAAAAAAATAAAAATATCAGAAAGTGTGCTGTTTAACAAAATGTTCAATATTTTTTCCTTAAATTGCTCCCTAATGTACGTTTCTCTGGCTTACTTCCTGAGAACAGGTTTGAATGAGGCTTCATGCCATGCTAATACTCTTTGGCATTCTCTTAGCCCTCAAGTGCAACAGGACATCCTTTCTGGTTTAAAGAAAGGTTTTATGAACTTCACATAGCTGATATGCAGCTCTCGAAGTACCTTCACAATAACTGCCTTGGCTTTACTGTGGAGGAAGGAACAAGAATCCATATCAGCTTACTGCATCAATTAAAAAAACCCTTAATTATATTGTGTCTACACAAAATTGTGCTTTGTTGAACAAACCATTTGATATTATGAGCAGTAATCCCGTGTTGCAGTGTTGTGTTTAATGGAGCATTAGCAGATTTAGCGTGAGCCAGCATGGCGTGCCAGGATGACATGGCCATGCCATCATTCAGTTCCTTTGTTTAGGTGGAGTTACATCAGCCACTGTTTCCATTCTGTGATCTCCTTTTTCTTGTAGAAAAAATAGATTTCTTTCTTTGCCTTTTAATTGTCATATCTTTGGGGTATTTGGGGATATGTACGCCACAGAGTTAAACAATTTCTGATTAGATTGCTTTAGTATGTTTGATAAAAATTGCATATGTATCTGAGAATTAGGCTAAGCCTTAATAGTTACTAATAGAATAGAGTTCTCTGATGCAGGTATGGCTGAGAGATTTTTCTCTCTGTTTTGACAGCCTTAAGAGAGGGTGTTAACAAAAAATAAATTACTAGTAAACAGTAAAAACAAATAAAACAGAGAGACTGGTGACTGCTGTTCAAGGGGTCATTGTTTCAGAAGAGGAACAAGGACTGTGAGGGAGGTGCTTAATGGAAAATCTATATCTCATGGGATGTTCCCAGAGAAAATGAGCCATAGCAAAGTAAGCATTTCTCTGTTGGTTCTCTTTATTGTAACATATCCTTCAAGCTGGTACTATAAAACAAATTACTGCAGTGCATCCCATTATTACTAGTGGCTAATAAATTGAGTATTCTGTTCCCCTGTTTAGTCACACCAGCACCATCACAATATAGATTTCAGCATCCCTGCTCCTGAGCTCTCTAAAGGATTTATGTCTGATGTAGTCCTGACTCTGTCCCAGTATTATAGTAGGCAATCTAATCAGCTTTCTGCAAAAGAATATTGTGTGTCACTGTTTTCCCTCCCCTGCAACTTCTCAGTGGAGGTGCAAAGTTGGTTCCACCAAGGAATAGTTCCAGCTCTTATAGTTCCTTACCAAGTAAGGTAACTGCAAATGCAATGTTGTGCTTGATAATTGATGTAGTTGTGGAGAAAGAAAAGGCTAAAAGGCATGAAGCATAAAGTATTGGATTCTCTGTGGATTCTATATTTGGTGATCATACAGAAAATATCCAAAAGTAGATAATTTTGGCGTATTATTCATGAACTTTAAACCAAACAAATTAAATTACTGTGTTATTTACCATTTGAAAAATACTATGTGCCAGACACCTTATTGTATACCTGAAGTACATATGTTCATTTAATAAAGGATAAGTACATCAAGAATAATGGCTCAAGGATTTCACATACAAAAATTACCAGAAAGGTGCAAATTGTTGTATGCCAGTTGTTCCTTAGAACCTGCACATTACTGCCTCCGGACTCAATGCCTGAAAAAAATACCTCTATTTCATTTCCTTGACCTGTAATACGATCACTCCTGCTGGTGTTTGCCACTGAATGCCGTCACTTAGGAGCGCACCTGTGGACCAGCTGCTGCACTGTGAGGAAAACAGAACTGCTTGTTTGATCTCTGCTCAATCTATACTCTGGTTAACTGAATACTTACTTCCCTATTCGTGGTACACACTGTCATTTGCTCTCAGAATTATCCAAAGTCTTGCACTTTTTTCCCCTCGTAAGGTTGAATCCCTCTAAAACTAGTGGAAAATCAGAATTGTACTGCATGGTTTCTAGCTATTCATATAACACTGAATACAATTTTCCATCTAGACACAGAAATAAAATCACTTCTGTAGTGATTTATGTGGGTTTTTTTTCAATATAAATTCTCTTTTGGGACCATAGCAACAGAAAAACACAGTAGAAGAAAATACATTTGGAATGAATTAAAACTGAAGGAAAAGTACTTGATTCATTTTAGACAAGTTCTGTGATCCTGAGTTTGTATAAATGGGAATGTGAAAATCTGCCAGTCTTATTCTGTCCACTGTTCAATGAGGTGCTCAGTTTGCTTTGGGATTAGAGATGATAAGGAAAGCTTCTCTCCAAAAATGGAATAGTTGTTTCTTGGATATTAAGATATATGAAAAAATATTTGAAACACCTGAGACCACACTTAGAGATATGATTTTGTAAGGGAAAAAAAAAAAAAAAGAAAATCCTTTCATTATAGCAAAGAGAACTTTTTCAGGCATTTTGGATATCACTGATAAATTTTGCTATTATATTTATAATCATAATTTGCTAAATTAATCCATCATAGTTCAAACTTAAATTTCTAGTTTAATTGTAATAAGAAAGATTCAGGAAATACTGAAATAATGAATTTTTGAAACAAACAGTTACAAAGAAGAGTGTGATAGATTTTTGATTTTATTTCATAATAAAAAGATTTTCAGGCTTAGGATATTTGACCTTGTAGACCACATTTTAAGTAAAATAGAAATTCTAGATATAAAATTATTTTAAAAAATAGGTTATACATCTTTTTAAGCTCTGATATGTCTTTTATAGCACCATATCTAAATAAAAATATATTAATTAATACACTGAAAGTGGCCTTAAGTGAATTTAGATCTTGATCTTGAAGAAGAAAATCTGAGCTGCAGCAAATCTCTTAAAGACCATGTTATAAGAGCTAGGAGTGAGGTAGCAGCTGAAAAAGCATAGGTACTGGCCACAAAGAGACAGGTAGCTAAATTTTACACATTCTTGGAGCTAATGGTAGTTTTCTTACTGTAATGCAGCTGAGAAGTGACAAATTCATGCACTATTGTGGCCTATGTGGCAAGAAAGGCAATTTTCTTCTGAGTTGGTGATGGAAAAAGCCCTTCAGACTGAAATGTTACATGGCCATCCAGGATGAGTAAGAAGTCAAGCAACTTTGCATCACTTTGACATACATAGTCAATTATACATTTTTATAGGAGTTGAGATGAGGGGAGAATTATCTGTTACAGGATTTCTCCTCTCCAAGAAAAGTTCCTTCAGTCTTTCTACAGCTTAGCTTAAACTTCCTTCCCTTCAACACCTGATCTGTTCCAAGCCTTCCAGCAGCAGCAGTGGTTGTACTAGTGACAAATGATCCATCTCATAAACTAGTGTTGTCTTTTGAGACTGTAGCACATGCTGACATGTGGTTATGGAAAACATTAATATTTTTTACAATTGTGTTGTAAAATTGATTATATTATCATTTTACTGCATTTAAATCTTAAACTATTTATCAATTGGCTATGAATGAGCTACATCTTCACCTTTATGTAGAGCAGTACAAGCCATTATGAACTTCGCTTTTGTGATCTAATGGAAGATTTTGTTATTGTGTATATCCTAGTGCTAATTAATTATATGAATTCAGAATTAATATCACCCATACTGGTCTTTTAATTGGGTCGAATATAAACATCTGTGTTCCTGACAGTGTTTAGCAGTTACATTAAAAGTTTATTTGATGACAGCAATAAAATGATGATATTAAATGTAAGTTGAAATGAATATGTCTACTTTCATTACACAAAACAACTTAAAAAATCCCCCATAACCAGAATGCAGAGTTACTGCTATATGATGAAAGAAATGGTTTACATAAAGTCATTAAAAGAATTATGCAGACAAGAGTCATTAACTGTGTACATTTATCTAATGAAAATGGAAAGAAAACATCTCCTACCTGATTCAGAATCATTTAGGTTAAGGGCTCATAATCAGTGATGTGGCAGATAAAAAGATCACTGATTAAAGGTTTGAAAATGGTGGAAACATGGAGATGTGTGTGACACACTGACATAATAAAATAAAATTCACTGAGTGATATTTACTTTCATTTTAGATGATTTTGTCAGTTCCAAAATGCTTCTATGGCGTTATTCATCAGTCAGTAGTTTAAATACAATAAAGTACTTTTAAAATGAGATATGGATGCTTGGCAGATGCACTGTGTAATGAGAGTGTAACATTCAAGATTTTTTATTCAGTGACTAGAGCAATTTTATAATCTTCTAGTAGTTGGTATTTAAAAAAGGGTGGTACTATCTCTCTCTGTTTAGTGATAGTATGTGGAATCTTGGTCTCTGATTAGTTTCTGGCTAAGTATTTGTTGAACCACAGAATGGTTTGGGTTGGAAGGGATCTTAAAGATCGTCTAGTTCCAATCCCCCTGCCATGGACAGGGACACCTCCTAGACCAGATTGCTCAAAGCCCTGTCCAACCTGGCCTTGAACACAATCTTTCTGTGTAGAAGCATATGGCTGGCAAGTGCTTATACAGTAGGTTGTACAGTGACTTCAGGTTTATACTACAGTACCATAGTCAGGACTGCAACTATATCCTGTAAAGAAATTGTACCAAAGAGCTACATTATAAAAGTTTCAAAGGAGGATTTTGAGCACGGACTGTTGCATACCCCCTCAGGTACCTAAATAACTTGTCTGAAGATAACAAATTCTTTAGTGTGCTTTTATTAGTATTTTGAGGATCAAACACATATTGCATTACTTAGCACAGTTATCAAGATTTCAAGGCACAATGTGTGTATCTTTTCTCATGTTGGCACATAATGTGGTGCGTTGATGGGAAATGCCAAGCTTGCTGCTCCAGTGACAGGCTTCATAGTTACATGTAAGAAAGGACAGAAGAAGGTTGATACATGTGTTCTGTAAGGATGATTGAGAACAGTTATTCCCCATGCCTTTATTAGTTTCATTTATTACCAAATATAACAGAGCCAGTTTTTATCTTATAATAAATTCTGTGAATTCATATATCAAAGTAATATACTAAAAATGGCAGTGTCAACCTAATAGGAGGAGATATCTTTTTAAGAAAAAAGCTAAGTGCTTATAGCAACTCTTACTGCAGATTGAAAATCAACTGTTTCTTGAATATAGTATGATTATACAAAAGAATGATCTTAAGGCATACTTGAGCGGAATGCAGTTATTTGCTTGAACTTATTAGAGCAGAGACATTAATGGCAGCCATTTTGATGGAAAGCATAAACTCCCCAGTAAGTAAAGGTGAAAAAGGGTTTCATCAGTGATAGAAGCTTGATAAATTTTCACTGTACAAAGTAAGCTGCACTGTGTAAGAATGAAACAGAAGTTTATTTAGAATGGATGAGTCATGTTAAGACATAAACTGCTGGTATTCTTTATTCTTTTAAATGGTGTTCATTTCCTTTTTACCAATATTAAATAATTGAAATTAATATTAATCTTTGAAGTTACAGTATATTTGCACAAACATTTTCATTAATCATAATTATTGACAAACCCACATTAACTCAAAATGGTGAAAAAACCCACAATAACTTCAGGATTCCTTGTTTTCCCTTTTTTATTTATTTATTTTTATTATTATTATTTTCTGTTTTAGAATTGGGTAGAAAAAGCAGAGAAGCAGAAACTATTGTCAGATACCCTTGACCTTTCAGAGCTGTTTCATCCAGACACATTTCTCAATGCCTTACGCCAGGAGACTGCAAGGTGAGGGAAAAATAATCTGCCTATTTGTGCTAATGTGCTATGTTCCCTATGTGTGAAGATGGTTATTTAAATTTCAGGACACAAATCCAACAAGTTATGTCAATTGCTGTCATTAGTCATCTCATTTTTATTTCTTGCCTTTAAGTAAAATAGCTGTGAGTTACTTGTTAAATGCTGATTGTTATTTTCATAGATTAAGCTAAAGATGTGTTTTTCTTTAAAGTAAGAGTTAGTATAACGTGGTACACACTGAAAATATGTTGGGTTTGGTTTTCATTTGATTTCCTGTTACATGTCTATAAGATTTACTGTGTATGTGTTTCCTTTGCAGAGCAATGAGCTGTTCAGTGGACAGCCTTAAATTTACAGCTTCATGGAAAGGACAAATACAGGAAGGCAAACTCCAAGTTAAGGTATTTTACTGGGATGTTTTACTGGAATTTTATGAGGATATTTTATTAGCATAGTCCAAGTCATCTGCCCATAAACTTTCTGGAAAACTGAGCTATAAATACATTGGTACACTTGAGATACAAAGGCTGGTTAGTGGTATACAGGTACAAAAATGGTAGACGAGCCACAAAAATTATAAAAGGATGGCAGTTATCTTTTTTTCTCCTCCCTAGTCATAGTGCTCCTTGAAAAATTAAGCTTATTCTTGCTCCATTCTCTTCAACCACTAGGAGAGAGAATCAAGGGGCAGGGCACTTTCTGTGGTCTGATGATGCAGGCAGAAACAAGGCTGTGGGAGATATTCGGGATCTGGGCTGGCTGCTGACCTTGCCTAAAATTATTAATACACAATGTGTAAGAATTCATATTCCTGAAATCTTAATAGATTATAAGGCCAGTAAAGGTAACTCATCATCCAATCTGACCTTTATACAATACAGTCTTTAGAACTTTTTTGAATTAATTCCTATGGAACTAGAGAATATTATTTTGAGAATTATTCAATCTCAGTATCTAAGTAAGAATAATGGTTGCCTGCTTCCTTTAATGAGAAACGGGTACGAGTCTAGAACTTGGAGATAAATAAACCAAGGGATATCTGGGGCGGTTCAGTTTCTTGGAATAAACCTGGTATATGACAAACGTTGGAACCTGCAAATCACATATTCTGAGGTTACAGATTCAGCCAAGACTTTTAAGTCCATAACAGTAAGCCAAAACTGAGTTTCACATCTCAGATCACTCGTTCTAATAGGCTGCAGTTTCTAGGAGCCTGAACTTCTTCAAAACCATCCTAACATCTTTGAAAAATGTCAGAAGTCAATGTGAAATACCTCAACTCCATGTGTAAACAATTTTATCTCACTATTTTCATAAATTAAAAAGTCACAATATTTTACAGTTGCTAGATTGAAATAGCTGCTTGGAAAATAAAAAAAAATAGAGGAAAGAGTTTTATAACAGTACTCCAATTGTTATTAAACTTCTAATTGAAGCTTATAATTTTCTACTATGGGAAAATTTATATTGTAAATTTTTGGTAATATTAGTTAAAGTATGCTGTTATCAGTCTACATCATATATAGGCAGAAAGGTTAATATATATTCTATCTTGCTTTACAGGAATGAGTCTTATGTTCCAAGAGGAATCAAAAATAAAAACATAATTTCGTTTAAGAGCAAACTCTCTGCCACAGGAATAGTACAATCAGTTAGGCGAGTGGTTATTTTTAATAAACATAAGAATCCTGTCAAGTTTCTTCACTTGACTTGAATATTATCTTTTCCTCTGTAAGAGCAATATTTATTGAATCTCTACTAGTAAGTATTTACTAGTATTCTCACTTCTCTTTAGAGTTTTTGATGAGCAGGAAAGCATTGGAACCCTTTGCAATGCTGAATATTTAGATTCATTATCTGAGTCCCTCCTCATATTCATGGAAATCTGGGGAGACACTTTCACATTAACAAAGCTAAATAGCACATGGACTGTAACTAAGGCATAAAAATGTCATTGATTCAGAAAAAATCATTCTCTAAAATGTGTCTTGTTTGATAAGGATCCTCTCAATTGCACATTAAGCTTGGTTCACCTAAGCAGTATGAATTTTAAGACTGGCAAAGTAAATGTTGTATCTTACAGTTTCAAAAACTCAGGCAAATATTGTCAAATAGGGGAGCTATTCTGAGTGGGGACTCAAAAAAATCAGTCTCCCAGTGGTGAGATCGCTGGGACCTTGTTTTATCCCACCTAAATCAGAAATTGGAGTTTACCAGACTACCCCACAGGAACCAAACCATAGTATAGGCTATTCTGAGGTTTATCAATCTCAATTTGTGCTAATGGTGCTATTTCACTTTATGTAACTAATTCCACCAAGAGGCTTGATTCTGTACTCACATAGCTGGGGAACTCTGTTTCAGGATATGGAAGAGTCGTGCTCAAGTCCCTGAATCAACAAATATTTAATTAGTCTAATAGAATGTCTTTGTGGAAGAACTGAAACAAGTAGGAATGCAGATGAATTTAAACTGGATATTTGTATATACTTTGTGTAACTTTCCTATTCGCACTGTGAGTTAGGGACTGTTTTGAAGACATATTCTTGAGAAGGTCGAAGGTTGGACTCGATGATCTCAAAGGTCTTTTCTTATAACCTAGTTGATTCTGTGACTTGAGATTTTTTTTCTTGCCTTTAGTTATAAAAGTTTTTCATGCCTTAGAATTTGTTGTGATAAGGAAAAGAAAGAAAAATTTTTTATGATCTGCATGATGAAAATGCCTTCTTATTCTTTGTATAGTTTGAAAAAATGCATCATGCTTCAGTAGTTGTAGATGTTTGATCCTTCTATGCAAACTATTCAAATAATATACCCTGGGATCATCTGTAAGTCGAAGCATGCAGTGTAGAGCTGTCAGTATACAAACCACAAAGTAGGCAGAGGAAGACTCAAACAGACCAAGAACACACCTTAGTATGTGTGAATTATCAAATCAGGTGGTAAATTATCATTGTTAATTCAGGTGATAGTTTAGATGTAGGATATGGAGTAGATATCTTCTAGTAGGATGTGATGAATATTTGATTTAGTATCAATCTGTGTAAAATTACACCTTCTTTAATATTACTTCAGATTGCTTTCAAAAAAGGTACTGAAAATGCATGGCTATAGCACCATAATCACATATTGATATGCAAATACATCTTTTCTGTTTGCTTTGTGGACTTGATTGTGCTGTTGTACAAAAGCAGGTAGTCATTCCTTTTGGCATTCCATTTTCTGTTATTGTAGAAAAGAGTGAAAGAAAGGAAGAAATATGAAAGGAAACTTACTGGGTAGCAAGTACTATGAGCTTGGGTGGAACTTAATATAAATAGTGAAAAATAAAAATATATGGCAAGTCTCAAATACATGATGTCAGTATTAATAGCAAAACTATACTCTTAGCAATTGACAGATATATAAGGCATTCTAAGAGGTCTTTTTTTACAGTGTTCCCCATACTGAAATATTAATAAATTAATGATGGAGATAATGAAGTGAAAGTATTACTTCCAGAAGTCTTCTCTGGTTTACATCATTCCATGGGAAATTATAGCTTTAATTGGTAAGGGAAAATTAGTTGCAGAAAATTTGAAATTTTGGAAACAGACACACTTTGGGCCATGGTATCAGCACCTTCTAAAATGTATTTTAAAGGAACATAGACTGTAATATGTAAAAATAACTTTTGTGAACTTAAACTAGTATTAATAGCTGTGAAATGCCAAATTCTTTGTAAGAATTAAAATTTTAAAAATTATGGTTGACTCTAGCCATTACCCTCATCTGTGTTGCAAAGATACTATGTTTATATTATGGATGCTGAGAAATCCATGTCCTTTATAGTAGTTGTAATTTCTCTATACTTTTTATCATGGAAATGAGATAATGGCTATGGACTATTCAGGCCATTGGGATCTGAAAGTACATTGTTCTGGTGATGTTGGGGTTTTTTTCTTAATGTCTTTCAATATTGCATCAAAATAAAAATTTTGGTCTTTCAAAGGAGTTTCTATCATTGATTGAATTTTTCCAGGAGATCAAATGGTATTATTTTATATAGTTACAATGTCAAAGGAACTGCTAACATCAAAACAAAAAACATGTGGAGTGGAATAACATTTTTCAATACGTGACCCACTTCTATAAAATTTTGTTTAAAGATGGTCAGGATGGCCTGACCTTTGAACACCCTTGCAATTTAAAACCTTTTCATCAGACCCTGATTAGTAGTAGTATTTATTTATTTATGCTTTCAAAATACCATTATTTGTACTGGGAAAATAAAATGTTCAACAAATATTGAAACTTTTAGTTAGAGGAAATCCAGAATAGATATCACTGTCACTAATTTATGGAAGACTTCAGTGAATTAAAAAAGGAATATTTAGTTCAGAGGCTGAAATTACTTACTAATCAAAAGAAAGCACTTAAAACATCTTACATATGCATAGTTACTTATAGAAGCATCTGTGGTTCTTTTTTAATTTTTTTGCCAAAGAACAGTTTACCTAAGAAATCTTGAGTTTTGTTAAATTAAATTTTCTTGTGTTATTTCAGTGTATTTTGTTCACCTCTGCATAAGCTGTGTAACTGCACATTCCATTTTTTGAAAGCAAGAAGTCATTGTTCTTTTATTCTAGACATTGTAATGGCTATGTACTTGGCTGTTGCTATCATAATTCCATTAACCTAAAGCCAGGTGACTGCAGTTTCATAATTGATGACATTTACGGGTGTTTTTCTCTAACATCTCAAAGAATGTGAATCCAAATCTGAGGAACTTCACACCAAAGTGTGGTCCAGATCTTGCTTTTAAATCATGTTTCCTATTCTCACACAGAACATTCTAATAATTATTTTCCTGTTATTTAAGAATTTGGTCACAGTAAAATGGTTCATCATTTATTAAAGCACAGTGTAATCATTATTGACATTTCAAATCTGTTACATGTGTTTGAATATTTTATATTTCCATGGCAGATCAGTGGCTTACAACTGGAAGGTTGCCGTTTTGATGGAAATCGACTTTCAGAAAATCTGCATGATTCTCCCAGTGTGTCATCTGTTCTCCCTTGTTACATGGCCTGGATTCCACAGGTACTAAATTATTAAAAGCCTTAAACTTTAAAGACCCATAATTTGATTTTTTCTCTGTAGTAGCTTTTCAGTATGATGTTGCTGACCTGTTTTCCCCTGAATTTCAAAATAAAAATTCCAGTCTTTACTAGGAAAAACAGTTACTTACTTTATTTTAAACAGGAACTTACTGTAATTTTGTCAATACTATTTAGTTTCTATTGCTTAGATGAAAGCAAGGCTTTATTATAGTCATACCTTTTTTTCCATGTCTTTTAAAAACATTAGCATATTTTCAAAAGTCTATTTAGTAAATATGTACATGTGTTTGGAAGTTCATTCCTAGAATATATATATTCCTTGCATTTTAAACATTAAATTAAAATGCAGCAGCAATAAAAGGATAGATAATATGATGTGAGCTGTAAGCAAAGAAATCCTTTCCGCTACTTACGCTAATTTAAAATTATGCCAATGCTTGCAGATTTTAAGATGAAAGAGAAGTAATTCAAACAGTAAAAACTGTACTGCTTCTGCCCTCCAATTATAATAGCAATTTCTGATAAATAACACAAAAAGTTACATAGGACATATTCAATGATGCGTCTTTTGACTAAAAAAGAGCTTATTGTAGAATTCATCTCACCTATATTTAACTGTGTAAAAGCTAATTGCCTGGTATGATTTAGTCACCTTAGCTCCTCCTTTGGTCTCAGTAAAAGTTAGGCACCTCAGGAAGTCCATCCCATCATAAGTGGGATAAATCTCTATCTGGGTGTGACTCTAGAGACAGCCTAGACCCCTAACTCTGGGACAGGCAGGTGAGGAGATCCCACGTACACTTCTAAAAGAAAATATCTTAAGGCTTTCACACTAAAAAACAAGTGAAAATATAGAAAGTGAGAAATAGAAGTGGATGCAGTTTTTGGCTCCACATCTGTATCAAAATAAATAAAAGTAGCAGTGTACTAAATAAAGGAAAAATATCAACTTTTATCCTGTCCTGCAGACAATAACTCATAAAGCAAATTAATTTATTAACTGTAGGACTTTATTATTGGCAATCCACATAATTCAGTAGTTATCTTTTGAGAAAGCTAAGTTTGGTTAGAAGACAAAAAAAAAATTTCACCAGGCCAAAGAAGTTGAAATTTCAGTTAGAATTAAGTTTATTAATTATCATAAATTGTGGCAATGATTAGATTGTCTTATACTGTGATAGATATTGTGCAAAGACTTCCATTTTGAAGACACTACTGTATCCCAACTTTTCCCTCCTTGTTATTCCTAGCAGTGGAAGTATAACATTATATTGTAGCACAGCAGTACTGTACTAAGATTTAGAGCTTGAACACAGCAGTAAATAAATTCTAGCCACCATCTGCACCACTGCGCCCACCTTGGATGGGAAAGAAAATACTGAAAATAAAAAAAAAAAAGACAAAAAATTAAAACACCACAAAACCTGTTACAAAGTTTACCAGTGAAAGATTTTTTTTTGCTGTGTTTAAATTGTTACGTGAAAAGGAGGGGCAGAAATGCAAAGCTTTCTTTTCCCACTTGTATTAATACCAAGTTATTAGCTATAAGCGCCCTCAGAATATTGAAGTCATATAAACCCAATACTACTGCCTAACACTGGACAGAACACAGATTGGATGAGTCATCAACACTCTTGTGAGGACCACACTTTAACCAGGGGGAACTTATTAGCTATAAGCATCTCCAGAAAATTGAAGTCTTAGGAACCCAACACTTCCTGTCAAACAATGGACAGCACACAGGTTAGAAGGAAAAGAACTTTCTCCACAGCAGCTCCCAAAATAACTTTTATTAATATAAGTATGTGACAGTTGATGTGGGTTTTGCATGGCTGGTGACAACATTTAGCTGCATGATTGTATTTAATTGATGACCAAAAACGCCAAAAGAAACCAGCACAAAACACATTCTGCAGAGACAAGCACACCAAACTTGTTTCATTACAGTAGTGTACCCCCCCACGACAGACTTAACTAACAACCTAAGCCAAAAATCTAGAACTCCCCTCGGTAACACAGAGCAACAAAATGACCTGCACACCACCTTCTCTGTAACACAAAGCAAAAGGAAAGAATAGAGCTGTTTCCCATTAACACACATGTTAAAAAAAGAACTACCCATCGTAAAGGAACACAAGTCATACAAGGTAAGATATATATCTATTAAGTTACGAGGTGTAAGGCAAGTTATTGTTATTTGTATTAAAGTAGCAAAACACAATTAGTAAATAAGGTACCTTTAGAGTAGAGATATATCCCATTGAAATTAGCATTAAAGTAGCTGTGAGGTAAAAGTGAAAACATATTATAAGGGTATAAGGTACTTTATAAGGTGTAACATAACAGGCATCATTGTAAGAGAGTGAAGTGTAAGATATAAAATATAGTTTAGAGAGTACATGGTTTTCTCACCCCTACATTGTCTGAAGAGGTGGGAGGAGACAGGGCAGCTTCTTTCAGCTACCTCTGCAGAGACAATGGCATTTCTTCCTCATTTTATCTCATGCCGAATTGCTATTATATCTTTTATTTTCCTTAGGTGATTTGGGCAACTTTAGTCAATAATTCGTTTTGAGGTGATAGACAGATGACCATGACATAGGCCTGAGGGGCTCCTTATGTACCAGAAGATTTTGCAAAGGAGGGCCATGTCATTTCCACAACACTCCATCCTTTGTTAATCTTATCAGTCTGACTTTAGCACTTTTGGAAAGCCACTGGGATGTCTTTGTCCTCTGACAATGATTCTGGGAGCATCCCTCCAGGGGGCTGCTGCATTTTCCCTCACCTCATCAAGAGTTTATCAGGGCTATCACCCCACAAAATAAATAAACAAATTTGTAATTTACTTGAGAGGTGGTGTGTGGGATAAATATGGACTTACCAGACATCTTAATATATTGGGTCAGAGGTGGATGGAGGAGAATGGTAATGTGTGTGGTTTTCCATGGTAACACCAAATGGAAAAACACTGGAAATTAGTATTGATTGTAAGTAGCCCTCCCATTGTTCTGAAAAACATTCATCTTCTGTTAGAAATAAAACAGATTACTAAATATTTTTCTGAATAATTCTATGTTTAATAAACTTCAAAGATAAGATCCAGAAGTTATATGTGACATCAGCAGAGAGCTTTATCTATAAAATATAAAAGTTCAGTAATCAATGAATCAAACTTCTTCCAATATACTTCACATTTAAAATGAATAGCAACTGAAATCTGTATGTTGGAAAAAATTACAATTCATATAAGCACAGGCCAGGACTTACCAACTTCCCAGATTTTAAATATAAAGTGTCTCTAGGGAGAGCTTTTCTGAATTGTTCAGAACTCTTGAGTTGTTTTGCTATGAACTTCACTGTAAAAATTGACCATAATCAAACACTGTGCTCATAAACCAAGGCAGAATTGGACATTATGCATTTCCCCTTATTTCATTACCTCTCCTTATGAGAAGAGTGCATAAACTTTAACATATTATCTTGGGATTCATATGTTTTGAATTTGTTTTCTTTTCCCCATAAATACCTCTTTTTAAATCTACGGAGCAAAAATCTATGTATTTATAATGCAATGCTTTGAGGTAATTTTCAACTAAACTAAAATAAACATGAACTCCCTGGAAAAAAAAAAAGAAAAAAGGAAAAAGTAGCCTACATGATATCTCTGAGAGAATCCCCTCAGAATGCTGCAGTGCTCAAAATGAAATGGTTTTGTCTACTTAATGATGCTTGTTGTCATTAAACTGTGAAGGTCCTTTCCAGTTTTAATTCACTGATAGATCCCCAGCTGTGAAGGGTGTCACTAAAGGGGATGGAACTGTGTATGATGCAGTCTGACAGAGAGAATTTTTGGGCTGTGCTTCAGCCAAGGACATAAGGATTTGTGCTTCAAAAAGACTTCCACAGAATGGCCTTGCCCTTCAAATAATGCAGTTCCTTAAATCATTGGGATTGAAAAAGGCACAAAACCAGATATTTTGACCCTAGAAAGTATAAAAAAAGGTCTTCGAAGTGAAACTGGCTGACTTTTGGCTCCCAGCTTTGGCAAAACTTAAATTCTCTGATTAACATTTTAATCTCACACTGGCAAGTATTTCTTCCTCCCTTAGTTCAATGTTAACCAAGGGATAAAAGGGGTAAGTATAATCCTTCTGAGAACAGCTGCATTTTCTTTACAAACTTCTGATTATTAAGTTACTCTGTACAAATACTACAGCACATAGACCTTCTGTACAGATTTAAATACTGGTATCCAAAAGTCAAAGGAAGTTGATTTTCAAAAGGGGCAACAAAATTCTTCAGTAATGGCGAGGCATGTACTTGAAACAGTTTTTGTTTGCATGTTTCCTTTTTCCTGTTTTTAGTTATTTTCTAATATTGAAGCATCACTAACTCACATTTGATGCAATTTGCATTAAAATGACACTCATTTTTATCTTAAATTCCTTTCTGACAAGTGTATTGCTTTGTTATTTGGTTCTTGAAAATCTTCTGACATTTTCCTGTTGACGGGAACGGACATTTTGAGTATGATGGAAAACATGGTTAATATATATCAGTTGAATAAAACCCTGAATTATTTGCTCTAAATAAATACATGTATGAAACCTACATTACATGCTATAGAAGATTAGAGTGAGTCTTTGAGCAAAATTCTATGGTCTCACAGATCAACAATGCCCCATGCAAAGCCCTAGGAGGAAACTGCACCCAGGGCACACACAGTTTGTAGTACAGAGTGAAGAGGAACTGTTCCTGCTCTCAGGGTAGAGCATTTCTTGCTCATCAGGATATAGACTGAGGGGTAAAGCCATGACTCCAACCAAGGTCCTTCCTTAAGTAGTGTTCTCAATATAATTGTAAACGTTTCAATAGCAGTGCTCCTAATGTTGTGCGAAGTACATGTATAGGAGAATAAAAATGATAAATTAATTCAGATAGAAGTTCAAAGCACTGAGTTCAAATCTGAATGCTTAAAGTTGGCTTGATAATTTCCTATTTAGGCACTGGATGCAAATGATGTATTTTCTATAAGTGGCTAAGAATCCCATATGCAACTGTGATCAGTATTAGTATGAAAAGCATTAAAAAAAAATAAAAAAGTCAGCAAACTTGGTTGCTCTTTGGTATTTGGTCTTTTTTTTCACTAATCTAACTATTTACATATTCCTGCCTGTCTAGAAGTGCTAGAAATATTTGGAAAGGACTAGGGAATTTAGGCTTTTTGTTTATTTGTTTTAAGTCCTGTTCTAACTAAGCTGTGGTTACTACTTCTGGATGCCTCTGCCTTAAGTGGGGGTCCTGTGAGGCTCTAATGTAAGGTATAGTAGTTCTCTCTGAATCAGAGAATAATTTCTATAATTGGATTCCGTGATGTTAGAAATCATTGTTTAAATCCATAAAGTAGACAGGAAAATGTGGGCTAATATTTTTTTGATTGTAGTTCCTGAAGTGTCCCACTTGCAGGTATCTCAAGCGCAGGTCACAACACAAGCTGTGTCCCAGGAGGAGCAGCAGGGTTGTGCTGCAGGGATGGAGGAGGCAGCAGGACTTGCCAAGCACACCAGCACCACTCACTCCAGGACTCCAGCCTGCCAGGATAGCAGCTCCCTGCAGTACATCGTGGGTGCTTCTGAGGGGCTTTCTCCCTGCAGGAAACTGTTCAGCACTTCCCTTGCTCTCATTTGCAGATGCTTTTGACATTAGTTTTGGGGGGATTTTCAGCTGAATGAAGATTTTGATATTTGGTTCACAGGATCACCCCTGTTAGATAATTTCTGGTGTTCTATTTATGGATCTAGCAATTTTTCTGAAGTCTCTGCTTTATTGATAAGCCTTGGTAATCCTTTTCCTTTGTAACCTGGACCAAGGGTTTCCTGTCCATGGCTGCAGTGTCTAAACTCTGTGTTACCTTTAGTTGCCAAACCATTGGAGATTATTTCTTTCTTGTGTTTTGTTGGCTGTTTAAGTAATAACTGTGTGTTTGCTTGTTGACAGGATGCATATGGTCCATATTCTCCAGAAGAATGCATATCTTTACCAGTCTACACGAGTGTGGAGAGAGACCGTGTAGTGACAAATATTGATGTACCTTGTGGAGGAAACCAAGACCAGTGGATTCAGTGTGGTGCTGCTTTATTTTTAAAAAATCAGTAATTTGAAGCTGCATTAACTCGTAAATTTAAGAATCTGTAATTTCTTACTTGTTAATAGAAAACTTTATATGTATTGCTCTTATATTTTTAAAGCAATGGTTTATTAATTCCTGTTTGGTTTTTTTAAGATATATTAAAATAATTCTACTTGAATAGAACTTCATTGTATCTTTTTGAGATATTGTAAAAGTTAACATGACATTATTCAGCAAACTGCTATTTTGTGTTGTTTCTCTAGATTGTAATGTGCTGAAATCTGTTCTGCACAGAAATGTTGAATATAAATTCAAAGTCAGCATTTTTTCTTTGATCAGTTTTTTTCATTATTCTATTGGAACTGTTATTCATATGCCTCCATAATTTAATAAAATGAAATTATAAAACTTACATCTCTAACTGAAAGTTAATGTGTTACTTGAAGATAAAAATCAGGATAAATGTTTCACTGTGCTTTAATGATATTTTCCTTGTAATTATATTCCTTTGTATTGGTAGTATATAATAGGACCTTCATAAACTTCATGTGGAGTTAAAACTTTGGTTAGACTACAATCACAGTTGTTATCTAGAAGTTACTGAAAAAATTATGTATGAAACGGTACTAAATTCCAATAAGAACGTTCACATAAAGGCCCCAGATAGGCAAACAATTCCTTAGACAAACAAAAGAGGTTTTCACCCAGTTATTAAATGAATAACAGAAGGATATAATAATGCTTTTGGTCTGTGATGCAACAGGCACCTAGAATCTTGTTCTTAGTGCAGGATACTCAAGTTTGGTTTCACTGGTTCATGGTGTATCATGTTGGGATGCTGCCATAGCATTGGTATGCAATTAGACAAAATCACAAAAGAAGGAGGAAATCTAGAACCAAGCAGGAAGCAGCCTTACTGATGAATGATAAAGTCTCAACATAAGAATTGAAAGTGTCTAAATTTTAACTGGAATTATGAAGTTAAATTATGAAGATATTTTTAAAAGCCAAAGGCAAAAAAATTCTTTCTTGGTTTGCTTAGAAAACAAAATAGATGTGTTGGCTCTGATATATCTGATACATTTTATATTCATTTTGAAGTAACATTTAAATTAAGACCATATTGCACTTTCCTGATCCTGTTCATTGATGGTTTGAGGGAGGGGGAAGGAAAGCAGAGAAAAGATTGGGCACATCTCCAGGTCAACTTCCAGAGGAAAGTATTTTTCTCTTTTCTTCTCTGTTGTTCATCCCTTAAACTTGGTCTTTTGTCTCTATTCAGAAAGTTTCCCATTTTTGTTGTTCTTCTAATAAAAAGCTGTCCTAAAATAGTTTGATAGAAGTGCACATACATTTTAAAAATTGAATCCTGTGTAAAAGCAGAATAGATTTACGTGATACTTTTCAGATAATTGTCTCATCGTTCTTTATACATTTCACTCTGATTCACTGAAGAATAAAAATGTAGCAAATTTAGAAAGGAGTTGTCTGCGAAGAAAATTTGGAAGAAAATGATAAAGTCTCTGATAGAACTGAAAGCACTCATATAAATGTATGCACAAGTTCTTGAGGATTTGGAGGTTTGCTGAGGGCAACTTGGGTTTTCCATTCCGTTAGACACATAAAGAAAAAGTTGTGATTTTCCATTTCAGATCCAATATGTTTCCATAAACTAGGCTGGATTTCAGCTTTTATATATCTCAAAACTGAGGAATCTAGTGTCTCTCATTAGTTCCAGCTTCCTTTTATGGACAGGTAGAAGAATACAGATACTCAGCTGTTTCGATAACTACCTATGTTAGGGCAAAGATGTCTGGAAAATAATACATCCTATTTTTATCTAACTTTCACAGAAGGTAAAGAGCAGAGATGTAGTGGGTGGCTTTGATGACCCCTCTTCTTTGTTCTGGAAAAGAAAAATCTACTGTGATTAGTTGTAGAAACTCTGCAATACATCACTAGTAGAACCTTGTGGGGATTTTAATGTTTTGGTTTGTTGGGGTTTTTTTCCTCTCTTAATTGTAAGCTTCAAGTATGCCTTCCACATTGCCAAGTGTAAATATGAATATTATTTAAATTCTCTTTTTTCAAGTCTCCTCTTTCTGCATGTTTAGTCAGGAAGTCCTTGCTGATTCTACTAATATGCAGATATTGATGCTGTCCCTAAGAACAGATGTAAAAGAGACTCCTCCAGACCTACAACATTCTATTTCAGGGTCAGGAACTGATTCATTTTCTTAATGGTAACTTGTCTGTGTCCTAACCCCTCAGCACTGTTCATTCTCTGGAATTTTGTTACCTCTTCTATCATCTACTATTGCCAGATGTTTAGAATGGCAGAATATTTTTCAGCTCACAGCATCAGCAGTTTTGTTCTCAGGGGATGCATTTCTTTCAGAGTGCCTTCTCTCTTGGAGTACAAAGTACTGTTAACCAGCTTGATTAAATCTCCTTTTGTTGGGTTCTCTTGTTAGTTTAGTGCCCTTCTACTTTACTAGAATGTCTGTTTGCTTCTGCTCTTTCTGAGACTTTCCATGAGTGTTATGAAAAAAAAACAACCAACAACCTTCTTAATGTTTAGCTATAGCTAGAGCATCAAATTATATTTATATTTGTACAGAAGTCCTTTGGGAGCCCACTGAGACTGGTCTTAGTGACAGATGTAAAAGGCGCTTTCTTCCTAGGTATCTTTGATGTCTGTTTTTTTTCAGCACAGGACAAAAAACTTATTTAAATCACAAACTAGTTTGCCAGCTTGAAATCTAGTAGATTTTTTTTTTTCAGATATGTAACATTACCATCACAAAACAAACCCAAAATCTTGAAAGCTGTTTATATTACATTCACAGTGTATTAAGCAGTATGTTTGATACTTATTTTGATTAAGTGATTCCCTAATCTTTCTTTCTCACGACTCTAGTTGTAACCCTGATGTTTTGGATGGCTCCCAAGTGACCTAAAGAGAAAATAGAAATTACTTCTCATGTGTTCCTTGATACTTATTGTCTGTTTGCATTATCTAATGTGCTTGCTTTCTACCCAATACTGCAATCGAAATGAAGGATACTATAGGTAACTGCTACTCTATATCATAGGAATTATATTTTTGGCAGTAAAAACAGAGCTGTAGAGTGTTTATTACCACCAAAGTGCAGCTGTATCAAAAACATAGGCCATTCAGAAGTATGGATCAGGAAATATAAGTAATAAAAACACCAGAAATGCCTTAATGGTCTGACTATGGTTCAAAGGAGTCTGTTCTGCTATTCAGTTTCAAGGGTATAGGAACTTGAAGACTAAAATATATAAAGAGATCTTAGAAAACACGCATCACTGCTCTGTAAACACTAGCTTTTGAAGACTTGAGAAAGGCAATCCTCAGCAAGTACAAATTGTTATCAATAGAAATCAAAGTGACAAAATGCAAAGTGAAAAAACCTTTGAAGAATAACCAAACCTTTGAAAATAATGAAGATTGTTCAGTAATATCTGAACTTTAAAGTAAGTTTTTATTTTTACAAATGCATTTGTTTTATAATTTAAAATTAAGAGTTTCTTCCTTTTACACCTTATAGCAGTCAAATTTCTGTCAGATATTGCTATTGCCATCCATTGGAGGACATGCTGTTTGGTGTATTTAGCAACTTCACGGCAAGTCTTCTGTCACAGAGCATGCTGTGTTACCAAACAGAAAAATACATGTTTGTTGAGGAATCAGACTTGCTTTTTGTTATTTACAATAAACTACCTTTCAGAAACAAGATCTACAGTGATGATAGAATACCTCACATGTTTTAGTGCCAAGACAAAACTCTGTAGAGTTGATTGAAGATATTTTACCAGAAAATTTGTAGAATATCACTAAAATCCAATCGCCAAACACTGCAGTGGAAGGAAAGTTATGCTCAGTACAAATAGACTTGATCATGCAAATTGTCTTTCCCACTCTGTTTCTTCATTTCAGCTTTCAGAGACCAATGCTCATCAGTAAATTGTCCCCAGGCAGCTATATAATTGTTAGAACTGAAGGGGGAAAAGCCTGAACTCCAGGCACAAAATAATCAAATATCAGTCATATGAGTTCTTAAACTGATAGACGGTCTTTCATCGACAGAAATGGGTTTACATAAATTATACTTAATAATATTAGATGTGGAAGAGTGGGTCACATTTGAGAAAATGAGCTCATGCACTGTGAGTTCTTATGCTGCATTCTCCTCTGAAGGTGCACTGGAGTTCTTCACAGATTAGAAGCATCCTTGGAAACCTGACTGCCTGAGGGGCCATCCTCCTTCATGTCAGCTCATTGCTTCCAGAGTGTGAGGCTGCATAACAGCCCCATCTCTTGCTCATAGCAGAGGTCACTAATGGGATGTGTTTTAAGAAGTGCCAGTCTTTAAGGTCTAGATTTCTTATTTCTAGTTGTCATCACCTTTCCAGAAGATGGCTAGAAAGCAACAGAACAGGGCTTTTTCACTCTCAGTATGTTTGGTACAAACCAAAAGACTTTTCACTAGCATGTTTTAGGAAATCAAATAATAAAATTGGTGTTACTTATTTGAACAACTTCACAGTAATTACCATTAGTATGGACTGCAATTTGCCCCAGAAATAGTTCTAAGAAATAATCGTTCTGGAAATTGGAGTCGTTATTTCCTTTTATTTTAAATTTAATTTGTCCTAATTATAGTGCATAAATAATCATGATAGAATATTCAGAAAACCTTGCACAAGCCAGTTCTAGAGTGAATGTGTAGGTATGAGAGGCTAATCAATGCAGGAATGTGGGTATTCACTCTGTGTTACAATATGCCACTATTATACCTTTTTGTTATCAAACCCAACAACATTACTGTGTTCTTGTCCAACACATAAATTAACTGAGAGCACAAATCATTCCAGTGTTCATTCCTGCTTGATGGTGCTATAGAGGAGGTCGCCTGAACTGCAATATGCAGATGCTCAAGATGGATGTCAGGTATGTGTACTCTTAACTGGGAGCAATTTCTACAGAATGGTGAGAATTGCTACTGGTTTTTCATCTCAGGACAAAGCAAGCTGTTTTGACTGTCTTCAGAAATCTCAGATATATTCTTTGTGTTTTCGCCCAGTGTTAAATCCACTTAATTTTTCTGAGCAGCAAATATGAATCTTCTTAACAGGTAATCTTTGGGAAAAGCAATTAGTAATCATGCTTATGAGGTGTTCCAGATGGGCAATTTCTTCATCAGAGCTGTCTGATTCATCTCAATCCCTGACAAGGTGAGTTCTCCTCATAGTATCCCACATGGTGCTATTGCCACGCATTCGAGGATGTTTCATAAACTTTTATATCTCTGCTGAGGTCGGGAAGAAATGTCAATATCTAAGAGCATTTTTGGGATGGGCACAGTCATATCACTGTTTCCCACTAGGTGGTACTGTGGGCTAGACCCTGGTGAGAGCCTGGCACAGGGAAGTTCAGAGGGTTTGGAAGGTAGAAACAATTTACAGTCTATATAACATTGCATTGTATGTTCTGAAGGAAATTTTCTTATCAGCAGTGCTGAATAAGCATCTTTGTCTTTAAAAAGTGCTTCTGGTTAGTTGTGATGTAGCTCTTTTTAGAAATAAGTGATTCAGCAAGTGAATTTATCGATCCTTTGAGATGCTTTGGTTGTGGAAGTGGATAAGGGACTGACTGACCACTCTGGCTTATTTGCATATATTTCTCTACATCCTCAGTACCTAGATGAGAAGGAACAGTGAGAAGTATCCCTTGCAACATAGGAGGTCAGCAGCCTCCTGGACTGCATCAGGCAGTGCATGGCCAGCAGTGTGAGGAAGGTGATCCTTCCCTGCACAGCATTGGGGGAACACATCTGGTGTTCTGGGCCCAGTGCTGGGCTCCCGAGTAGAGAGACATGGACATACTGGAGCAAGTGCAGAGAAGGGCCGTGGAGGTGATTAAGGAACTGAAGCACCTGACATACAAGGACAGGCTGCAACAGCTGTGACTGTTTAGCCTGGGGAAGAGAAAGTTCAGGCAATCTAAACACTGTATATATCTGATGGAGAGAGTAAAGAAGATGAAGTGCGACTCCTCTCAGTTGTGCCCAGACAATGAAAGAAAAAGGCAATGGGCACAAACTGAAATGCATGAAATTTCGTGTAAATATTTTTTTTCTTTACTCTTACAGGTGACAAGCACTGGAAAAGGTTGCCCATAGAGGTTGTCTACTGTTATCCTTGGAGATAATCAAAGCCCAACTGGACACAGTCCTTAGCTCTAGATGATCATACATTGAGCAGTGGAGTTTAAATGGAAGCAGACACTGACTTATTCTATTCCAGCATCATCTACATGAAACCACCTCTTACTCCTTTCTAACCTTTTCCTTCTATTTTTCTTTTTTTGTCATTGTAGAGGATCAAGAAACTTTTCCCTCAAGACATTTCTGTAAGAGTAACTTCACTGGACTTCCTGAAACACCATCCTCAGTCTCTCCAAGGGAAGGAGAAATTATACTTTTGGGATCTGAGGTTAAAACACATAATTCATACTTTATTGTTAAAATGACATCTGCACTAAAGAAAGACCCTCTCACACAGATTATTTCTCTTGTAGTCAGAGTTCCATGAAGAATCAGCAACAGAAACAAGTGAGCCAATGAAATGTGATCATTTCTCCATAATAAAAGGGAAACAAACTCATCATTAGGATTACCCAAGGAAGACATTTCACTTCTGATAATAACACCTGAAAGCTGTAGTTAAAAATGAAAAATAAAAATAAGAAAACATGTAATGACTGCCTCTCAAAGCATTACGAATATATCTAAGGTTCTCTTGACCTCTTCATTAGACCTTTTGGCGTTGTACTTTCAGCATCTGCACACAGGGGGAATAAGAGTCCCCACTCCCTTTCACATTATATGGGTAGTACCCACACATACCCACCAAGCTACATTATATGGCAAACCACTGTCCAGGTTTTTTGCTCTTTTCTGTAGAAATCGGTATGTGAGAGAGTCCCTGATGTACAATCCATCTCTCTCATTGCAAAGGAATGTTGACAAGGTGACCTGGACACCCTTCTGTCTTCCCTAATTTATACATAGCCATAGATTCCATGGCTAATTTTGGCCAAGATTGTGGACTACTTAGAAATTGCACTGGGAGAAAGGGAACAGCATTCAGACACCAAAAAATGTGCTTGACTCTTGCGAGAGAGGCACAAGCCATTAATTTGCAGAGGCAAATGAGGAATCCTTGGACAAGAATTACTGGATATTTATGAGCCTTCTAATACAAAGAAGACACTGGAAAACTTGAGACAGTTCAGTGGAGACCACCAAGATGCTCACTGGGCTTGAGGACATGTCTTATGAGAAGATGCTCAAGGAACTGGCCTTGTTCAGCCTGAAGAAGAGACAACTTTGCTGGGAGGGACTTATTGGCATCTTGCTATTGCCTACAAGGAGGTAGTCAAGTTTCATGGTGGAAGGACAAGGGACAGAAGGTGTTATAACTGCATATAGGGAAAAATATTTTCCCCATGAGAACAGTCAGGCAGTGGCACAGGTTGCCCAGAGAGGATGTGCAGTCACCATGCTTGGAAGTATTGAAATTTTTGTCTGGATAAACGCCTGAGCAATCCATTTTGACTTCAAAGCTTACCCTGCTATTGGAGACTTCTCAGGGTCCCCTCCAACCTGAAATGTACTGTTCCTCTGTCTAGGAGATTAGTTACATGTTCATCAGTCTAAGCAAAGTGTATAAAGTACAGCAAGAAAAGAATGTCATTTTACTCTCTCTAATTTGTGCTCCATACAGCAATGACCTGCAAGTCCTTCAGTTTTACTGCTGCCTCATAAGCCATCAGCAAGTTCAGGGGTAAGTCAATGGAAAATTAAGCAGTTCACAGAATAAATGGATGAATGAAGTGTTAAACCATAACAGGGCAAGCCAAAAACTATTTAGAGGAACCTCACTTAAGGCATAAAACCAAAAATAAATGTTCTGAACACTTCAGAAGCAGGACGCCTGCCAAGGAGAGTATTGGGTTATTAGATGAAGTGTAAAATGAGTACTGAGAGAAGGTAAGACCACAATACCAACCTAAATTCTTTACATGAAAACTCCTTTCAAAAGAGCTGCATGGTTCCCACACTGATTTCTCTCTCTCTGGTTTTTAAATAAGGGATGAGCCTTACGGATCATCTTAAACTGATCTGTCAAAATAAGAAATCTTGGAAGAAACAGAAAACTACAAATAAGAAACAAGCTGTCAGGTCCTCATCTAGGAGTCCTAAAGAAACTCAAGGAATTTAAGCACAGTGTTGTCTCACTACTCAATATGGTGTCTAACCTCTCATTTAAGTGAACTGTGGATCTTGGGGAAAGAAAAGTTCAGTCTCTCAACAGTCCTCCATAACAATTTTTTTCTACGTAAATGTTACTGGAATTGTAAACTGATAAAATTTGATACTCATCTATTTTGAAAACAAGGTCAGCATAGATTTTAGGTAATATTTTAGGGCTTTTAAAAAAGCTTATTTTTTTGATGGAGTCAGGCAAATATTTGATACAATATACAGGCATTTGCACAATGTGGAAAAAGTTGAGAAAAAGGAACTAAGCTGTACAATAAGAAAAAAAAAACCTTGAGAGGGAGGGATATGGAGGGGGCAAGTGAGTCGTGTTGTGCCATTTTAGAACAGCTGAGGATCTCAATTTCCTACTTGATCTTTACCAGAGCAGGAATCCCAGGCCAAAATATCCTTCTTTAAGGAGAAGGCTGCATTAATTTGAGTGCTTTTATTACATTCAGACATGCTGAGCCCAAGGGTAGGTTATCTCCTAATGTGTGTACCCTCCATGCCTCCCTCTCAGATGCTGGTCATCCTAAAAGGTGGCAAAGGAGTAACCAGACAGTTTTTACTTTGCTTATATTGCTTCTTTGTCAAATAATGGATACAAAAACATATTAACAGTAGGAAGGGAGATCCATGCCTCCCTCCTTCCCCTCCTCCTCCCCCTCCTTCCTTCCTTCCTTCCTTCCTTCCTTCCTTCCTTCCTTCCTTCCTTCCTTCCTTCCTTCCT
>JAWWEV010000001.1:41177678-41291598 GCA_035583235.1 Hafferia zeledoni
TTCCTTCCTTCCTTCCTTCCTTCCTTCCTTCCTTCCTTCCTTCCTTCCTTCCTGCCTTCCTGCCTTCCTTCCTTCCTTCCTTCCTTCCTTCCTTCCTGCCTTCCTTCCTTCCTTCCTGCCTTCCTTCCTTCCCGCCTGCCTTCTTGCCTTCCTCCCTGCCTGCCTGCATTCCTGCCTTTCTTCCTCCCTTCCTGCCTCCCTCCCTCCCTCCTTCCTTTCCTCCCTCCCTTCCTCACTTCTTGTAACTCAGCTGATATCTGGTTGGCCATTAAAGTAAATAAAATGAGGAAAAACTTCACTGAAATTACTTTTAGGAGAGAATGAAGAATTTTTTTTTTTCTCTCTTGGCAGTTATGATCCAGTTCTTATCAAAGAATAGACTGTATCACACCTGCTTCTAGGGATTGCCTGGAGCAGCAACAACAGAATCATAGGAATTAGTACAGATAAAAGTATCCTGACGGCACTTCCTGATGGACTCCTCAAGTAAGAAGAAACAGACTTGAAGCTTTCGAGCTGATCACTTGCTAGCACAGAGCTGCTTCAAGGAATGAGCTGATAAGATGTGAAATTTAGTTTGCCACAGGCAAGTCAAAATTACCCTGCCATGTATATGTGGTGTCAGTCTAATTAATCCCTGTAAATCTCATTTTTAAATAGCTTAAACTAGATGTGTGAAACATGTTTTTTTCTATCCTTCATTGAATTAATTCTCTTTCATTGTATGGAAATGAAAAGGTCCAAACTAGTGAAACTGGAAACCAGCCCAAACTGAAGTATAAGAAAGCTGATGCAGGCTTCAAAAAAGCAAGTGAAAGATAGAAATTACCTAACCGATTAAAATTTGATCATAAACCAGAATAAAATTAAATTTTAAAAAGCTAAAAATTGCACATTAAAAAAAAAACAAAACCTGACAAATCCCAAATACTGGATCTGCCATGCTTGTTGAGAAATGATAGAGTGCTCCACTACCTGAATCTGGTGCAATTGCAGTTTGAAGCCCCAGACAGGCACTGGCATCATGGAGAGTAGAATTTAATCCGCACTATAAAAATACCAACTTGTACACTTTGCAATTCAGAAAACACTTGTGCAGTGGAAAAATAATGCAAAGATGAGTCAAGTTTAGCACCCCATCAGGTGCTGCCATCTTGAATGAAAGGTGAAAATTGCTGGTTTAAATCAGGACTATGTATATTGAAAAAGAAAAAAAATAAAAAAGGTAATGCATCCAGCAATAGGTAAAAACAGTAAGGTAAATCTGTTTAAGCTTGTTTCTCTTTCATGCAAACTAAAGGTTTTTTAGTTTTCCAAAAGGCAGATTTAATTTCCTTTTCAGGAAACTCAGTGTTACCTACTATTCCCTGAATGTTCCTTTGATATATATGTGTGTATGTACAAACCTACTTTGAGTTGTCTGAAATTTTGAGCCCAAGATATACTTGTGAAAAACGGGATTTCTCTTTCTAGATTCTTTAGTTTATACATGTTTATGATATACTCTCTTAATAATTTCCTCCTGAACAAAACATTCACAGGCTTTCAATATCTTGATAGAAAAAAGAAAGTTAGTTTTTATCTAACCACCTTCAACGGATTTTGCTAAGTTTTTCTGAATTCTGAACTATCTTTTTCCTTCTTTTCTTATGATCAGGTGGTTGTGAAGTTTCATGTACCACCATGTGAAATTTTTAATTACATTTGATATCCCCATACTCAAGTAAATTGCTTCCCACAGGGTTCATATCCTGTTGAGCAGCGCTGTCCTAGCTTCTTCATTGACAAGAAAAGCTAAATATTGTAATATGAGAAGTTGCCTATTCTTTTCATTAGATAAGAGGAATTAGCAGCCAGTGACAGGACCGAGGGAATGTCCTGAAGTTGTGTCAGGGGAGGTTTAGGTTGGATATTAGAAAAACATTCTTCACTTAGAGGGTGGTTGGGTGCTAGAACAGGCTTCCCAGGGAAGTGATCCCAGCTCCAAGCCTTCCAGAGTTCAAGAAGTATTTAGGTGATACTCTCAGGCACATGTTTTCTTAGCATATTATTCATTGTCTGTTTTTAACATTTGGAAGACATTTATCAAGCACAGGAAGAGCGTTGTGGTAATTTTCTAGGAAGGCCAAGAAGGGAGTGACACATGAGTTGAAAGACCATCTTTGCACTCAACTCAAAACATCTGCTCCTGAATGTTGCTGGAAACAAAAGGATGATGGGGAGGTGGATCTTTGGCTTGACCCATTGTTTAATCCAATGAGATTTTACAGATCTCATATGACAAATTATTTGTTATCTGTATTCCATTATGACCACCTTGAAGACACATCTAGGGAAGCATCATTAACATAAATCACCAGAAGGGATAAGTGCCATGGACAACTTGGAAAATTCACATGTACACTCTGAGTAGCTCTAAATGAACATGTCTCTGTTGTCTTCAGGGAAACTGTGCTGGTTTGCATGAACTGATGAAATGCCTCACTGAGTTACTTTGACCTTAAATAGCTTTGTACAGTGGGGGCTGTGGCTGTGGGTTTTTTTCATAAGGCTGATTAAGAAATTTATGCTGATTTCTTTTTCCATTGAAAAATGATGATTCACTAAAACAAAAATTCTTCTGAGAAGGCAAGTACATTGAAACCAATCCTAAATAAAAGATTAAAAAAAGGTTTTAATACTTTAAAGTGTCTAAGATTGCTGCAATACAGAAGATTTTATCCCTTAATTCATAGGAAATTTCTGTTTTGAAATATAAACATATTTTTTCACATTTAAAATTATACCAAAGTAAATTCAATGATGCATCTAGGATGACTCTAAAGCAGGTTTTTTAACAAATTATCCAATCACAAAATGTTTTCAAACAGTTAACTCTAAAATTATCTTGCTTTGTAAACAAAGATTTGATTTAACCAAAGATACACAAATACATTTTTTTGTGAACTACAAGGACCCATTTCTGCCATTAGAAAATTTTGTTTCCAGAGTTTGGCCACTTTCAAAGTAGCCATTCCTCAAAAAAAGTGACTACAATTTTAGATACTTTCTGGATGAATTGTCTACCTGTTTATGACTCCAAAGCATGTGCCACTGGAAATTATTTTCCCAGACTATAATAGCATAAGCAGTACAGGCTTATAGGAGATAGGTTGTTGTGTTAGGGCATGTACCCTGGCTTTTCATGCCATTTTGTTCCTTCAGATTACTACAATATTTGGAGTTTGTTCAGAGTGCTGGAAAAGAAATATAAAAAATGTGTATTTTCAGATAAGCATTAAGACTATCAACAATTTCAAAGTCAGTTACTGAAATGGCTGTTGCCTATAGTGAAAAGTACAAAAAACAATCTTAAACCACAGACACCAACATTTCCGTTCAGAATTCAGAATATGGGATGTGATATTTTGATAATTAGGAACAGGATTTTCAAAGTGCCTCAGGCTCACTAATCCTTTAGAGATATGTATGTTATGAAAAATCCCGTGCTTTTAAGGATTTCATGAGGATTTGGAACCCAGCAAAACCCAGGTCTCTCAGGCTTTTGCTGAAGTGTTGGCACAGGCCTTTACTTGGAAGTACTACCAGAGTATTTTTCTCTACATAAAATTACTCTCATCGGTATTTCAGTGTTTTCCAACGAAGTTATCTGGTCCAAACTGGGACCAGACATGTATGGGCTTTCACTTGGCCTGGCAAGTCGTCCTCAACTTTCAAGATGTGACTGAAAATCCCAGTGTAGCCGCCAGTCCTGAGAGCCTTGCCCCATTTGCCCCCACTGCCTAGAAGGAGTGGCAGGGCACATAGCTTTGGTACAAGCTATCACAGAACACTCCCTGTCACTGGGATCCATTTAACCATATTTTGCAGCCCTATTTTTTTTTTTTTTAATTAGAAGTGTATCAGTCCTTTCATCCTATGCTAAAATTAGTTTGTAAAGTATGTGGACTGAAGGAACTAGAGTACTGTCAGTCCAACCAAGGGAAGTTATGGAACAGATTATCTTGGGTGCAATCAAACAGCACGTGCAGGACAACCAGAGAATCAGGCCCAACCACCATGGCTTTAAGAAAGGCAGGTCCTGCTTGACCAACCTGGTCTCCTTGTGTGACATGGCAACCCACTCAGTGGATGAAGGAAAGGCTAAGCGTGTTGTCCACCTGGACTTTAGTAAGGCATTTGACACCATTTCCCACAACATTCTCCCGGAGAAATCAGCTGCTCATGACTTGGATGGGTGCACTGTTTGATGGGTGAAAAAGTGGATGGATTGCTTGGCTCAGAGAGTGGTGGTGAATGGATATAAATCCAGTTGGCAGCTGGTCACCAGTGGTGTTCCCCAGGGCTCACTAATGGGGCCAGTCCTGTTTAATATCTTTATCAGTGATCTGGATGAGAGAATCAAGTGCACCCTCAGTCACTTTGCAGACGACACCTGCTGGAGGGCAGGAAGACTCTACAGAGGGATCTGGACAGGCTGGATTGATGGTCCAAGACCAGTTATATAAGGTTCAACAAGGCAAAGTGCCAAGTGCTGGACTTGGGTCACAACAACCCCATGCAGCACTACAGGCTTTGGGAAGAGAGGCTGGAAAGCTGCCTAGAGGAAAAGGACCTGGGGGTGCTGGTCAACAGTGGCTCAACACAAGCCAGCAATGTGCCCAGGTGGCCAAGAAGGCCAATGGCATCCTGGCCTGTATCAAAAATAGTGTAGCAACAGGATCTGGGAAGTGATTGTTTCCCTGTACTTGGCACTGGTGAGGCCACACCTCAAGTCCTGTGCTCAGTTTTGGGCCTCTCACTACAAGAAAGTCACTGAGCTGCTGTAGTGTGTCCAGAGAAGGGCAACAGAGCTGGGGAAGGGTCTGGAGCAAAATCTGATGAGCAGTGGCTGAGGAAGCTGGAGTTATTTAGCCTGAAGAAACGCAGGCTCGGGGAAGTCTTATCACCCTCTATAAAAACTTGAAAGGAGATTGTAGCCTCTTCTCACAGGCATCTAGTGATAGGACAAGGGGAAATGCCTCAAGTTAGGATAGCAGGAAAAATTTCTTCATTGAAACAGTGGTTAAGCATCGGAACAGGCTGCACAGTGTTGGAATCACCATCCCCGAAAGTGTTCAAAAAATGAGTAGATGTGACACTTGTTTATATGGTGGTATAGTTTCAAAATGTTTCATGGATTTTTTTTTGGCCCTTACCAATACAGCAGTTTGGGCGTTGGAAGCCAGAATGAGATGGCTTGTTGAAGACCAGCCCCTCACTACCTGCTCCCAGAGCCAGCTGTGTAAAGCCTAAACAAAGGGGGATAGCTGATAGCTTTACATTCCATTGTGATGTTTGGGGGAGGACTGGGGGGAGGTGGGGAGAGAGAGGTTTGCTGATGCTCAGTACACTTTGGTCCTCCATCTGTGCGGGTGCCAGCTGCCACTTGCTGGGATGGTGGCAGCTCTTGGGAGGGGCTTCCTGACTTGCCTCAGACTCTGTAGTCTCTGTACTGTCCTTCTGAGAGAACAATCACCACTGCCTGGATTCACTACGGGCTCCTCCAGAGGCCGATGGATCTGCAAAGGTGTTGCTAATCCCCCAGCACTTTCAAAGGATGGTAGGAGAGGGTCCTTACACTGCCCATGGGAAGGTTTCAGTCCATGCCTGTGGCTGCCATTTCCACATGAACTTTGGAGGCAGCACCTCTCCCTAACCCGTCTTTGCCCTGCCAGAGCCTGTGAGTGAGCTGCCGCAGCTGCGCCTCCCAAGGTGTGGCATCACCTCCTGCTGTTTGTAAATATAACTGCACCAAAGGGGCAGAGATAGGACTTGATTTGTTTGAAAGTTTTGGTTGCGGTGTTGCTGTTTGTTCTGGTTTTGTTGTTGTGGTTTTTTGTTATACATATATATATTTTGAGTAAAGAAGTGTTATCCTTTTCTCTACATTTTTGGATTAAATTTTCTTAATTTCAAAGGTCGTGGTGGTTTTTGAGGAGAGCGCCATTCCTACTAAGTGAAGAAGGATTCCTCACTTTCCTTGATAAACATCTTGGTTTCTTTTAAACGAAGACATATGGTTTAGTCAAAGGTTGGATTTGATGACTTTGGAGGTCTTTTCCAACCTTAATTATTCTATGATTCTATAATCTCTTGAACTTAGAAATATTTTCCTCTATGAAGTAAAAGGACTTTTTAACAATCAGAAAAGAGATGCCTCTTTCTCTCTAAGTGCTTTAGATAAAATCTAAGATATGATGGCTTGACATCCCATTTTCAGAGCAATAATTTACTTAAAATGCATCATATCCAAGGTGATCAAGGTCATTCACCTGTTCAACTTAGATGCTTCTGAGGGGACTGGTGCTCTAAGATAGCGCTTATGAAAACTCTTGAAAGTGTGTTGAGCAAAGCAACCAAAGTAGTGAGAACTGCAGAAAATGTATTATTATAACATTTTTCCTTTCTTCAATAGATAATTAGAGTGTAAAATCATAGAATGTGGGGCGGTGCTTTAAGTAGATGAATACCCACATTATTTAAAACTCTTTAAAACTGATGAAGTCTTAAGTAGATGTAAGCAAGTAAAGTAAGAAAGGATGATCACTAGCTGGGGGAGCTGATACCAGAGCTCAGGATCCCCAGCCACAGAAGGCTGCACCCTGAAATGCATTCAGTCATTTTGAAAAATAACTTCGTAGTCATCAAAGACTGTTGTATGGAAATAGTACATTTTGTTCAAAAGCAGCAAAGAAGTGGAGCCTTTATTAACTCATAATGTGTGGGATTTTTTTCTCCTTTTCCTTTTTTTCACTGCCTTTTTTGTACCATTCAGTGGTTCACACACCTTGCAGTAGAGATGGGTTCACTGTTAAAAGCAAACGGATCATGCATATCAAGCTTTGGTAGTAGAAGACAGGCCTTTAAATGTCTTTTTAATTCCAACATAAAGGAAATGAACTGGCTTTGGAATCACCTTCTTTAATTCCTCATGTCTAACTCAAAACTTGTGAGGTCCCCAAAGCAATAAAAGAAACACTTCATCTGTACTTCATTGGTTTCTCCTGGTTCTGTTGGGCACTGAGGGGCATTCTGCCAGAAATATTTGCAAATGGCACCATCCCTATAAAGGACACTGAAAATTGTGTTTTCAAAACCCTTCAGTTGTGACTGATTCCTCCTAAAGGCCTCTTGGGGGTTTCTGCGGGAAGAATAGCTGACAGGATATACAGAAGCTATAAACACATTTAAACATTGTCAATACATCAGGCTGCAGAGCCATGCAAGCAGCAATCCCCCAGTAGCACACCCAGACTGTCAATTTTGACTGGAGTCCTTCACAGCTTAGAAACAGTAAAGGGTACAGGAAAGAGTGGAGGCAGTAAGTGCTCATCATAATGAAAATGAGTTAAAAGAGTCAGAGAGACTTCTCTAAGACATGTGCACTGAGAAATTCAAAACCTGTCAGGTAAAACACAGTGCATGCTGTTACCCCCCCCTCCTTCCTTTCCATGCGTTTCACACAATGGAGATGATTTACCTCAATAAATTGCTCTATGGTAATTTTTCATGTTGTATTGAGTTAGATTTTATGCTCTGTTTAACTGAGCTAAAATAATGGATTAGAAGATTCCTGTACACAAATAATAATTAGAAAAGATGGCTTCCTACAAGTAGAGCAGACACCAACAGAAAGGTTTCAAGATAGAGCAGTGAGACAATGTATTGGTATTATTGAATAATTTTAATATACAATAATTCTTAAATAATACCTACTTTTGGGTTAATTGTCTGTAGCGATTTAATTGGAAAAAATGGATAGTAGCAAGGGAGACCACAGAGGAATACAGCAAATGAAGCCATATAGTTCTTTGCCAGGCAAATGCTTTACTGCCATCATAGTGATAAGCTGAGATCAAGTACAAAGAGGTACAAGCTCATGAGTCAGAGACAGGATATGACTTCACCTGCATTGCTGTAAACTCCTATAGTCAATGCAGTTATGCTACAAGAGTGAGATCTGATGTTGGTTCTCAGAAGTGTCTTTACAATGTATTGAGCTGTACTCAGCTAATTTGAAGCAGAAAAACAGTTAAGCCAGGATGACTTGCACCAGCAGTCTGACACACTAACTGAATGGAAACTTGATAAAAACCAAGGACTGTAAGAACATGTTCAGTGTTTAGGATAAGAAAACCACAAACCGCAAAATGAAAAACATAAAATGCAGCAAGGCACCTTGGGGCCATATTTGCACCTTGCAATGTTGACTATTTCTATATTATCATAGAATTTTAGAATATCCTGAGATGGAAGGAACCCACAAGGATTGTCCAAGTCTGACTTCTTGTCCTGCACAGGATGGACCCAAGAGTCACACCATGTGACTGAGCACATGTCTTGGGTTGAGCAAAGTGTTTTACAAGTGCTTCTTGAACTCTCTCAGGCTTGGTGCTGTGAACACTTTCCTGGGGAGCCTGTTCCAGTGCCCAACTCCCCTCTGGGTGAAGAACCTTTTCCTCATATCCAACCTAGACCTCCCCTGAGACAGCTTCATGCCATTCCCTTGGTTACTGTCACTGATCACCAGAGAGAGCAGTGTCTGCCCTTCCGTCTCCCCTCATGAGGAAGTTAGAGGCCATGGTAAGGTCTCCCCTCAGTCTCCTCTTCTCCGGGCTGAACAGAACAAGTGACCTCAGCATCTCTTTGTATGGCTTCCTTTCTAGATCCTTCACCATTTGCATAACCCTCTTTTGGACACTTTTTAATAGCTTAATATCCTTCTTATATTGTCTGTCTGTCATTGTTCCTACAGCCTCACTTTGTTTTTAGTCCATAAACAAAACAGAAGAGAAATTGTGTTACCTGTAATGTTTGCCCATGATGATGATAATGGTTATGCATCGAGACGGCTCTCTAGGCACTGCTTTAGAAAGCAGCATTATTACATGAAAAGCAGAATGTTCTATTTCTTATCTCTTACATCATTTGAGAATACATAATTTTCTGTATATTTGTTTGCCTTCCTCAGGCTGCATGTTGTGATATAAACTGAACATTCCTAGTAGTTGTTTAGGTTTCATCTGTGTCCGGATGATTCAATTACATTTAAGTTGCTTTTAAAAAGCAGACTTTAACTTCTTTTCTTGCAGAAATTGAGAAACTTTATACCTGGGACAAAAATATTCATGAGCATAACTCCAGATGGATGTGCTTGGTAGAGAAATATTTTTGTCTTGTTAAGGAAAATGCATTAATGCAAATGTGAATATGAGAAGTTATAAACATTAAAGGTAATCCCATCTCAAAGCTACTTATAGAGACAGAAACTATTAGACAGTCTTTATAATGCTGTAAATTAAGTCTGATCTGAACTTCATTTTAAACTCCACAGTGAAAGAGAAATCAGAATTTTCTGTTAAATACAAAAGCTTAAATGAGAATTCAGCACACAGGAGACAGCAGGCTGACAATATACAATCTCGCTGAAGCTTGAGTGTGCATAGACGAGCACAGTTAATCAAAAACTCCACTCATCTGCCAACTCTTTATGCATTCATCAAAGCTCAGCAGAGAGTTATCAGCACAGAAGATTCATACATCAAGGCTTCAGCTCTGGCTTCCTTGACATCCCAAGCAGATTAGTCTGTGACAGATTTCTACAGCACAGCAAGCATCCCGAAGTGAAGCTACAATGGAGATGACAAGCAAATCCTTGGCATCTGATGTCATGTCCACTTGTTCCATCAAAGCCAACAAGGCTCCACTAAGGTTATTGAAGTCATGCAGGTTTGGGAGCTGTGTTTTGATTTAGACAACATGACAGGACAAGACTTTAGCAGCTTGATGCAGGAGATAACCTGCCGGTCCTTTCAGAGACCACATGAATAAATAAATCCCTTTTCAGACTCCTTTCAAAACAGACATGTGTCTCCCATGAAAACAGACCAAAGGAGGTCTGGATCACAAGTACCTGTTAAAAAATGCTCCTTCTGTCCTCTCAAGGTATCCCAAAGGAGTCATGATGTACTTCTCAGTGCCTCAAGGAAGCAACAGTAGAGCAATTTTGACCCCACATGTTTGTGTGCTTCATGCAGCTGATGCTGAGCATGTACTAGATGGATGCAGATGTTTTGATCTGGGCTTGAAGCCAGACATTAAGGGCCATGTTGCCTGGAAAAATCCCATGGTCTACCTATATAAGAGGTTGGGCAGTCTTTTCTAGCATAGGGCTAGGTCTGGGGTAGAAGAAAGGAACATCCCTACCTAGGGATCTCAGGACTAGGCTATGGGCAGGAGCAAGTGTGCCTGTCTTCCTCTATATGTGAAAACCCCAAGCCCATTCATTTTAGTTCTCTGTGTGACACTCTAATGTCTCCATCTGCAAAGAAACTGTCATGTCCCATTTATCTTTCTACCATGAGCACAAAGCCACCACCTCTGGGGTTGTTCAGCCTGGAGAAGAGAAGACTCTGGTGAGACCTTATTGTGACCTTTCAATACATAAACGGGGCTTACAAGAAAGATGGAAAGAGACCTTTTACCAGGGCCTAATAGGACAAGGGGAAACAGCTTTAAGCTGAAAGAAGGTAGATGTAGATTGGAATAAGAAAATTTTTATTATGATGGTGGTGAGTCACTAGAACAGGTTTCTCAGAGAAGTTATGGGTGCCCCATCATTGAAATTGTTCAAGGGCAGATTGAATGGTGCTCAGAGCAACCTGATCTAGTGAAAACTATTCCTGTCCATGGCAAGGGTTTTTGGTTAGATGAATGGTCCCTTCTACCCCAAGCCATTCTATGATTTTATGATCATTCCACAGGGAATTTGTAAAGGGTTTCAAGACAGTAAATTTACTGAAAAACCTCATAGGCTGAGGTAAAGACAATTTAATAGCTAAAGAAAAAGTCATGCATGCAAGCAAAGCAAAAGAAGGAATTTATTCCTTACTTCCCATGGGCAGGCAGATGTTCAGCCATCCCTAGGAAAGCAGGGATCTGTCATGTGTAACAGTGACTTGGGAAGAGAAACACCATCACTCAAACTGTACCACCCTTTCCTTCTCCTTCTCCCAGCTTTATATGCTGAGCATGGTGCCATACTATCTGGGATGTCCCTTGGGTCACTTGGGGTCAGCTGGCCCAAGTGTGTCCCCTCCCAACTTCTTGTGAAGCCCTAGCCTCCATACTGGAGGGTGGGGTGAGAGGCAGAAAAGCCCTTTACTCTGTGTAAGCCTGCTCAGCAATAACAAAATCATTCCTTTGTTATCATAATGTTTCCAGCACAAATCCAAAACATAGCCCTGTATCAGCTGCTATATATAAAAGAACCTCTATCCCATCCCAAACCAGGACATTCCCTTTTACCTGTCCAATTCTTTCCCCCAGCCCACAGGTAAAGAATGTGCAAGTGGCTGCTTGGGACTTAGCTCCCTGATGGGGTTAAACTAGACTTGTTGATGATAGTGATATGGATGCTGTGTAAAGGATGAGACAGCAGCCATACTCATTTTTGTCTTGCACTGTAAGGCTCGTTAAGCATAAGCTGTCAGCCAGCTATTAGAAAAGGATGATAGATCAAGGTATTATAAGAATCTATAGAATGATAACTTTCCTGTGCAGCTGACTGACCAAGCATCACCACATACAGAAAGGAAAGAATTCTATGCCCTGTTACTTCCTGCAACACAGCAAGAAGTCTGGATTACCTGAGTTGAATCAGTCATGTCACTTACTCACTTAAAAGAATGGTACAAGGAAATTCTCTAGAACTGATATACAACTTCTACTAAAGTCACAGCACACAAAGCAATACTTTAGATACAGGGGGTTCTGCATTTTTCTTTGGTAAAAATAAAATCATAAATACCTAATCAATGAATTTACAAATGCTTTTGTACATAAGTTTAGACTTACTGTAAATGCTAGAATTATAAAGGGATACTGTTTGCTTTTAGAAAGCAGCAAGGACAGACAAAATGAAACCTCCAGGTTGCCATGGAGTGTTCTTTTACAGATAGTTTTATCAAATGTCAGTTCCAAATAGACATAAATATCCTGTAAAAATTCTTGCAAGAACAGGCATAAACTTTCAAGACCCTCAGCAGAATTTTCTTCCATATCAATACTCTGCAATGGAATGAATATAAGTCTTTCTCCTCAGAGGTAGCTGCCCTTCAAGGGTCTCAGACTGGTGAAGTCCATTCAAAATAGAATTTAAATGCCTATGTAATTAATGCAAAGAGAATGGTTTTCTGATAGTGATGAGGATAGATACATTAAAAAAAGATTTATTCTGGAACCATGTCTATTTGCAAAGTCTAATTGCTGCACATATTAACAGGTTCACTAATTCAGTTAAAAATGGAAATATAACAAGGTCTAGGATTACTTCAATCCCCTTTAGGAATGCAAAGTGCTTTAAGAATGTATTTTGCTTCCCCAGCTCATAGCAACCCAATCATAAGAAGAGTGGCAGCTGTTAAAACTGGCTTCAAATTATGGAAACCAAGAACGTGAGTCAACTGGGCTGATAATTTGTTTACCAGAAACTGGCTTTTAATAGTCAGAAAATGCATGTAATTCCTCTATTTGTGTTTTATTTCATACGCACATACACATAGCAGACACACACATTTCACTTGAAGGGAATTGCTTTAAAGTATTTCTTTCACCTACCTGAAGTCTGTAAACATCTCAGCATGCTTGACCTGCAGATAGTCCGTTTAGGACCAGACAATATTTAGGGGTATTACAGATGACCCTATGAGAAGAGTGGATTCCAACAGCCAAAATGGGGTATAAGGACAGTCCCAAGGCTTTCTGAGACCAGGAGCAGGGAGCTACTATCAGCTGGCTCCAGATGATGCCTGGCAGAAGAAAAAAACACCTCCCACATTAGGAAGCTCTTGACCTGAAGACAGAACCATATTATCACATCTACATTACCAAGTGCCTCGTTCATGAGAGCATAGTGAACGTCTCTCACAAGGCAAGTCAACTCACAGGTATAGGTGTGTTGCAGATGGAGTCATGCACCTCACTGGTAAGAGAGAACCTACAATATACTTCATTGATCTAAGCCAGTGAGTTCACAAAGTTCAATGGTAAATGCAACCGTGGTTTAACAAGACTTGATGGCAAGGTAAACTTGATTATTTATTGCATGCAGGGCAGCGTCAGACAGAACTGTCAGGGAGACCCTTCTGTTGAGCTGTGAGGCTCAAAAAGAACCCTCTTCTATTCTAAATTCCTCAAAGAGGAATCTACGTGTAGCTGGATGCAATTGTAGTCCCAGCTTAGTCAGTAGTTTATGTCTGAATGATTATATATTCACAGTCTTTTGTATCACGTAGCTAAGATTTCTATGTTTAGCATCTATTAACCACTGAGTGTCTGATTCAATAAGGACTCTCTAAACACCGAGGAATAACCTCAGCATTCCTCAAGGGGAGATCCTGGCATGTTCAGTATGCCCTGGCCTCTCCACTACCTATGGAGTAATATGATTGACTTACAGTTGCATACCAGCAACCATTCCAGACCACTCTCAGCTATCCTGCTGATATCTGTGCCCCAAATTACAGAGCAAACTGAATGCATCCAGCACAGCCTCTGCTTAGGGTTACAGCTTAATCCTGGCACTGGGGGGAGGACACTGCCACAAGGTGCAACTGGGGTTTGGCTCCACAACCAAAAGCAAAGGCAGCCAGACTGAGCTGGGAGGAGAGCAGCAGCAATGCAGACACAAAGGGGAGCCCCAGATGCCTCTAACAGGCTCAAATGAATCAAACAGGAGGTGCTGGTGGCACTGTGTTTGCTTTGCCTTGGCTGCTCATGAGGGAGAGGTTGAATGCAGCTGGGGTGTGAAAACCCTCTGCAGAGCTGTATCCCACCTCTGGACAGCAACTTATGTTTCAAGGAAAGACCAAACACGCCAGTAACATATGTCAGCATCTGCTCTGGGCTCTTCAGGAGCCATCAGGGAGCTAAATTCTTGCCTTGCAACACAGAGGTGATCAGCTGGTTCCCTCAAGCAAGGAATTTCATTACTTCTATCTTGCCTTTACCTGCCCACTTGCAAATGCTTAAGTGATAAGTTTTTCCAGCTTGTCTAAAAAGCCAGTCACAGGCTTTGCCACTGTGAGATCCTATAAACAGGCAAAGCATTTTCCTCCTTCCTTTCCTCCCTCTACTTTGTGTAGTTTGTACTTGGGCTGCCCTTTCAGCCAGGAGGAGAGGGTCATGCTGCATGGCCAGGGTTTGCTTTAAGGGAAGCTCTCCAAAAAAGGAGTGATCTGCTTTTTATAGCCATAAAATACTTCAGCACTGAACAATTCTGCCATTGGAAATATTAAAATATGATCAGACATATTTTATGCAGCTGTTATTAAATAGTCATTAAACATTTCTGGAAATTACACTCCTTGGGGATTTGACATTGAAGAATAGACTGTTGAGGCCCAGTCTGAGCCATGACTTATAAAAATACAAACCTACCAGAAGCTCTACACTTGTCTTCATCATCAGTTATCTCTGAGTTAAACAATTTTTTACATACTGTGCAGAGTTTGGTCCAGGGCCTCTATTTCTATCTGGATCTCACCCCAGGACCTAAATGTCCTATAGGCACATGTAGCAGTTGGGTTTGCAGTAGAGGAGTCTGCAAAAAGACCACAAGAAGTCCATTTGTCTGAGGATCTCAAGGGTCATTTTTGGACTTAAGGATGAAGTGGCATTTATCTCCATTTTATGTCTTGACAAAGTAGGCCACCATGAGGGTGCTAGGAGGCAGTGTTTGGGAGCTATGGGCAGTGGAGCAACACAACCTGATTAGGGGAACTGCACATCTGGCATGTCAGGCATACTTCATGATGGTTTGACCTGTGTTTTGGTGATGACTGCTCCTTGGCTGATTACAAAGGTATCTGTATCAGGTGGTTTGTTCAGATGTCCAGACTTTGTTTCTACCAGATTGTCTCATTTAGAGATCCAGATTTCCCTTCTTCTGCCCCCCAAAGCAATCACAAATTCTCAGCAGCAGCTTAAAGCTTCTTCCCTGAATCTCAATGCTTTCACCTGGAGATTGATAAAGACAGTAGGAGGTTTTGTGCTTCTTTCTAATTTATTCTCTCCAGATGCAGAGGTAACAGTCTCTCATGTTGTAACTGAGGGGAGTACACAGTAGATTATTCTATTTTTACCTAATTTTTATACGGCTTCAGGAGAAAATGTAATGCTTCCTGCTGCCCCCTTAAACTCTTCAGGGATTTTATCTGCAGGGAAAATCCCCTCTTATTTACAGACTAGTCCAGATTCCCAGGGCACTCAAACTCTCATTCACACTGCCAGAGATGTGCCTCAGTTGTAACCAGGCATTTCGCCTGACTCTGCTGGAAGTTTTGGTCCTCTGCTCTCATGCAGATTGCTCTGCTAAGTGAGAACAAGTCTCTTTCTTAATGAATATGCAAAAAAACAATTGCCACACTCATAAGTCTCGCAGCTGGTTAGTTAAAAGCCTCCACTGGTGGTATACAACAACAAGAATAACAGCTTGATAAATTCCCATTTACTGGGCTAAACTAAAACCTGTGCCATTTCATCACATTGCAGTGACAGAGTAATCATAAAACAATACAAGCTGAAACAGCTCTTGAAGATTCAGAAGGCTATAATGGTATCCCCACTGACCCAAAATATCTGGGGGAATGCTAATTTTCCTTTGCTGAAATGAACAGGGGACTGATTTTGAGATTTCATTGTTATGGAAATATATTCTGCTCAGGACAATTAAATTTGACTTTCCCCTGATCCCCCTGAAGCATTAAGAGTATTTAATATGCTATCCTGATTAACAGTGTTAGTCTTCTGTTTCTGGGATGATTTTTCTAGGTAATGTATGCATAGAGAATATGGCAAAAGAGAAACTGTGGTGTTTCACAATTAATCCTGCTACCAAATTTGCAGAGAAAGACCTACTTCTCTGTTGGGAGGATCTCAAAGCATGAGTAGTACTAGCCTTATCACTCCTTTTTGACATCTGCTTAGTGACATTGATGCTTAGTTATCCTAGCCTGTGGAGACACCCATGCAAAGAGCAGACCTTTAACTTCCTGTTGGGACATAGGCCTTAACACAAGCTATCCATGGAAAATTTCAAGTATCTCCTTCCAATATGTTCATGTTCTTGGCTCTTCGTATTCATCATGAAGCTATGGGAAAGAGATCCGGATTGCTATAAAAGTCATTGTGCCTGGGACAAAATAAAGAACAGAGCAGTTACTTCACCAGTAGCACATTTATAGTTTTAACATGGTTTGGAGGGGAGTTGCGAAAAAACCCCCCAAAAAATATCAGTGACTGCTTAATCAGATCTATATTTTCGAAGACACTGACAACTCATTTTGTTTATTTTGAGCCATCTGCTCCTGCAGTGCAGCTGCATTCTGCCAACTGTACTGGATCCACTGCTGCACTCTGGCTCCGAGTTCATGCTCTGCCTTTCCTATTGATTTCAACAAGGCAGAAATATCAGGGCATTCAGAAATATTCATATTATCTTCTTTAATTATTTTTACTATTTATTGTTTTGGGTAATGTTTACAGTCTTAAAAATAGGCATGCAACCACAAAATGTGAATCAGTCTGTCTTTAGTGTGGTTTTGCAGATTCCACATTAAGGCTGAGTTCCAATTTTCTTTAGAAAGAAAAGACAGTATTTCAAGTCCCTTGTGTCTCTAAACAGTTTACCTAATTGTGTCTCTAAAATTCTTGGATATGGAGTGTGTGTATATATATATATATGTAAACATATATCTGTAAGCATATATATGTTATGCATATTTGAACCTGAACTTCAGTTCAGTGTAGGCCTCCACATGAAATACACAAATGCATTTCTCACTCCGAAGCTGTGTATTGCATTGTGTTCATCCCTCTTCCTCATACACCATTTTGCTTTCAAATATCTTCCTTGAAAGTAAAAACCCACAGAACTTCATTTAAGAAAAAGGGAAAACATGGCCTAAACATCCATACTCCATCAATGAGCACATGGAGGTAAAGAATGAAATAGCATAAAATGAAACTTGCAGTAATAGATCACCACAGTAAGTTTTAGGACTGATATTTCTTAGGGCCCGTAGTAGGGAAGGATAAACAAGAACAGGCATCTGTGTGAACAAACAGAAACCTACATGAGTAAAGGTCAGACAGAATAATAGATGGCTTTCTGACTGCAAGAGCAAGATGTCACTGTAAGGACTAGATTTACATAATGTAGCCCCCAAAGAGTGTTGCCAACTAGATTCAGTGACCCAGGTTACCCCAAGTCCTGTGTTACTGTACAATTCACTCTTTCTTTATGGATCCTGTGCCATCTACTGCCCTTCTGTGTTCTGTGGTTTGGATATTGTGCTATACATATATAGTTGTCTTCTCAAAGCATGTCATTTTTAGATAGGTTTCTCACTCCGATCCTCTAAAGAAAATGACAAAGGAAAAGAAATGTTCCACAGTTCCCCATCCCCTTCACTTCTGTATCCTCATGTATGTCCTGTTAATTTTTCTTGCCCAGACTACTGACGCTGATGGAATGACGGGAGAACAAGTCAGACTAGATCTGGGCTGGCTCATCAGTTGAGGAGTTTTAAACTTCTCCGTGCCTAGTGGGATGTCATATATCCAAACATCCTTCCCTGGGATTTCTTCTGATATGACAATACAGCAAACCTGCCTCAAACTAGAAAGACCAAGAAACTTGGTGTCACCAGACACTCAGAAGCTCTGCAACCGTTTCATTCACTCTTTCAAAGGCACTGTCTCTTCCCAGGGCTAGACTGTTTTAATCACAGCAAAATAATTCTTGTCTCTTCTGCCCTGTCATGATATAGATGCAGAATGGATAGCTGGAATGGCAAATAGATGATTAATTTCTTCCTGTGTAGTTTATTGAAATGCAGAATCCTCCCAGTCTGCAGTCTTTTACTCAAAAATTGGAAAAATCTACACTTGTATGGTGTTTCCTATCTAAAATACCTTCACAATGAAAGAGTAAAGATCACATCCTTTCAGATCGATCCATGCATTACTATAATGACAGTAATTCAGAAAAGTACATTTAATTTTCACTTTCAAATACTAAAGATCCATTTGAATTTTCCATGAACGCAACTCCCCACCTGCATTTCTGCATTCCATGATAATTGTTTTGTGGTTTTGACCTCATTCAGTGTCTTCTGGGTAAAGTGCAAGCTAGTAAGGGTTAAAAGCACTCTTGTTGCTATTCTGATTAGAGCAAAGGTGAACTCTCTGCCCCTTCTCCTGTGTGGGGACAGGCAGCCCATGACAGCCTGACAGGTTTAACCTGTTTGATACTGAAGCTCAAATACAGAACTTCTGCCCTTTTTTTTCCCTGATCTGTTCTTCTTCCTCAACTTCTCATCCTCAGTGTCAATATATTTTAAGGGTGATGGAGAAAGAAAACATGCTGGTGCATAAGGGTATACATAGATAGGCTGTTTATCTACAGCAGCTCTGAAATATCACCCAAGTGCCTGCAGAGGTCCACTGGGTTACTCTGTAGTTGTGGCACTAGCTGCAATGTGCTGGCTGTTTTCCTAATGCTGGGGAAAGGGTGTTTTCTGCTTTGAGAGCTCATTGCCTTAGGGACAGACAGAGGAGAAAGAGGCGGCAGCAACTCCCAGAAGTTTGTAAGTTAGTCTCTTTTCCTTTGTCTGAGGGGATGGTGGTGGCTTTGAAGCCAGCTCTGGTCTCAGGCCTGCTGTGCTGCCCTTCCTCTGCCTTTGTTTTTTCCTTTGCTCTATTTAGATCACAGGAGTTTGTGGCTCAGTGGCTGCACAGCCAAGTGGGACACTGGTCACTCCGCAAGTTCTGGGCATTTTTGCAGGATGAACAGTAACTTGTACAAAATAGAACTCCCTCAGTGGTCTGTCCAAAAGGGACTGAGAGCTGAAAGAAAGGTTTTCTTATGGGACAGGGTATGTCAGGCAATAGGAAGTGCTCCTGTGAACCATGGGAAGAGCATGGCATGGCTGTAGGAGGGGTGAGCCAACAAAGGGGGCAGGGCTGGGGGCTGAAGAAGGTAAGGTACTCACATAGCTGTGAGTTCTGAACAGACCTGTCCTGAAAGGCCTCCCCTTGCTGCCTTGATGGATGGCAATCCCTGTTAGCTGGTGCATGGGGATTATTCTCTGCAAGACTCAAAGCGTCCAATTCATTATAGGAAGGCCTATTTTTTTTGCCTTTTTCCACTCCAGTGGAGCATAAATGACCCGAATAAATCCTACTCCTTTGGCACATGTAATGCACGGAATGTGTTGCTGGTGCTATAACAAGATTTATCTCTTGGTGCATGTTGTGAACACACATTTCTTTCCAGTCAGTGGAATTGTTATAGCTATAGAGCTTGATTATTGAAAGGGAAGCTGGTTGGTGGAAGAAAGATATATAAATGTGATATACAGAGTACACGTCAGCCACACCAGCTGGAAAAATCCATTTATTTCCACTGACTGAATAACTCACTTTTGATTCCAGTTTATACAGGTAGGAACATGATTACTCAGTGCCTGTCTCCAATAACTCACCTAGTGCTGAGATTTGTTTAGTCTCTGTGGTCAGAACCAGCACCTCTCTAGAGCCCCATACCAACAATCCCACAGGTGTTCAGAGGGGAGAACTGATGCAGACCTGCCCTGCTACAGCTTTGACATACATCCCAGGGGAGGTGGCAGGATCTTGTGTCCATTCAGGGGCAACGAACATGTATGTAAAGGTAGAAAGAACTGGACGGGGACCTAAACAGATTTGTCTTGTACTACAACCACGGAAAATATCAGTGGGAGGGTGGTTATACCACAGGAAAAAAATGCCCTTTAAGGAAATGGCAGTCTGTTCCAAACAGTTGCCTGGTTGGAAATGCCTCTCAGTTTTGCAAATGCCCATCATGAGGTCCCTTGATTGAACAGGGCCTGCCCCCAAAACTGGTGGGCTGCCCAAATGGCTGTATTGTCACAGCCATTTATCCAGGCTGCATTCTTACCTCTGATTAAAGGTGATAGCTGAGGTTTTGTGAGCTCACTCAGTGCTGCTGTGTCTCTATCCAGACTGTCTGTGATGTATCTAGAGTTATTTCCACTTCATTTCATCCTTTTCTCACTCTTCCTTTCCTCTGTGGCTAAAAGGAGACCGCCAACTGCCTTTCTCAGCCAAGGCAGAGATGCCTCCCAAATGCTGATAGCTCCAATCATGGTGATTTCCAGATAGCCAGTCCCCTGTCAAGCCCAAGGGAGTGGTCAGGGTAGAGCATCTATGCTTTACCAATGAAAAACATTCATACAGCAGGTGAACATAGTCATAAGGATTTTCAGCCCGGCAATCACCACGCCAGGTGTCTCATTACTGTGTGTAATGAAACAGTATCCTAAAGAGGAAAGGAAGATAAACATATGCCATTCAAAAATCCCCTGATTATGGAAAGTGTCCACCAACAGGGTGCCCAATTAGTCAGCGCAGCTTTATATTTTGCCCATCTGTTATTACTAATCTAGCTTCAAGTGTGCAGTTTAGTGCTGTAAACCTTGGTTTGGGTCTGTTTTATTAAACTCCGTGGCCTGTAGCATCTGCCTCCAGCTAGGAGAAGGGTTTTGGAAGCCTTCCAAATCACAGTGCTGGTAGATATATGTTCTATGTTCCAAACAAACACACTTGTAACCTGGTCTGTGCTAAGTTTCAGAGAAATATATGCATGTATCTGCATAATCTCCTGGAAAGAGGGAGTCTGCTCTGCAGTTTTTATGCACTAAACTCACCATCTGGCTTGGTCCCCCTGCTTGTCACTGCCTTCCATGCCAGTGAAGATCTGGAATAACAGTCACAGGACCTCATGCCACACACAGTCAGCTTCAAACACCACCACTCATGTTCCTGTGCATGTTTTGGCTGCAGACAGAAGAGCTTTCTGAGACCACCTCTTGGCACTTCCCCTTCTTCAGTGACCTCTCTGTTGTAACCATGACCAGAGTGGTCTCCGCTCCCCAGCTAATGACTAGTCCTGGTACCTCTGTGAATACTTTTAAGGCTTCTCTCAGTTCTTCCCCTTCCACTTCTACTAAGTGAAGGCAAATAATTTCTTAGTTCCCTCTTTTCCTTTGTTATCCAAGGCTGTTGGCTGACATCAGGACATCAAGATACACAGTGATCTGCCAAGCACGCTAGAAAGATGGCTGGAAGTTAAGCCAAGGATCAGGAAGCCAATATGGCAATGAAGAATGAGAGAAATAAAAAGCACACCAAGATGCTAAGACAGCACAAGGGAGAAGGTCTACAATATGCTCAAGAGTAGTGAAATACTAACCTTTATATGCTTACCAAGCCATACTGGAGGAGCTGGTCATCAGCTGCCTCTTTGTGTCTCCAACAGCAATACAAGCTGCAGCACCCTGCTACCGAATCCTCATCTGGCAAGACTTTGCAAGTTAATTTACTATTTTGCTGAGTGCTATGCACAAACCCAGAAGGAAACAATGATCTGCATGCACAATCAAAGTGTAATGTACAATAGTGTTGCATGCAGATAAGAAGCATGATGAAGTTGTGAAAGAATACTGATCATAATGAATACTGCATAGGTATGGCCACCGTATTTGTTTTCTGTAGTCATTCATCTGTGGAGAGCTTTTGGGAAGTTATTGCTGTGGAGTGTTTTGACTGGTTAAGGGGACTTTTTCATAATGTTGAGGACATATTTGAGAATGTTTGAAGGTGATTGTTAGAAAAGCTGACAGTTGAGAGATGGAAGCTGGGGATGGCAGATGCAGAAACTGACTTCATGATATGAAGGACATTTTCTTATTTTTTTTTGTTTTTTTTTTTTTTTTTTTCTGAGCCTGTGTCCTGTAGTAATAGTAATTCTTTGCTGTCAAAGTATCTGATAGACACTCTCATAGGCTTGTTATTTTGACCAGCTGGTAAGAAAATACTGTATTACTTTAGATTAACAGAGTTCTTTGATTTGTAATGGAAAATTCATCTAGCAGGAGCTCTCAGTTGCTGCTTTGAGGCAGCTTGCTTTCAGATACCATGGGGATATCAGCTTTGGCACATTCATTGCAGTTAGCTGTATTGCAGAAATGCAATTGAAATCAATGTCCACTGCTGGAGCCTTCCCGAGGCAGAATAACTCATCTTTGGGAGCTGGAAAGCATTTGCCCAAGTGAAAAGTCTGATTCAGAGGCAGATTTGTACAAGCTCTCAGTAAGCTTCGAAGCACTTGCATGTCTTCTTTCTCCATCTTAAGTAATTTAAATTTTTATGATCTACTTGGTGAAACATACTGTCATATAAAAGATTTAAAATGAAATGTATCTTTTCTATCAGGGAGCATATTAGAAAGTATTTGCACATCTTTTTTACAGCATTGGAAAAGAATTGAACACAAATGCTGAAACCTACCTGGTGGTTTCTAGGGTAGGTGCTGCTTTCGTGATTTGCTTCAGAAAGTAGCTCAGTGAAACAATTTGTCCCTCCTGGACTACAGATTTGCACCAGGAAGGGGCATCAGCCTTTGTGCCACTTGTCAGTCCTATTTCAGTGTCAGGGACCAACAGCAGCGACTGTGACAGCTGGCAGGAGGGCAGCATTTGTCAGTGAATTGTCTTTATATAGATCCTATTGTTGATAGACAGCAGGAATGGAATAACCCCTAAATGGATGTTTATGAATAGTACTCTGCAATATTTTCATGTTTCCAGCCTGAACACAGATGTTATGGACATAATTTTCCATGATGAAGTACTTCCCAGCACTTAGAGTAATCAGGGCAATAGGAAATATTTCTGCATAGAGTAAAGAGGATTATGCCTTATGGCATATATATGCATAACACAAGTTCATATGCTTTTATTAGCTGTCACCCATGCTTAAGGCCAAATGAGGCATGCCATTTTGCTAATGGACACCTGTCTTGTGAGGGAATTGTTCATTCACTGCTCACAGATGTGAACAAACATCTTAGACCAGCATCTAGGAATTTAAGGAACGAGTTGTGATAGTGCACCCAGACAGATGTCAGCTTGGATTATTCAGCTGTACTTCTCTCAGAGACAACTACAGTCCTGGTATATTATACAGACTGGAGAATCTCAGATAACCTATGTGATCAGTATCTACTGGAGAATTGATGTAATGTACATTATCTCTTCTGTCAGTTCACAGTTATTAAATTTCTTTTGTTGTACTGAACTATTATATGTTAAGAAAAATTTAGTTTTTTGCAATCAATAGTTTTCATGATATACTATGATAATAACTTATTGGATAATAAATGTTCAAAGTCTCTGTCAGTGTTGTCCTGGAGGGAAGAAAGGCATTCACAATAAGACAGATGTCTCTAACAAACACACCAGCCATTTAACTACAAAGACAGCCTTTCTACAAGTTGAGCATGTTGCCATAATAAAAGTTCACCAGCCATGGCAAGTTTATGGGAAGAGTTGTTTGGCAGGATATGTAAATCCACAGAATCTGACAGCAACCACAATTGCATGATGTGGGATGGCATCCCTTCTGCTCAGGACACTGATATCATGAACACACAGCTGTGGACCAAATTTATGAAAACTCTGAATGCCCACGCAGGGCCCTTGCAGGGACCCAAGAAGACAAAACTATGATGCTTCCCACCAGAGGTTACATGACCAGTTTCCAATAAATGCTGTGAAGACATGTTACCGATTGTAGACACTCAACTAGTACAGCAAGAGACCAATACAAGTACAGGGACACAAATTACAAAACCTGCTGGTGTTTGCAGCTTGGGAAAGACATTTATGAGTAGGGACCTAGCCTGGACTATGAATCAGTCCATGTCATGGGCCCAATTGTGTGAAAACATAGTGGTGTTGTAGAAAGATGAGCTAAAACCCACAGGGATCTCTGTGACCATACTACTGACAAAAAGCTTAGTACACCTCTCTGGGATGTCTCTCTAACCTGGTAGGCAATCAGTCTGCATCTGAAAGGTTGCCTGTGCCTATAAGCGTGTTGAGCAAGACCTGCAGTGAAAAGTAACTTCCACAGCTGACATCATGTGCTTCTCTAACACCTGCAAATTGAGTGGCCATTTAGCAAAATCTGAATGAACTGTACAGATCTTTCAAATTTTTGCTACTCTGGTATTATGTTCTGTTCAAGAAGGAGATATTCAATTTGTGATTACACAAATTGATTACACTCTCCTACTGCCAGTTTTAGTGAAAACTGTTTTTTCCTATAAAAGAATAGTCTAACTGTCACTGTCTGGGATATTAGAGTGCTTATTTTAGAAGAAGACCTTGTTAAAGTGGCTAGGTCTTTCTCATGAAACAGAATGCCTCACAAGAGGGACAGCCAGAAACAAACATGTAAAACTGGGATTTTCCCTAGTGATAAGTCTAAGTTGGAATTCCCTGTACAATCCTCTCTGCCCTTGATAGGACTCCTGAGACTGATCAGGAGGAAGATCCCAGAGGTTCCATGACATTGTCGTGCCCTGCAATCAAAAATCAAAAAGCAATTCAAAAGTGCATTTAAGGCAAGGAACAAAGTATTCACTTACAAAAACAAAACCAAAACCATTTCCAAATATCCTTGGAACATACATGAATGTCACTAAACTCAGAATAAAGTAAAATAAACTGAATTTATTCTGGATTTTAGGTTTTTGACTGATACCTATATACTAGTGGGATAGACTCATTAAATGTGTACAGCTACATAACTTAACTGGACTTTTTTGAGGGAGGAACTTATTCAAAGCATAAAGGATATTTTATTCAGAAAGGCTTGATGGTATTTTCTCCCAGCTAAGTAAGATGTGACTGCGAATTTTCTTTTAATTAATACAAGTAAAACTAGTGAGCAAGGAAATTAAATTCCTTCAGAAGTAATTTCGCAGATCTGTTTAGCCTTAGGTTAAAGCTTCAATTGAGGAAAAGGAAGGAGGAGAAGATCTATTACTGTCCAGGCTCTGCTAGGATTCTATTGGAATCCATATTTCCTGTTTTATAATAAAAGATCTGTCTAGTTAGCCATGAGCTGGGGTTTGAGTCAGAATATTTCATATGAGAACTGATCTGAACAGCAAGACAGAAACCAAAAGTCTTCAGATCATGCTTGAGGCAATCATATGCAGATCGTCATCAGTCCTGTCACCTTTCACATTCAGAAAGATATTCCAGAATTTCAAAGTGAATTATTTCATTCAGTGAAAAATTTTTGTTGCAACCATTGTTTCATTCTACACTGTTGGTTGGGTTCCCTTCAGGATCCTGTTCTCTTGATTAGCCATGGCCTGAATGTTGTATTAGATAAAAAAATTTCTCAGATAATGGAAGAAATAGGTAGGTAAAAAACCTGTGTGTTGTTTGGTAGTTGGATGGACCCAAAGATTGCTCCACCTGGCAGTATGGACGGAACTGCACCACATTCTGGTGCCTTGGCTCACAGTGGTCCTTGAAAACTGTTCCAGAAAGCCTTTCCTCTCCTAATGCCTTCATGCTCTGTCATTTCATCCATGTGGTATATTATAGGGGTGACACATGCAGCAGATTCCCAGAGTCAGTCCTCTCATTGTTTCACAATTCAGTATTAACTCCAAAAGTATTTTAAATGGCAAACTGTCTGTGACAAGGGGCCTCAAAAGGGATGAAATGTGTCTTCACTTATTGCTGAGGAGGGGCTCCTGGAGGCTGGGAATCTCATGGCCCTCTCAGAATGCATGCAGGTTGCCTCATACTGAGAGGTTCAGGCATAATTTCAAGCTTCGCTATTTTCCACTTGGGTAACTGCCTGATCATGTAAAACAGGCATTGATATGCTTTTCACAGTGACACAAGCATGTGATGCAGTGTTGTGTGCGCCCTGCACTGAGCATCTCTGCAGGATGGTGCAGTCAGTCTGCCTGTGATGGCAGTGCAGACACAACCCATTCCCTGCCCCTCAACCTCAAAACCACAGACCACCCTGGAAGCAAATCACAGAGACAGTACATGAAGAGCCATCAGAACTCCTGTCCATCCTTATGTTGTCATTTAAACGTGGCTTTGAACCTCTTCATAAGCCTGGACTATCTACACTGTTCTCCTGTGCTCCAAGTCAGGGTTAGGAGAGCTCCATGGTGTTTACCTGGACGCAGTCCAGTGTATGAGGACATCAGATTTCTACCAAGCAAGCCACAGTAAATTGTTCCTCAATGCTTCCTAAACATTATGTGGATGAGCTTTAAGGATGACCTTTACAATGCAAAACTGAGCAGATGAACAGAACACATATGGACTCTGCATGTGTAAGATCAAACTTCAGCCCAAGGATAATCTAAGTGTGAGAAGTAAGGAGAGGAGGTTCGTAGGTTTGGATCAGGGCAAGGGGTATGTTTAATGTTAATTCAAATTTCTGTTTGACTGTTCATGGTAAATGGGGTTGGGCTTTCAGGGGGGATGGTTTGCCGTCTTAAAAAGGGTTTCTGTCTAGGTCAGTTAGGCGAAATTGGCGGGAAGGCTGTGAGGCAACAGTCCCAATCAGGGACTGTTGTCAGGGGTCTGCAGCCGGTGCCAGGGACTGATAGGGTGGCCAGTTGCACCACTCAGCACCTATGGTGAGTGGAGGGATAAAGGCAACCTGGTGATATCAAATCAGTGGATGAGATGCCAAAGATGGACAAGGCGGGTTGAGCCACCTGGAGGGGAGGGAAGGGGGTGTGGCAGGTGAGAGTATAAATGTTGCAACACCTTTCCCCGGGTGTGCTTACCTGTGGCAACACTGTGGCGAAGCACCCTGCGCAGCTTGGCCATTAAAGCCTTTTTGCTTTGTTTTTTAAACCCGTCTCTCTGGAATTTCTTTAAAACGAGATTCTCACACTAAGAATGTTTGCCATGGCATAAGAAAAAGAGGCTATGCAGGAGCCATCAGGAGCAAGAAATTTGTCTTGCACAGCCACGGAGACTTCTCACCAGTGGATGGGTTTGTGCTGTGTAGATTAGTCAAGCAGTGTCAGAGTGAATGATGCTGGCACGAATATGCACTTCATAGATGGCCTTTGTTCCCAATGGTCACCGAGCAGAGGTTTCCAAACAGCTGGCAGCTCAGACTTTTGGTCATCAAATGTAGCAGGGATGTGGCAGAATACTGCTAAAATGAACTACTAAGAAAAGCAGTGGAGCAGCAGGGTCTGCCAATTGAAATCCACCAGATCCTTCTCACCTGTGTGGGAAGGTCATACCTCCTATGTATTGTCACTTAGGGCAGCCCTGGCCAATGCATCAATCATCTTAGTCTGCAGATTATTCAGTGACAATATTCAAGACCTGGTTTGGTTGTTTTTTTGTTTTTTTTTTTCTCTTTTAATTATGGAATCACAGATTAAAAGATAACTCAGACAATATGTAGTCCTACCTCCTGCTTGCTGTTAAACTGAGAATCCATGAGTTCTTTTTTCTGATTTCCTTTCTGCTACATTTGAAGCATAATTACATGTGGATTTTTTAAAATGTTTATGATTTATTCCAATAATTATCTTATAGGTAATCAAAATTAAGGTTTGATGGTGACATTGCTCTTTTAGAATTGGCCAATATTAGAGCACCAAAATTAAAACAGACCTTACACAGGTCAGTGTTTAAATTGCAAAAAAAATAAATTGTCTTGCAAGTGGTCAGACGTTACTTTCAGAAATACAGTATGTAGAAAAGAAGTCTCTACATTATATAGGTTTGTCCTGTATAATAAAATCTTCTTATTCCTACCATCCCAGTGTTTTTCTTTCCAATATTGTTACCTGTTGTCCATAAAAATATTACAGAAAATAAAGATATGATGTTTCACTTAGACTGTATTGTTCCAAAGGAAAATAATTATGTTCGCATTTTTTTCCTGCCTTTTCTCTGAATGGAAATCAGCCTTTGCTAGTCATAGATTAAACCAGCATTATCTCCCTGTTTCATGACTTTCCTGGTTTACTGAATCACAATCACAGTGCAGCTATGCTGGAAAAGGTTCATTTTTCCTTTTGTACAAATATTCTGTTGGAAGTGCAAAATCAGGTATTGTTATCAGATACCTTCATGCTCCTCAATATTTTTAACATCTACCCCCCACTTTGTCTGCAAATGTACTGTAAGTAAAAAATTACTTTCTTTTTCTATTATCTTGATTGCTCAATTCATTTGGAAAAATACAATGATTGTCACCTAAAAGCTTTTAGTGCTGAGTGCCTGATAGCAATTTGCCAGGAAAGTGAATTTGATCAGTTATATCTTAGAAAGAGAAAAGAGAAATAGAGAAATACAAGAGATAATTCAGTACTCACAGGGTACAGCTTACCTGAATGTATAGAAATAGTTTTCAGTGGCTCTCTCATATTGCAGCCTGCAAAGGGGTCTTAGCACAGATGTACTGAGGACCATCATTAGGCAGCAAGGTGGGGACACAAGGTGCACACCCAGGTGAAGGCTGTTCCTTGTCCCAGCTGAACTGATGGTCAGGAAACCAGGGAATGACACAAGCCAAGCTGGTGCTCAGAACTTAGTACTGTTTCAGCACATCTTCCCACTCTTTGCTAGTGGTGACAACTAAAGGTCTCAAGAGACTTTCAGGTGAGCTGTCAGATTTGAAGCATCATACACACAGGATAATCCTGGGACTTTACCCACTTTTCTTCTAGGAATGTGTTTACAGATAATACACAATTGTGGGAGATGTGTAGTGGGGGAGTTTCTTTGTTTGTTTGGGGTTTTTGTTTACACCAGTCTATTTTCACCTGCTTCCTAATTCACTAATCCAGTCACTCAGTTTAAGCCTTTGATGTATTATAAACTATTGTATTGAAACACTGTGGGCATTGATGATAAACAGCAGCCTGAAAAGAACCACTCGCCCTGCTGTATGTGGTCAGTATGCTCTTATGCTTCCAGAGTCTGAAGGTTAAATATAGCACACTGCAGTTCCAGCCTATCTCTTGTGCAGCTGATGCAATTTTCCATATCCTATTAATTTCAGTCTTTCATTTTGTTTTCACATTATGAGATAGTATAAAAACTGTTGCCCATATCTGATTTTTAAAAAAGAACATAATCAAAGCACTTTGTGTTCTGCATCCAGCCACAGTCAAAATGCTTTAGGAGCACAGTGACTCAGGGTAAAGGCTGACATTTGAAAAATATTCACATCATTCTAATGGTGAGCGGGTAGAGTGAGCAAACAGGAGAAAGCTAACTATGGAGGAGCATGAAGGGAATTTAAATTGACAAAATCTTCCTTGGAAAAGCCAAGGGCAAATACAAATCCAAGGTGCTTCCTGTGGCTTTTGGGTTTAGAGGAAACAGAGGTTCTTTTTGCGGGGAGATGGGGGTGGGGGCAGAATGGCCTTTGTATCTTGAGAAGGCTGTACTTGCTAGCTTTGTGCAAAGAACAATAAAGAATTTCAGAAAATTATTATCTTGATTGCAATAATCCTCCACCTGGAGATGAAGAGAAAGAAATGTTTCTCCTTTGCTTATTATTTCACAGTTGAACTTTTCAGTTACTTAGATTTGATTTTGCTTATGGTCTTAGTCTTACACAAACAACCAGCCAAATAAAACAAATCCCAAAGCATATAGCGTTACATCTCCCAGGCAGATGTAATTTACAGAAACAGTAGGCACACTTCAGGAGTTCAGTGTGGTTTCAGAAGCATTTCCAGTTCCAGCTATATTTTCCATGCCTAAATTGGGGCTCCAGTAGTCTCTCAGTAGTCAGAATTAACTTTGCAAGTGCATACATACTGCAGAGCAGCAAAGCTTAACACAAGCAGTAAATCTGCTGCAGTGAGGCAGAGAGGTCCTGCTGTGAACCTGACATAACAGAAGCTAAAGGCTGCTTTTCTAAGAATTGGAGATTTTATTTGGGTCTCCAGGAAAAAATGGGGTGCATCTGTGTGGAGATGTGCATGTACACGCCATACATGCCACATGCTGAGCTCAGTGCTTCTTAAAGCTACTGATGCAGGACAATTCCTTTCAGAAAACATGAATTTGTAACACAGGTCAATATCTTCTCTGACCAAAACTTAATTTTCATTATTTAACTAACAAATCTGATGATGAAAACAGAAAGAGGAAAATTGAATCCTACATTTCAAAGATGAGTAAGTCAAAGGAACATGCTATCCATTTGTCAGGTTAAAATTGACTTTCTTTCAGCAAATAGAATACTTTCATTTGTATTGAAAATGCCAACAGTTTTAGTCGGCATTTCCCATTTTTAAAGGAGGCATTCTTCTTTCCATAGATTTTAACATTCTTCATAAACAATCTAATTCAAGGCAGAAACTCATTTCAAAATGCTGCCATTTCTCACACAATGAAAATTGTATTTCTCTGAGCCACCCCCAGTGCTAAATATTTTTCCTGGGTTTTGTAGGATGAGGAATATTTTCCTGTAGTAGCAGAAAGAGATGTCTTGTGCAAGGGTTAAGTGTCCTTCCTAGGAAGAGACCCCAGAACCAGATACCACTGCTCTTCTGTGGAAGTTCCTGTTGCCTTACTGAAGACAGCAGAAACCTAAATTTTTGTACAAGGATCAAATAGACCTGAACCCCCCATTATCTCTGTTCTATTGTTTACAGGTGGGAATATAGAGGATGTGAGGATGTATGTAGTGATGCACACCTTCCAGAAGGCATACAAGTAGCTGGCAAGACAAACAGAAATGCTTGGCAACCAACAACTGCATTATCTGCAATTGTTTTCGAAACAGCTCAACAGGATCCCATGAAGCAGAATTCTGATCTCCAAATGCCTCTGCATCTGAAAGCCTCTGGGATTGGTCATGGACCTATGTGTTGCCTCTCAGTGCATGTTTCTCCATGTTTGCATTCCACAAAGGTGCCGATGTTGGCAGCACAGTCCTGCTCCAGTGCTTTGTCCATGGGAAAGGCTGGAGAACAATCAGAGATTGACAGGAATCTTGTCTTCTGAAGACCTTAATTGTATTATTTTTACATATATTTATATTAAGTATGTTCATTGTTGATAAACGGCCAGTTTTAATTGTTAAGGAAGCTGCCTTGTTGTAACTGATCATCAGATCAACAGCCTAGCAGATGTTTAGGGTGTCATTGACAGTGGGTGGAAGTAAACACTAGTATTAGTCTCCTATGTTTAGATGGTGGCTCTTTATTGAATATTAGGGGGACCTTGAAGATTAAGTGTTTTTCATAGTACAGAGAGAACTGTTTGAAAATTGTTATTTTTCTGGTAAAGATGGATAGTCTGAGACTGCAACTTGATGATGAATCTGCAACAGATTTTATTCCAAAGTTGCATATACATACACACTTTGACTTTAAAGTTTATGTCCTTTCAACACTGTTTTCTCCTCCTGAGTCATGTATGTGGAGGAGAGGAAGGAGAAAGGGGAGAAGGTGCTTTGAATGTGTTTAACATGGTTTCATAAGCATGCTATGGACTTTATCATCCACTTTGGCTTGTGTGAACAAGAGCTAATTTATTCAAAGAAATTAAGCAGAAGGTGAAATGAAACAATGAATTTAGATTCAAGGAAATTTGGTTATTAAGTCTTTGTTATGTAATCCAGTCCCAACAGAAATGATCACTGGCATGCTGCAAAATGTAAAAGTGCCAACATGGTCACCATGAAGTTTTATCCCATGAAATTGATTATTTTCTTTATTTTGCTAATTTTGAAATGAGAAGCCACATTTTCATAAAACACAAAAGAATAGCAGAACAGAATATTGTCTGGAAACAAATGAAGTTGTGAAATAATTCCAGACTTGTTACTGCCATCCGATCCTGTTCTCTTCAACAGCATTACATGACGGGGATGCTTGGTGTTTCATAACTGAGTTTCTGTCTGTCAAGAGAAATAGCACCTGATATGGCAGCCAACCTTCTAAGAGTCCTAACACAGTAAATTGATGCTAAAGCATGAAATGTATAGCAGTTTTGTCTGTGCTGGGCCACATACTTTGCAGCAGTACAATAACTTTGCATTCAAACTGTTATCTTTGGGGAATGATTGCCTTCATGCTCCTGAAGAAAGGCTCCCATATAAATATCAGCCTTGGTGGCCTGCAGAGGCTAGGTCTTTTTGTCTCTATATATTTAACCCTTCTGCAGTAAGATCATAGGTTAACCACCCTACCTATCCATTCTTGCTCTTCATCTGTGATTCATGCAGTTTGTAATGGAAGGAGTCTGTCAAATGATCAGCAGGCTGGGAAAACTCCAAAGCATGAGTTCTTTCTCCCTGGCTATAGGGAATGCTATTGAGCTGGCTGTAGTCTTACTCTTTTAGAGTGAATACCAACCTTGCGGACAACATTTGCCCTTCACCTGTATCACAAAACCCCCCTATTGTCTTTACTGGGAAAGCTGAAGATTCTGCTGGATGGATTTATTACAATTTAAAAATTTCCTCCTTCAGTGTTGCTGGGATAACATTGGAAGTGTTTAGTGAAGCAAAACGTTGCATGCTTTGTAGCAGTAAGTAGGAGAATCTGTATGGCAGGGTTTGGTGTATGCAGGCATACTCAGGCTAACCCTGCATGTGCAATGCCCTGATGATCCACGCTACATGTATATGTTAGTTACTTCTGGGCAGGACAAGGTCAATTCTGCCAAGGGAGATACCTGGGCACAGACACCAGGCACATTATGGACATGAGGAAGTGAACAATGCTTACCCCAAAGTGACATGTTCTCCAGCACTGGTGAAGGAAGCAGCAGAGAAGGACACACTCCTCAGAATATTGCTTACCAACTAGACTTTCAAGCCAGCTGAAGTACACGAAGGGCATGAAGTTCAAAACACAGAGCAGGATTTGGTTTAACAAGGATGGACCAGTTTAATTTCAGTGTAGAGTGAAAGGCTGCTCAGTTTGATGTTATTAGTTACTTGCCATTCTCTAAGCAGGGTTCAGCTCCTGGTTTGAACATGAACATTTACTAGTCCGAAAGAGAATAGGGAATTGCTTTATATGACCATGGTCATATCGCTCAGCAACTATAAACGAATAAACCAAGTGTTCCAGGTGATAACAAGGTCAACAACTTCCCTCCGAAAATCAGGATCTTTTCAAGGTGTCTGAAGCAAGGCACCTCCAAAATGAAGAAAGCAATAATACTTTGCCATGTTTGAAAGTCTTGTGCAGCATTTCCCTAGAGACTGGAATTAGAGACATAAGTGAATGATAATGTTTTAAAGTTCTTTTATACTCAATGAATAGCTCTGAGCATATCCCAGTATTAAGAGGAATGAGGGCTGAGTATCTATAAAGCAGGTAAACTTGACAATTTTAGGAAAATCATATGTTGAGAACAGATACAGATACAACAGATCCTGCAGCTCCCACATTATCAACACACAAAGGTACAGCTATTTTTCTTCCAGTTGGGTGGACAACACAAATTGGTCTTAAAGCTTTCAAGAAGAAAAATGGTGAAAATAGCTAATTTATCTGATTTATGTGAGCCATTAACAACATACGGCTATGCTCTGGTTCCACTTGGGCTGTAAATTTCACATGACAAAGAAGACAATTAAGGAAAAACAGGTAAGAAAATGAACAAATCGTTCTTTTACTAATTTCTACTCAGCAAAGATTTTGCCACCACCACCTTTTACACCCAAGACTTTTTCAAGGCATCTCAAATTGCTGTCTGAATGTGTACATCTTCGTATCTCTTGATTCAGCTGATGGAATCAAGATTTCTAGCCTCTCAAGGGTTTTTAATTTCCCTTCTTATGATTCAAAATATCCTTCCCTGGTTTATCTACCCATTTTTGTACCCGATCATCCTGACTTACATAAAATCAAGCTAGTTTCTCATCATAATTTAAAATAAAAATCTTCTTTTTCTTCCCCTATTTCTTGAATTCTGGTTCTTCATTAATCAGAAGCTGTATTATGATGTGTCTTTGGGAAAGCACAATATATCTTTTGTAGTGCTCTCTAGGAAAGAACAAACAAGAACTGGGAGAAAAATCTGGCTTATTTCTGTTTGTGCAGGTAAACAGAACAGGGACTTCAACTGCAAAATGTGAGTGAGATCCTCTGATGACAAGGACAAATAGGGTGCTAAGTTGATGCAATGGTGCTGTCCTGCCTTATTCTGAGACATCATAAGAAGTGCCATCACCCACAAGAACAGTAGACAAGACCCACAGCAATTTGTTTATTCTGGAGGGGTGAAATGACTTCTAGCTGGATGAATCAGTGATGAATGTAAAAAACATTCATCACAACCACATCTGATACTTCTCTGCCCAAACAACAGAAACATTTATGTGACTCCAGTTCCAGATATAGCAGCTCATCCCAGTGGTATGCAGAGCTTTGCTGACCTCTCGCAGACCCCACAAGCACCATGCATGGAGAGGGCACACCAAACAGGCCTTGTCTGTGTCTACTGTCTGCTCTGCCTCACTGCAAAGCTTCCTCCTCAGCCTGCTCATTCTGAAGAAGCCAGGATTTAGAGTTTATAAATGCCTGGACTTTCAACCCATGCCTAGATCTCAAGTGAAGTTTGACACTTGCTTGAACCCAAAGTTTTAATAGAAGAGAATCCTCTCACTTTGCTCCTTTTCTTTCCATCAAAACCAAGCACATAATTGCACTTGTCAGAGTGGCTTGCTTGGATGTCTAAATTAGAGTTGTTCTCCAGAAACTTGAATAAAACAATGGTGTACCATCTTAGCTTTTGGGCAGAAGTGCCATTGTTAGTCCTCACTCACTTAGGCAGATAAACCTTAATGTCTCCAAAGGAAACCTGATTTAGAGCATATCTTTCTTGCTTGTTATTCTTACAGACTTTCTATTATATATTTCATTCTGTGAACATTCACTGAGAGTTTATGAACTGGTAGAGGCAAGGATAATACTTAGCTTGTTTCAGATGATAACAAACATTCCAGCAACTTTGATGGCAGAAAGTCTTGCTCTGTAATAACATTCCTGCAATGATTGCTGAACCCTTTGGGACAGGCACAGGAGTAGAGTATACTTTGTAGAATCTGGGAGAAGAGAGTTAAAATAATTCTGGGCAAGGTGGACCATTAAATTGTGTGGGTTTTTTTCATATAATGTTTACTTACGATTTTTCCCTTTGTTATTCTTAGAAAATTCTGAAAGGAATTTCTCTGCAGGCACCAGATCTTTTCTCTATAGACCTTCCCTTTAGCTGTGAATTCTGTTTAAATTGTGGTACATGTGCAGTGATAAGAATGAACAGAAGGTATGTCATTCTTTTCCAAGAGAAGCTTTAAAGGATGATAAATATTTGTCTAAGCAGAGCATTCAAGCCATATGCAAATTTGCATAATGGCACTCCAGGTGATGCAACGCATGGTAATTACTTGTAAGCTGATAAAACAGTGAAATTCAGAAGTATGCTGGTGAATGCAAATATTCATCTGTGAAAAACAACACTACCTCATCACTCCTTAATAAGGCTGTTATGGAGAGAAGAAATGTCTTTAGGGAAGGACATGAAGGACATCTCCTTGCCTCCCCCCAGGACTGTGATCATTTTATGCTCGCTTCTTGACCAAAGCCATGCCTTTCAGCTTTTCAGCTTGCATTGATTCCTTAAAAGTGTAAAGAGACTCATCATCTCCAAGAATTACACATATTGGCCTGACTTTTCCAGCTCCCATACCAACATGTCTTGTGCTGTAACCAGTTGCTCTCAATTAACAGCACTTGCATCATCAAGACAAAGAGGAACACATTGGATTCACTTGCCCATGGGCAATTAAATCAAAAACCCAGCACCTTGATGCTTGAGACACAGCAAGAGAAGGTTAATATTTCAGAGTGGATAAATAGTAGATTGTAGCAGTGCAAAAAGGCATAATTAAATTTCCATCTACTGTGTATTTAAAGTCTGGAATAGAACCGTGTGTCTGATTGAATGTTATGAGATTTTGCCGTTGCCATTGCTTGGGCCAGAATTTCATTCTGGGATGGATTTTTACCTATTGGGATACTTTTTTTCCATCTGAGCAAAGGAGGGAACTATTTAAAATAGGTAAAAAATGTGTTCAATTTAAAATGTGCTTACTTGAAAAAAAATACATACAGATTAAGGAAAAAAAAAATCATGCCAGTAGTTATGGTAGTAGTTATCACTTAGCTTAAGTGTAGTGTGAGAAAAGGGTTGTTAGGGAAGCAGAAGGAGGCAGATCAGTAAAAGCTAATGATGAATAATCCAAGGATGATGCTTCTAGGAGGCTCTAATAAACAACCACAACACTGAAGGGGAAATCCTGGCTGCCATACTAGAACAAGAAGAATGTTTCTACCAAACTGTTTGTTACCAGAGTTTGACTCTCCTGCCTGCTTCATCTGCCTCTTCAGGTTTTGCCAGAAAGTGAGGAGCACTAGGGTTATCGCCAGGATGGTGACAGGCATCTTGTTTTATTCCTCAAGAAGTATAATTATTACTAGAAAAAAATCAAAGGTACATCTTTTTTTTTTTTTTTTTTTTTTTTTTTTTTAACCAGGATTGCCCCAGGCACAGTTTTAACTCAAGTGTCTATCTTCCTTTCATGAATACAATTTGATTAATATGCATTATTTTTAGGGGAAGAGTTGTCATATTTTCTTATACCATGGGAACAAGAGCACTTTGTTTATTTTAAAAGCATATAATTAGGAAAGAATAATTGAAACAAAAATCCCTCTCAGTACAATAAACAGCAAGTGTGAAATTATGAAGAAGTTTTCAAAGCTTTTCTTTCGGAAAGCCAAACACTGAACAAACTTCATAAACTGCATGAGCTCACCTGTTTGCTCAAGGTAACATAGAAACCTGAAATAAGGAACAAAAAGAACATATATACACTGGCAAACACAATTTCCCTGGTATTATTCTTTGACTCTAGGGCCAAGCAGTGTGGAATAGTCTGGATCCACACTATTACCCTTTCATACCTTTCTATGCCATGAGGGTATCTATCCTGCTTGTGGAGAATGGGCCTTGGCCTGTGCTAACTCCCAAATACTCCCATGAATTCTTTGTGAGAGTACTAATCAGCCTGGACCAGAACATATTACATGCTGCAGTACAGTTCAGTGCAGTAAATTATTGAGGTCAGGACCTGACACCTTCCCTGGCATTGTTTAATTTACACTGTATTTCAGATGTTGCTGAAATATACTGGAACAGAACAATTAAAGGGCTCTGGGATTCCTTTCTCCTCGCAGTTGTAGCTCTGCTTAGAAGTGTTACATTTACTGTTTTGTGTCATTAACCCTTATCAGCCACATGATATGTCATATCCAACGTACATAATGAGTTATCCCTGTAGGCTTGACATACACACTGTTCCTCCAAACCTTGGCCATAAGAGGGATGCTGCTGAGGTTCCCAGAGGCAATCTCTCATAACCTATCCCAGACAAAGCCCTCTCTAACCTACTTTCTGTTCTTTTCTACTTAATTTATTTCCCCATTTAAGCTCCTTAAAATCTCTCCCTTTAACTTGAGCAAGCGGAACGTCTCAAGGCTCCCCATTTAACAGACTGTATGGAGCCATTCTTGGTTTCATTCTAGAAACATTCCTAGTCTCTTTCCTTTCCTTTATGAACAATAGCAAAACTCAGTGCTGAGGTAGCAAAGTTCATGATGAACAAAAGCTAGGTAAGCTGCAATGCCTCAAGGACAGGAATCCCAGACTAACTTTTTTGCATCTATCCAGCCTTCCAGTTTGATACTGTCCTATCTTATCTTGTCAGGCTCCAGAGAATGGTTTCTTTTTTTGAGATTATGGCTAAGCTAAAATGCTTCCATTCATCTGAGGCTGTATTAAGACACTAAAACCAAAACCAGAACTGAAACACAGGCAGATGTACAGAAAATTATCTCGCTCAGCCACAGGTACCAGTTGTTGATATCTACAGCTGTATGGCTGTAACTATTCGGTTCTTGGGCAAAATTTCAAGCAAACTTTGGATCTGCTGAAGTAAGAAATTCTATATAGAGAGATTGTGCTTGAACCTGTGCTGCTGTGGTTATAGTGTGGGTCTGTGTGGGTTGGAAAAACAATCCAGTGAATAAGCTTGGGTGTTCCTGAGGCTGACATCTGCCTCTAGAAACATGCACCACGGAGTCTCCCAAGACATCCCAATCATTCAGGTGCTGTTTCGGAAACAGAAGGGAAGATATGTTTGTTTGTTTGTTTTTTAAATAAAGTCTGTGTTTGACCCATATTTTCATGTCCACAACATGGTGGCTGTATCATGGTCCCCAATGGGCTGTTCCTGAAGGGAGAGCTCCTGGCCAGGGCAAGAAACCACATTATATGCTTCAAAGTGAGAAGGTTCGAGAAGGTCAAACAAGACCTGCTTAATTTTTTTTTTTTTTCACTATTTCAAAGCATAAAAAAGTGCAAAAGTTCTCTGTGCTTGAACAATACAGGGCATTATCTTGAACACTGATACAGCTATTGGAATTTGGGTAAGTGAAGCCATACTAAACCCGCTTCAAGGTATCTAACAGAGTTCTACTGCCAGAGCCTTAAGTCCCATTCTCCATGGAGCGCTCTGTGCATCCTTTTAGTAATACGGCTTTTAAGTGGGATTAATGGATTCCTTAGATCTACCACACAATGGGAAATTCTGAACACTCATTTTATATCTGTGAAGGAAAAACACAGCTAGAGCAAATATTAACCTCGCTAATATGAAAATATGATATAAAAGCACAGAAGATGTTACCTGATCATAACTATGGATGATTAAGTATGGTTTTTGCTGATGTGTGCAGTCCAAAGCTGATGGGCTTTTAAAACTCAAGTCAAAATGGAGAAGGAGACATCATAAAAGAAAGTAGCAAAGTGAGTAACTTGTGGGAAATTATCATACTAGAGAAAATAGTCTGAAACTCAAACAATCATTAGGAATGACAATTCTGGGTAAAATATTCATGTAAATTATAAGTAATAAAAATATTTTTATTACTATAATTTAAGGCAGTCTGACAGTGATTGCTTTAATGTGTCTAATGATTTCTATTTTTAAATATCCATAAGAAATATTGTAAGAAGCTTTCATGACTAATTTTTTTTTTGGTAATTAACAGCAGATATAGGACAGAGAATGTGGTGGGGGCCAAGGATGTGCCTTTTGTTGTTTCTTATTTGAATTCTGATCATACAGATCAATTTCCTTTCTTTTTCTGTCCATAATTTTTTTTGCCCCAGGGTCGGAAGGACTCTCTCTTGTATTGTTCTAAACACAGTAAGTACAGAACTCCGTTTGAAACTGTAGTTTGCTAAAAATTAAGCCAAAATTAAATTCACTGAGTCAGAGTCGCCATTATGTGGGATTTGGCAGAGGAGGACATGTTCTGGAAAGTAGGATCTTGTTGCCATTCTTTGGCTTCTTTGAGAATAACAGCATTGTTGTCACACTTAAGGATTGCCTAGGAGGCAGCAGGACATTTGATGTCCAGATATAATACCAGTTTCTCTAGGTATTAGTTCGTGTAACCCGAGTATCCACAACCCTTCACACCTTCCTTTCCTAGTTGCAACAACAATCATTTTATTGAAAAGGAAATGGACATTTATCTCTTAGTTTTGCTTTCTCAAATTTAGATTCGTTCTCTGTCTGTCTCAGATTTTTCTTTCATTTTTTGCCTTTATATTGAGTGAGAAGAACATATCTGCTCAATAAAGGACTTAGTAGTTTGATGCCCACTGGGAACTTTATCTGTCTGAGAATGTCAGCTAGTGGATGTCACTAAATACACTACAGAATTGCACTATCTTCTGTGTATGGCCAGCAAAAAGTTAGTCTCAGGATGTGGTTGAAATATGTATTTGTTCTTCTCTTACAATAGGAAATTGAATGAATATCTAAGATGGTGAAAGTGATTAAAAAATGTCAAAAAGTGGATAAAATGTAAAAAGTCAGGATAAAACTTAATGTCAGGGATTGCCAGAGGGATAGCTGCAAAAGGAAAATGATGGGAATCCCATCACTTTGCTATCAGTGACTCACTGTTGTGCTTCGTGAAAAGGTCTGTGGATAAAGGCCTGACACTGACAAAGTAGATCTTTCTCCTTCCTGTTTTCATACATCTCTGTACTATAGAAATTCTGGTCAGAAAGCAGAAATATTTTTTTTAATTTTTAATAATTTAGTCATCACTAAAACCTAAGATTTTCAAATGGAAATTGTTTGCTTTCCTTTGAGATTTTAAACATCTGACTCGCCTTCTCCTTTAACAGCCTTAGCTGCTACCTGCTGTGCAATTACCCAGGTGACTCCATCTGAGTATGCTATTTCTTGCTGATCCAGTAATTGATGGATAACAGGAAGTGTCTGAACATGGATGTTAAATTATATTCACTGTAGGAATAGATTGCATTGCCACCACTGCTGCTATATTTATTTAAACCAGTAATCATTGTTGCCATTTTATATGCCCTCAGGAATTGGATGCTGCCGTGCTTTCCCAGCATGTCTCTTTTTCCAAAGACATAACACATGGATGGGACAAGGGATTGAGGCAATTGCACAAAGATAGGACTTCAAGATTTGCCGACTGTTTACATCATGTAAGCTATGAATAGACTGGTCACACACAAACATGTACACATTGACAAGAAAGAAAACAGCACCAAGCCTTTGAAATGCAATGAATTAGTACTGACCTCTGCTTACAGAGAGTGCCTCTGGCCGGCAGGATGACACTCTTGTTGCCAAACCTGGGACTAGGCAGAGCTCACAGCACTGCCTCTTGCTCCTGATGTTGGTTTTACAGGTTTTCTTTCTCAAGTCTTATAGTTTTAGCAATTCTGACCATTAGAAGTAAAAATTTCTATAGCTGGACATCTTGGGTGGGGACGGGGTCAAGGACTTGACCATAGATCTTAGATATATCTTTTTGGAAGGCAATAACTGAGCAAGGATGAAACTAGGGACTTTTCCCCCTATTGTTCCTATACAAGTCTCTGTAAATCTCTGCCTGGGAAGCCACACAGAGTCTGTGAGGGGTGTGGTTGGGGCTGATTTCTCAGTTGTGGACAACCTTATCAGTGTGTTAACCACAAGGTTATCAAAAGCATAATTTGCTTCTGCATATGCCAGTATTGGCTAATCAGAGAAGGATGAGAAGTATAATCAGGGCTTTAAAATAGCATAGCTATAAGAAGAGATCCAACTGGCAAGTATTTTTGGTTTGGAACAGTGACAATTATTGTAGATATATAAAAATATAAATGGCATAAAAAGAACAAGAAGTGATTGGGATTTGAGTGAAAACATACTTAAAAGTGAAGGAAGGCTCCCCTCTCCACTGCCTTGAAACACAAAGCAGCAGAGGAAACCGCTAGCTCCCAAAGTCCCCAAACTGAAGTTTGCTGGAAGTGGGAGGACATACCAGGGAAAGGATAACTTGGTATTTGTCCTGCCTTTATATTCCTGTCGTGCCCACTTACTAGCCTATCTCAAAGTCACAGTGCCAGGCTGGGTAGCCCTTTCTGTAGGGACCTTGCTATGATTTAAGAGGCAGTACATTTTTATAGAACTTCTTGCAGGTACAAATAGGGTTGGAAATAACTAGGCCAGTCTTCTCCCTATCCTTTTATGTACTGTTGGGATTTCAAATGCACGCACACAGACACATATATTTAGAGTATATCCTGCAGTACTCCTACCTCATACACATTACAGGCCCATGCTGTACAGCTGCCACAATAGTCATCTTTCTGCTCAAGCTCTAAGAGGAGTCTGCATTTCAAGGAGAGTGTATCCACACACACTACTTAAAATATTTCAATATAGGAAATGACATAATTAAAAGCTATTATCTCAGATGTAGGAACAGGATGGAAATAGCCTGTATTATTAAATAGTTCTTTCTTGTGAGAGTGAATTGTATTAGAAATGTTTGTTTGTAAACTGATTAGAGAGCTAATGATATAAAAAATATTCATAAAACATAAACAGAGTATCTCATAAGACTTTCCCACATGCACAAAAAGTCCATAAGCTGTTTCTCTCTGGTCTTGCTACTACACGGAAGGCTTAGAATATAATATTAACACTGAAATTACCTTTGATTTTGACAGGACTGGATTTCCTCTGTTATAGTGTGATGCCGAAGGGATTTTTGATTTTTTAAAATTTTCATATTTTGTAGATTTTAGGAACACAGTAAATGTAACACTGTAGATTTTAGTAGACTAATATTTAGTAGCTTTTGAGGTTATAAGGGGACAGATATGTCATGGTCTCCTGTCCTCCTTGTATCACTAGGGGACTCAGTTTCTGAAGGGAACTGCTGCTGTTTGGGCCTTATTGATGAACACCTTTAGCAGTACATCACTAAGCTGCTTTGTCAGCTTGAGGGCTGGCTATTTAATTTTTCAGAGACCTCCAGCTACTCTTTTAGCATACCTATTAATTTGCTGCTCTTTGCTAACAAGGAAAAAACAATTTCTCAACAGGGTTTAGAATTATGTCACTGAGGAGATGGACTTGTCCCCAGTTCTCCCACCCTGAATTCCATAGCAAATGATGACTATAGTCTGTAAATGTGCCATATATTTAACAGCTATATGGTTAAATCAATGAGTGAAAACAGAAGAACATTTACTGAAAGCTGGCTCTAAGTTTGCAGTGATGAATATCTCCCACTAGCTCCATTATTTTTTGGCACACACCTCTAGTGAGTGCTATGTTTGTTCAGACTCAGCTCAGCTAGACAGCTCAGATATGCAACTTTTATAGTTCTGAGTACATCAACCAAAGTCACTCTTGTGGCTCACTTCTGACCTGTCTCTTTATTGGAATTCATTTTATCAACTTGAGAAATCTATGATGTGTCTATTTACAGATACCTTGTGACTTTGAGGAGCTGTGGAGTATTTACAATGTACACAGACGCCCATATTCTTCTAGACCAGCAGTTACAGGCCAGGTAGAATGTGTTGTCACCCCAATGTCACCAGACACCTAGATGTGGGCAACTGGATCAAGCAATATGTGTATTGAGTCTGGCTGAGATGGATTTAGTTTTCCCCATAGCAGGCTCCATAGTGCTGTGTGTTGCATTAGTAGCTAGAAAGATGTTTAAAACACACCAGTATTTCACCTACTGCTGAGCAGTGCTGGCACAGCATCAGCACTGTCTCTCCACCATTCTCCCCTCCATCAAGGGGCTGGGGGTGGGCAAGATTTTGGGAGGGGACACGACTAAGACAGCTGACCCAAACTAACCAAAGAAATATTCCATATCAACGATGTCAGCTCAGATACAAAAGCTAAGGAGAGCATTCATTATTTACAATGTTTGCCTCCCAGAGCAACAGCCTGCTTCCCAGAAAGTGTCTGAACATTGCTTGCTGATGGGAAGTAGAGAATAATTTTTTTTCTGTTTGTTTGTGTGTGCACAACCTTTTGGTCTTACTTTAGTAAACTGCATTATCTCAACATACAAGTCATTTTCTGTCTCATTTTCTCTCCCCTGTCCATCTGAGAAGGGTGAATGAGAGAGGCTTGGTGGGCACCTGGCATCCAGCTGAAGTCGCCATACTGTTGAGGAGATTTTCCTGTCTGACCATCCAGAAGCCACTCTGACAGTCCCTCTTGCAACACCTGAGCTGGAACTGAGGCCCCTTTGCAGATACACACCCCACTCACACAGGCAAACCAGGTTTCTTTACTGGCTCGACCCCAGGTTTTCCATAGCAGAGTCCCAGACATCCGGATCCTTAAAATAACTTAATCATGGTGCAATACATAAATAACAGAATAATAGCTCAAGCTGTGTGCCTCCAAGGAAAGACTTCAAAGAAAGAAACCCCATTTGTCTGGAACTGGGGCTCCTGCCCCCCAGAGCTCAAACTGCAGCTCACACTGCAACTGCACACCAAGCTACCTACACTAAATATATTGCTCAACACCCACCACAACCTGATATAATGAAATTGTTTTTCTCTTTTGGTGTCTTTTCCTGGAACTCTCTAGCAGAAATGTAATACTGAAATTTTCTTTAAATGATGCAATTTTTACATAAAACAAGATTTCCCCAGCTAAACAGTGCAGAATTTATCACAGACTGTAACCAGATAAAAACACTATATTCTGCTTCTAGTGATCACTGAAGAGTTTCTCACTGCAAAACAGGTTTAGCAAATCCATGGCAATGCTCTTCAGGCATTTGTCTTAGTTTTCTCTGTCCCTAACATGACATTTCAAGACCCATGTTTCTCCCACAAGGATCTCAGTGGACTCTGTGGGTTTATTGGCTTCCTCTCCCTCAACCATAGAGGCAGAGCCTTGCAGTGCTTTATGCTGTGCCAATAAATGTCTAAGATCCATCTCTTCAGCAGACAGTGATTGGGACCATGGGGACAGTCTCACAGCTTGGGAGCAGCAGGTTCTGTGAACCACCTTCGGGACCTTGCAGTCCAGGACAGGCCATCTCAAAATCAGTGATGGACTGAAAGGAATTCAGGAGTGATAATACTCCTTCGACCCTTCCCAAAAATTAGTACTACCTAGTGCAGTGTGCCAAAATTAAGAAGATTGCTTTCAGAAATGAATTTGGAAACAAGTATTGACCGATTTGAAGAGACTGAAATTTTCAGTGAACTGGAAAACCTACTCCTCATTGAGACTTTTTTTGTTAAACTAATGAACTATCTTAGAAGTAGAGCACAAATAATTTTCAGATGCATGTTAGATTATCCAGTAATAATTACGGTTTTATTTGATTACAGAGCAGGAATCTATTAGTATAATTCTTTTGGTAAATGGCCTGGAAGGTGATGTGAGTTGCATTAAAGCCTGACCCTAGATTCATCAGTCTTTTGTATGAATTTAACATATTCTGTCTACATACTACAGCTCCCTTTCAGTTTCTATGGTAGAAAGAATCTGGGTAATCATTAATGCATGCCATATTCATTGTTCTAGCTAAACTGATGGTTTTAATCCAAGAGACTTGCCTGTTTGTATGACATTGGAGCCATACAAAAAATTATTCTTCTTTGTTCTTACTGGAATATCTCTCAGACTTTCCTTATCTTTTTTTGCACTTCATTAAATCAGTTACATCCCTGCATTATACCCTTTGCTATTAAAAAATATGGGCCATAATCCGTTAGCATTATTATATTTGACAAATACAAATTTGTTAAATCAGAGGGCATGAGTTTTTGCCTTCCTAAATCATCTTATAGTCTGTCTTGCTGCTTTCCATTTCGTTCAACAGCAGTCAAATTATCCTTGCCTTACAGTAAAGTATGGCATTTATTTGTCTAAAATAATAACCTACTCTCTAAATTACTTTTCATCTGAAGATCATGAAATTCTTTAGTTCATGAAGTTTGCATAATATCACTGTCATAGAGAGAGAAATAAGGAGAACTGGAAAGGACCTTGATAAGTGATTATTTGACTTGCCCAAAATGTTCTCTGTTTTGACAAAGAACTAAGGTTATGTGAGAAGAGTGCAGTCAGTTTTGCCTCTGCTTTTATTTTCCTCCTAGTGATATTTTGCAATGCAATCATTAGCCATACATGGTTACATCAGCCCAGGATGAAGTTACTCTTAATCAGTTGCTTTGGATGATAAGATTCATCTAAGTATTTGCCCCTAGGTAGCTGAGGTAGAAAGAATAACAGAAATGCAATTGCAGCTTCCTTTTCATTCTGCCCTTTGGAAGAAATCTGTATTCCTTTGACTGAATTATTCCCTTATTAACACATCAAGGTTTTTTGCTGTAGCCAGTGGGGTCATATGGAGTAAGCCTAAAAGCAGAACTTGGTTTGTTACATTCACAGCAGTTTTTCCACAAATATTTGATATTACAAGATGTATAGCTGTTCTTAATCTTATCAATGAGAATGGCAGAAGAGCCCTCTGACAGCAAGTTGCTTCAGACTTCGTCTGAAAGCCTTGTGCCTGAAATGTGCAGAGCTCGGCTGGTTGCATTTGCAAAGCCAGGGCTGAAAAAATGCATCTTTTAGAATTAGCTTTTTACTGCTTATTTGTTTTTATGCTACAGCTGTAAACTCTGTTGTTATTTTATTTGCTGATTTGTTTTATTAAGTGCCTTTTGATGAACAATAAGAAGCATGTAATAAAAACCATCTGCAGTATGGTGACAACATCCCTCTCTCAGACACAGATCTCAAATGAGTCCCTGATGTGCTGCTATACACAACCCTGCCTTGTTTCTAGTCCTTGTTACTGAAATGTTCATCTGATTCCTGGTTGGCATTTTTTGCTGACTTTGGATTGTGTTGCTATTAGAGGAGGCTATCCCCTAGGAACATTTTTCTGATTAATTTGTAATTAATTTCTTGCTGGAGAAAGTATCATAGTCAGATAAATGCATGGAAGAATGAAAGGATTTGCATTTGGTAAGAATCTGCCCCTTATCCAATCACAGCAGATGATGAAGTATGAAGTTCTGATTTTGTTTTTCTTTGCTCAGCACCTGTGTACCACATACAGTGTTTTATTACACAGTCAAGACCCATTTAGTCATAACTCCCCCCCCCCTTGCTGCAGAATTATCTGCTAATAGTGCACTATGCAGTCAAATTTTAAATGCTGAGGTATTTCCATGAAAACTCCTACCTAGTTTAACCTGAGAGGACCCAGTGTCATAAAGACTTCTGGTCTTTATAATAGTTGAGCTGGAGCACCAGAAGTGCCTGTTCATCCTTTAGGCAATGTTATGTTGGTGTCCAGTTGTTAGGCAGTGTGTTCAACTAGGCTTACCAAAATCTGCTCCTCCATGGGATTTGGTCTTTTGGGAGAGTCATATTTTCATGATACACCAGGAGTGAGGTGAGTTGTTGTACAGGACCTAAAAGGGGCAGTGTTCAGGTTTCTTGAAGATTGCTCTGGGTCTCTAACTAGTGACAGCATAGCTGGCAATGCCTTCCTTCACACTCCCAGGAAAGGCACTCTTGTTACCAGTGCAGAATATGTCCACAAAGAGGCCATTAACATTGAAGGACACAGTATCTTAGGGAATAGAACTGAAAAAGGAGAAACCACTTGCAGAAACCTTCACCTGGAGGTGTTAAAGATAGGCAATACAATTTAATACCGGGCTCTAAGGACCCAGAATTTACAAGGATTTAAAATTTTGATGAAAACTGATGGAAATGATGCTGGCTGATGTAAATGATCCATTTCTGTTACAGCACCTTCACGAGACTGACCTTGGTTTCTGGTTCAAACTTTATTGCAACTAAATATCAGGATAATGAATGAGATGGTACTCTATTACAGTATAAAATAATCCTAGTTCATGTTGGTGGGGTATACAGTTAACTCTTAGCCTATATTTTTTGCTATATTTTCAGAAATTTTGAGAAGCCTCTAGTGGCTCCAACAATCTAAATATCAAATTATGACATTTAAAGTTTGGAAGTAAAAGAAATATAGTGCTGCTTGCCATGAAGGCCATTAATTACCCTCCTCTTTCACATTTAATAACACTCTATTCCCTGTAAGCCACTCCCAGGGGCTGGATCCAGGCTTACCACTACTTAAGTGTGGAATTTGAACCGTTATCCCATCTTAACGTTACCACATTCATAATAAGAAGTTATTCCATGCTTATTTGTTCCTAAAAATTTTCCTTTACACAATAATGAAATACAATACTGTATTTGTGGGGTTCATATCCTTTCAGTACATCACAGTGTTCTAGTGTATGGTTTTCTGGAAACAACTTCAGAAAATTAGTGAAAAGTTATTTTGCTTATGCAGCACCTACTAGCAGCAATAGCCAAGTTGTCTTTGTTGTGACCTCAAAGCATCCAAAAATATGTAATGCAATTACAATGGTTTAGGACTGACTCCTTTTCTCCTAATTTAATGATATCACTAAAGCAAATTAATCTTTTGAACATTTAAGTTTTGCAACATCTGGATCAGTTTTTATTGCTATACTTTCATCCCTTATAATTTTATTAACTAGTTTGCTACTCTAAACAGTGAAAAGAGATATGTATGAGAAAGTTTCTATCATTAATAAGTAACTTTAACCATAATGGATTCTTTCAACATAACTTAAATCTACTTCAGAATAAGTGGCTTAGATCTGCGACAGGATTTTCTTATTTTCTTCTGTGAATAAGAAGCATTTTATTTTAATGATTTTTACCAGTGTACCTTTGTTCATACATTTTTCTAATTCACAAGGTGTGGCTGTTGCTCCTCACATATGTATAATATATATCATGACCAAGAAGAATCTGACTCTGTCTAGTTTATAATTCCCATGTACACATTTGCAGGCTACATGTAGAGCACCTCTTTATGAGAGGAAACAAGCCAATGTCTCTCAGCATTTTCTCACAGGCCATGCCACGTGCTCATGATCATTGGCTTTCTCAGTAGTCCTCCAGTGGACTTGAAGTCAGAGTCCTGAAGTCCTGACTCCAAACTGCTGTATCTGTAGTTCTGTATTAATAAAGTGTTTAAGCCAGGCATTGCAATGTCTTACATGTAGGTCCATGGCCCGCCAGTGTGATGCAAAGCATTTAAACATGTGCCCAGACTGTCTATATAGTCAACAGAGAGACACAGTCACTCCTGCAGGTCTCTTGACAATGATCAAAAGTTGAGCATTTACTTGTCTCTTCTGACTATACTTAGAGCCTTCATAATTCAGTGGAGCAATTCAGCACTCTCTCACATTGAGCAGGGAGCTGTCTGGAGCCAGCTAACAGGAGATCATGCACAGGACTGCACCAGAAAACACATCCAACTCAGAAGTGCACAGCAGCTGCCTGGATCCCCTGGGAGCTGGGCCACGAAGTCAGCCTCAGAGAGTAGATGTCTGACTGGAGAGGATGGGTATGGCTCAGAACTGGCCGGTACAGTGGTTTCAGATGGAGCTGAATACCATCCCACCCCCCCAAACCCCAGCATTCTAATTTAGATTTTTTTGGTGCTGTGTTTTTGTTGTTGTTGTTTTTGTTTGTTGGTTTTGGAGTTTTTTTCATTGTTGGGTTGGTTATTTTTTTGGGGGGAGGGGTTTAGTAAAGCTGATGAAATTTCTTAGTAAATGTATGAAGTATAACCAGGGAAGACTTTGAGGCTACCCCCTTATCCTATGGATTCACAAAGCCAAGTTCTTGTCCTCAGCATTTCTGAGCCTCCAAGTTTGTGCACTGCTGCTTTGTTTGGCATTTTTGGGTATGTTTCACAGGGCATTGGAAAATACTGATAATGTTCAAATAGTCCCATTTCCCTCCTTTTCATCAGATGAATTGTACACTGTTTTGCAGGTACTGGACACTGAAATCAGAAATTTGAAATTCTTCTGGACACCTTCAATCTAGACAAAGATGAAATTGCATCCATCTAAGAACAAAATCTAGGCTTTATTCAAATAAAGATGGTCTTATCCAGGTGAGCTTAAGCTAGATGGTTCTTGAACTTCTTAATTAGTGGTGTATCCCTTAGGACAAACTGCTACTTCATGCATTTTTAGTAGAAAAAATATTTTATTTATTTTTTAGAAGCTGCTAGAAGCTAAAAAATATTATCCTAATTCTTTTGGAGTAATTAATTTAAATCTTTTCAAGGTGAAAGTTCATTCCCTTTACCTATGCTAAATAGTACATTGCAATGCAAATAAAATATTGCAGGTATGTTATACAAACAGAGAAAAAATATGGTGGCTGAAAATATTGCAGAAGGGGTTGGAATTTGGGGTAATTTAATATGCATGCTCCATAAACCACATAATTTTTATTACGAATTTACACTATGTACAAAGGCTTTGAAAAGAGTAAGAAATGGCTTCAGAAATATATTTAAAGCTTATACTATTTCACTATTCATTGACTAAATTAAACCATGTAATGTAATTTTTGCTTTCTAGAATTGAATATATATTTTCATCTATCATTGGCCCATGAAAAATTTCCTTCTCTTGGTGCCTTCTCTACCTCTGTAGGTACCTTAAAGCTATGAGAAGGATTGTATACTATAATATTAACCTATATCTAATATAAATATTCTGATAGAAACTGAAAGCCTGAAGTGGTAACAACTGAAGAGAGATATTTCAACATCAAAATGCACCTTTCTTACAAATATTCTCATCTGCACTAATGTTTATTTTTAGATGTCTAAAACATGTTCTGTTACTTCAAGCAAAACTTACATATTTTGAACTTCAGTCAAAATATTGTGGAGCTATATTCTATGTGATCTTCTCTAGACCAGGTAAACTGAAGCAATCAACAGTGTCTAATTAGAGAAAGCTTCAATGTCATCTGAAGCTTGATCTCTCAGTGCTCTTGGGCCATATGGAGATGTGGCTGTAGCTGTATTGTCACTTATATGGTTTCAGAAGAACTTATCTGAAGGTACTACTTTTTTCCCATTCTCTAACCAGTTCCATATTATGTCCAACATTTCTTAAACTTATCTGGCTCAGCCTTAAGAGTAGGTTTTTTTAGTCTTGCATTGCTCCCATAAAAAATCTTCTTCCAATCCTTGGTGTTAGAATGCTTATCTTTTTTTTCCCTGATTTCAAGCCTAAAGTTATTCATAGCCCATTTATACCCATTTGTTTTTGTGTCAGCATGGCCTTTAGCTTAAACAGTTGTTTTCCCTGCCTGATATTTACATCCCTGAAATGCTTACAAAGAATGGGAGAGAAGACAGATGGCTATCGCTTAACCTGTAATTTGTATTAATTATAATAATTAATCAGCCTTTTGGAGTTCAAGATGGTGCAATTCAGCAGGATTTGATATCCTGCTAAACTTCCTTAGCAGAAAATTTGAAGGAAGATTTTGAGTTTGTAAATAAATCTTCAGTCCTAATAGTTAATGTTTGCTAACAATTGTTATTACTGAGCTGAACCACAACAATTCTACTAAGAGAAAAAAGTGATAAAGTCGATGTTTGTACTGCTGTAAAGTCTGTTGTATGGAAGCCCCAGTGGGCCAGAGAGGTGGTTACTGCTTGGAGAGGGGGTTCTCTTCTTCCTGAGTCATTAAAGTAATCTTTTAAGGCTATGCCTATGTTGCCATGTTGGCCTGGATTCTGAAGCAAAAACCTCCTGATGGTTCTTGTTACCAGTTTTTTGGCTGCCCGAAAAGAGTAATTCCAGAGGGATGAACTGCAGCACTTGATGACAGGGCAGAATGGAGGGGTGCATGCCTGAGCCACAGCAGGGCAATCACCTGTGGGGCCTTCCATCCATAGCCCCAGAACACAAACAGTCTAAAGCAAAACCTCCCTACTTGTCCAGTAGGGTGGATGTCAGGACCTCAGGAAAACACACATTACTGCATTTCTCTTTCTAATAGGTGGTAACTGAACCACTGCTCTAGTTTTGCAGCTGTTTAATTAGACTTTCATTTTCTAACTTTGCACTCTGTCTAATTTCTTGGCTACTACCTTTAGCTGTTAGATGTTCACCCTATGTTACAAACACCATTGTTTCCATGAATGAGGTACGTCAAGCTGCTCTGCCATGCTTTGCCCCCAACAGTGTTGAGCCGCCTCTTCTATATGTATGTGGATCTTGTTCAGGTTTGCAAAGTTTATTGTCTCCGTTTTATTTTGTGTGGAACCAAGTGAAATTTTTTAAAAGTGGAAAAATCATTTTGCACAAATTTATAGAGCAAATGTAACAAGCAAATAACAAGTTATAAGTCCTTGCAGTCCTCAGTCTACAGCTATTCATCAGAAAGCTGCCTCAAGTATTTCTCCTAATTCTCAGCAACCTAAATAAAATAGCCAAGGTTGATAGTGTGTTGATTGTCCTTAAAGCTTTTATAGCCATTTAGGTTAAACATTTTGACATCCTAGGTGTGTTGATTTATTCATTATATTACTTCTGCTTTATGTCATACTTGTTCCAGAGACACTGCAAAATGTTTTTAACTTCTGCTCATAAAGTGTGCAGAAAGGAGAAAGACAACCATGGAATCATCTTCCTTCCCATCTACTGTTGTCAGAGGGACATGCCTCTGACTGCAGTTATATTCTGATATCCACCAGAGTAAGATCAAAAAGCTTCGGTGGATTGGCAGAAATATTAATAAGTAGAAATTATTAATTAATTATATTAATTAATTAATTATTAATATTATTAAGTAGAAATATTAATTTTTACTCTTGAAATGACTTGGGAAATGTTTGATTGTGAGAGATGAATCTCATTGTGACCTTTGAAATTTGTAAAATGTTACTTCTGAGGGAAGATTTGTACTTACAAATTGTGCACTTTGTTGCTGAATGAAAAATACTACTTCTATCACCCCATTTCTGTTCTCTTGTTTTGCTCAGCTTTAATCTTATATGCAATTTTCTGTGCAGACAAAGATACTGCTACTGCTTGAGATACTGTAGGAATAGCCTCCTTGTAGATATATTTTTGAGTAGTTCAACAGTAAAGAATTCATTGCAGCACTTCCTCAGGAAGCATGAGATAAATTATGAATAGCTGCTATTCAGGCAGCACTGTTCATTCCAGGCACTGAGTCAGTTAGGGATGGTGGAGTGGGAACTATAATGATTATGAAATCTGCAACTCTCTTCTTTTTGAATGCTTGCATGAGGACTGAACTTAGATTTTACATTTAAATGGCTCCCTTTGCAGTGGTTTCCTGTTTTGTTTTGTTTTTGCAATTACCTTAAAACAGGAGGGCAAACCCAAAAGAAATAAACAAACAAACCCCCCAGATCAACACACAAAAAAACCCCCTTAAACAAACAAACAAACGAACAAACAAATGAAACTAGGAGAAAAGGAAGAAATTTTCACATGGGACAATGCTGACCATAAATGAGGTATCAGCAAGGTTGACTTTGGCAGGTAAAAATAACCTTCTGTGATTTCCTAGTATTTTGGCTGTCTGCCATGGAGACACATTAGCTGTGAAACTGCTGACAATCTTCCTGCACAGAAGGGAGTGTGGAGATTTAAAAAAATTATAAGTTTAATTACAAGTTTTGCATTAGTTAAATAACTTCAGCTGAGTAAGTTAAATGGGAAGAGATGGTGTGAGGAAGCTGAGTCACAGAGAAGACTTAGTTCTCCAGCAGGTAGAGACTAGGACCCTCCTCTCAGGAAAATGTAGTCTAATTGCATGACTCTGAGCAGAAACAGTGCAGACAGAAACACTGTCTGCAAAGTCTGATGGGTTAGAAATCAAGACTGAAAAGCTACTTACTTTTTATCCTTTGCCTTTATTTTTTCTTACATTAGATGATGAAGGAACCTAATTAAAAATATTTTTCATGGAGATTTATGTATGACAAGCTATGTAGCCTATTTGGCTCTCTGGCAGTATACCCTCTCATCATCTTTATCTGTGTGATCAGGAGTAGATCTGCCTGAAATGGCTGGATTTACCAATGTGCTTGTCTAAGAGGGAGAAGGGAAAGGAAAAGTAATTTAGAAAGCACTTCAAGGGCCAAGACTGCCATTTGTGCTAATGGAATGCAATGTGTGGTCTCAATTAGAAACCTTTATGAAGATGGAAATTATAAACTGAATAAGACATAAATACATTGGTATTTCTTCTAATATGTCACCTATAAATTACTATAACAGTCCTGGATAAGTTGTAATCTGAAAAAGAGCAGTCAAGTCAACAAGATTTTAAGTCCTCTACAAGGACTATGATAGGCATGTAAACTTGAGTGACTCCCATGAAGGGGAAAGGAATTCAGCAAAGAGCTGGGAATTTGCAAGGTGTGAATCACTCAGCCAGAGTTGGTCCCATTCCTCAAGTTGGATTCCTGTTAAATGGAGGAAGAGGAAAGGAAGTAGAAGAGAAAACCAAGCTAGAGAAAAACAACAAGATCTATTCTCTTCAAAACCCCTGAAAGGAATGCTAAATTAGATTTATTCAGATAAGGAAGTCAAAGGATGGAGAGGACCAACCATCAGCTGTCAAGGAGGTTGCAGGTCTGCTCTGGAAGGAACACAGCTGAGCCTCAGCCTTCTGTGCCTGTAGCTATGTACAACCTCAGCTTGGTTTTCTGTGACAGCTTTCAAGGTTTGTGTGAAGTTTTGCATGGGTGGCATGACCTCTTACCTGTTGTTGGTCACATGAAAGAATGTCATGTGATGCAACCTGCTTTTCTGACTATACTACACATGCAGTTGGAAAAAAAAGTGTGACCAAGACATGCCAAGGGCCAGATAAACCAGTCTCACAGGCAATATCCAGTCTGTACACCATAATTTCTCTGCTTGTGTTGTACAGATATATATATATATATATATATATATAAAACTTAACACAGGGCAATTAAACTCCCAGATGAGACTAAATGATATCACAATATAAATTAAGAATACCTTCACTGTTTGCTTATTTATTTTTAATTCTCTTAAGCAAGTGGTAAATGGCCATTAGTGTTTAGGAAAGAACTTTGCATTTGAACTAACTGGAGTAGCTGAGGAAACATAGAAATATTCCTCCCAATTTGTTGCTTTTCCACTGATAGTGATGTTTGTTTAAACACTAATACAGAAAGAATTCAACTTTAGTATAAAGTGACAAATACTCATCAGGTAACAGGTGGTCTCTGTTTTGGTAGCACAGTGTTCCTTCATACTGAAACAAACAGTAATGTCTCACAAAACTGCTTTCAGAGAGTCAAAAATTCCCCTCAGGGTTTAGTCAGATCAAGCACACAGAGCTGTAATGAGCAGAGCATCCTGTTTTGAACAGGAAAATTATTAAACTGTCAGTAGAAAAACCACATTTCTCTGTGGAGTCCTGAGTCTCTCAGTCACATCAGGAATAAGCATGAAACCAAGGGATGGATAATTTTTTCCTAGGTCTGACCTCTTTCTAAGGATATCAAGGAAGGGGAAAAACTCCTAAGGTAATAAACATGTCACGTGCTTGTAGGACAATGGAGGAGCAGATGTACTTGCCTAAGAAGTGAGGACTGTCCTGCTGGCTTTGGCTTCTTCTACCCTCATGTGACCTTGGGTGTATGTCCCTTTCACTTTGATGTTCACTGGTAACACAGACCATATGATTTTCCTCTAATGCATTCACTGGTCCTATGGGAACTCCTTCAAAAGTTCAAAAGCTAGATACATTTGTCTGTTTTCCTCTGGAAAAACAAACAAACAAACAAACAAACAAAAAACACCAAAGTGTGAAAACAAGTTGATCTATAACCAAATCATCTAAAATTTTCTTTCCTGCATGATAATTATGGTTGTTTGCTAACAATGATCTGCATAGGAAAGAGTGTGAATGAATGTGAATGTTTAGGTGAGAATACCTCTGGATTTTTTATGTAGGATATTAATATAATGAGAAAAGTGAGGGAGGACTAATTTAGCAACAAAGTTGTTTGGGGACCATTGCTGTGGCTGATCTCTCCTTTAGATGTCTAAAATGCAGTCCTCTGTATTCAAAGACACCTGTAGGGGTGACTCCTTTAATAGTCAGTTGAGAGAACTAGAACCATTTTTCAGATTTGCCTACATTAAATGCTTTCATTGGAGGTGTCTCTCCCTCTCTTTTGGATGCAGAGAGAACACTGTATTAAAATATTAGGTGAGATGAATTCCCCCCCATCCCAAATCTCCAATCCTATCTCAGTACCTGATCATATTTTCCCTTGTCTTCTTGCCCGCTTTTCTATATATTCCACTATGTAATGATTGATTATATTACAGTAGCGGCAAAAGTCAATTGGAGCAATATGAAGAGACAAATCTTGCCCCCCCTAAAAATACAGCTGAGGCATAGATGAAAAGGATGGGGCTTCTGAATGCATTTCAGGTTTCATATATTATTATTTTGAAATTAATTAGACATTGATTATATATTTCAACAGTCCATGGTGTCTCTGTTAGCAGCAATGGGATAACTTTCCCAACCACAAGTCATTTTGACTTATGGACTAAGACCTCTCCTATACAATTCATTTGGGGAAATTACAGCCCTATGCTTTAAACAATGTTCCTGGGGTATTTTTTTCTTGGGCTTTGGGGGTTTTTTTAGGGGGGGTTTTGTTGGGTTTTGTTTTGGGTTTTTTTTACTTCAGATATAACGATGATGATTTCTAAATTTGAGTTAAACACTGGGAAGTTTGCCTGCACAATATTTTCTTGAAAATGTTCTTCAGTTTCAGATAAAACTTTTGAATCTTAAAGTATAACAGAGAATATATTTTCTGGAAAATGAAAGGCAATTCAACACTTCTGAGTCCTGTGCTGATACACTTGAAGAGAAAAAGGCTCAGCCACTTTGTTTTCCAGTGAGAATCTTTCACTATAAAGACTAAATAGTCACACTGCTCAGCAGACACTGTCTTCTCTGTTTAAGGTGTCTCACTGAGTGGTACCAGTATAGGGTGTTATCATCAAAAATATCAAATAAGAGAGGAAGGTAGGAATTTTCGTAAGAAAATCTTTTGGTAAACACCTTTGATATCATCTTTAAGTAGTTTAGGATCTGCTTCTGGACAGCTCCTTTTTTTCCACCTCTTCTCCTATGTTACTCATCCCTCTTTTTGTGTTCATCTATTTTCTCCCACAGATCGTTGTGTCCAAAGTTTTCAGACCTTTTCCTGTACAATCCTGCTCTTTCAACACCTGTCCTGTTCCTCACTGCCTACTTCTCTGCTCCTCCATGTATTTTTTACTCAAAATAAGGTCTCTCTGTCCTCCAATTTCTAATAAAGATTTTGCTCATTTTCTGTTTGTGCTCATTTGCTTCTTGCTTCCTAATGTCTGGAGCTGTCTCAGCAAGTGCATTCACATCACCAAAGGCCACCTGGCACTGGGAGGGCCAGGAGTGCTCTGCCTACAGCAGTAATGGGTGTCCCATAGGTCTTCACAGTCATGGACTTGGGATGAAACTCTTAATCTAAAGTCAATTCAGTGGTCAATAAAATGTTTTCCCCGAGATGCAGGAGTTTCCCTTGACTTCAGCTTGAGTGAGAGGAAGAGCAGGAGCACAGCATGGAGCAGGGTGGAACAGACTCTGACTCAGCTGTAGCTGGCTCAAGTCCCCATCCTTCCTGTCATTAGCTAAGGAACTAATCTGACAGACCTTTTGGAAAGTTTTTTCCTTTACACTGGTCTACTGCATGAGGTAATGCTATGGGAGGAAACATCCAGTTGAGAGGCTGGGACTACTTACCTCCACAGGACTTTGCTGGGGCTTGTAACTCACATGGCTCCTTTTGCCTCTTACACAGTTTAGCAATTGAGCACATTATTCACATAAAATAAGAGTTTTGATTTTTCCCCTTGAATGATATAAGGTCTTAGCCTAGTCATGTAGTGTTTTAATGCTCTATTTGTAACCAAACAGCCTCATTTTTGAAGGCTTGATGCAGCAATAAAACCTGAGGCAAATGGTCAGCAAGGATCTCTTGGCAGAATGTGGCTTTGCAAACAGAGAGGCAAGTAAGGTAATGACTGTCATATCACATAGGATTCCTGCCAAAACTGGTCTTTGGACAATTGGTTTCATTGTCCTTCCCAGTGAATTTATTTGTTTAAGATTGGTCTTAGTCCAAAGAAAGTGCCAATATTGAGAGCACAAACTGGATAACCACTAAGATCTTACTCCTACCCTACACCCAGCAGTATAAACCTACCAACCTTACTAACTTTGCCATCAACAACTAACAAACTTTTAGGGAGTTTTATTGCTGTTGGTTTTTTTTGCTTTGTCTTGTTTTGTTTTGTTTTGTTTTTTTTTTCTGTTGCATATCACAGATGTATCTCAAGAAGTCAGGTCCTGTGTCATTCAAGCTTCTCACTGCTCAAAATCTGGTTTATGTGGCACCTTTACCAGCTGTGTCCCAGACTGCTAACCTGCATAGTCCATGGTCCATTGAAGAATCTGTCTTTTACCAATACCATATTTTCAGTTTGTACTGAATCTTTGTCAAAGAAAGTTTTCTATTTCATTGTTTTCCCCAGTAGCACCTACCACACAGCAGCATATGATTATATAGAGAAATAACTGAAAAGAATTAAAATTTTCTTATGGAAATAGGTTTCAGGCAAAGCAGGTGTGGTGGGTTGACCCTGGCTGACTGTCAGGTGCCCACTAAAATTATCCCTCACTCCCTTTCCTCAGAGGGTCACGGGGAGAAAAGAGAATGAAAAACTCTTGAGTCAAGGTAAAAGTAGCTTAAAAAAAGAAGACCAAAGCTGTGTTCAGAGGCGAAGTATATTAAAAAAAAAATTATTCTCTACTTCCCATCATTAGGCAGTGTCCTGAATTTCTTGGGTAGTAGGGCCTCAGTATGCTTAGTGGTTTCTTTGGGGGACAAACTTCTTCATAATGAGCGCCCCTCGCCCTCCCTTCCTACTCCTTTGTCTTAACTTTTATTGCTGAGTGGAACATCATATGGTGTCAAATACCCTTTTGATCAGTTTGGATCAGGTTTCCCAGCCGTGTCCACTTCCAATCTCTTGCCCATCTCCATCCTACTGATCCTTTGTGGGCTGGAGGTTGGAGAGACAGCCTTGATGCTGAGAAAGCACTGATCAGCAGCAGCCAAAATGCTGGTGTGTTATTAACATCTTCCATCTACAGCAATATGAAGGATGTTGTGGAAAATGTTAACTCCATCACAGCCAGACTCAATACAGGTGGATGTACAAATAACTTTTTTTCCCCTGAAATAATGACAATTTCTCACAGAGTTATCGTGGAGAATAGTCAACAAGATAAATACAATATTGTAAGTCTCATGATAAACTAGGATGCTGCCTTATGTATGCTTATACACCTGAAAATCACAGTAGAGAGGAGAGATGTTTATTTTTTATTTTCTCCCTGTGAAGAAACCTTTCTTTGCTATGAGAATGGTGTTAGCAGACAATGGGATGAGATGCCAACCCCATCTGTGGAAGCTCATCTCATTCCTGTTGAGATACTCTAGACTTTCTGAGGCCTCTTCACAGGCTGGCAGTATTTTGTGGCAATAACATAGGGCATACTAGCAGTGTCTGCAGGCCACAGTGCACTAGGGCAACTCTGATGCTGAAAGAGCCTATGTTTAGCACTTGAAACACTCCCTCAGTGGTTACAGATCCATTTCAAATAAGGGAAATGACATTTATTTTCCGTAACTGCAATGAATGGTGACAATTTTTGAGTTAAGTGAAGTTTTTATCTATTAACAATCACTCATTGACGTACAAAGTTACACCTCATTGCCAGAATGTGTCTTTTTATTATTTTTCATTATCAATGCATTGGAAATGCTGTGGCTTCCTGTCCCAGTGCATGTGCAGTCTAGTACAAACAAGAATGGCTATTGAACATGACTCCTAAGGAAATATGTGTTTGTAGTTTTGGAAAAAAAAGGTACAATGCAAACCAAGAGTTGATATCCTGAGCAAGGAAACACACTGCATCAGGAGACTTTGGATTCAGTTCTTGACTCTGCCTCTGGAGACAATGATAAGGCTTTATGGAGGAGTGCAGAGCCACCTGCAAATTCCCTTTGTGACGTCTGGTTTCTGGTTTAGCTGGTCCCTGGGCTGGCCCTTAGCATGGGTCTGTACAGCCCTACTTTGCTCTCTATGCTCCCTCACAGCCACCAGCAGCTGCAGTGACGTGAGTACTTTGTGACACAGGGCTGCCCTGGCCTTGACTTTCTGGCTGATATTAACAGCCAGAGCACAAAATGGGAGAGGCTGGGTTGGCGTCGAGCCACAGGAGAAGTCCCTCTGCTCTTGGCTGTCCACCAGCAGAGAGCTGTTGTGTTCTCTTTGCATGGTTAGACTACCTCCATGACAGTGTATTCTCCCATGGGACGAGTGCAGACACTTTTCTCAATTCCTTCTTCTGACTTCATGGATTTTAATAGAACAACATGCCAGACATTTCATTGAGTTAATTTCCTTCCCCATGAAAGCAAAGTACTTGCTTGTTGGTAAAGACAGCCATGTCACGCTAACATTTATAAAATGATGAGCTGATTGAATTACAATTTTGGTAACTTACACTATGGAACTGCTTGGGGAACAGTCAAGTCAGCAGACTTATTTTCCCCAAAAATACTTCAAGAAATTGGAGGTTTCCACTTGCTGGAGAATTGAGGGATTTTTTTTTTTTCAACAAACATTAAAAATTATATTACTGTATTCATAACATTTTTCAATATTGTATAACTCTAAAACATCACAAAATATCTAGCAGAACTAAGGGAGTATTCTGCAAAGGGTCTGATTTTCTTTCTGCTTCAGTTTCATATGTTTTTAAGGGAAAGGATGGAAGAGAGAAGGAGAGGACAAAATCTGAATTACAGATGATAACCAAATTGTCAAAAATGAATCCAGTTACACCAAAAATCTTGATGAGAAGTAAGCTTCCTAGCTAGACTCAAGAACCTATCATTAGTCTAATTAAAATCTTAATGTCTAAGCAAAATTTTTCTTGATTCAGTTACAATAGTGCTAACACTATTAACAACACAATTAGGGCTGATGTATGGAAACGTTCTGGTGCTATTCCCTGCTGTTCTGCTCACCTGTCCTGTCCCCTCCTCTTGCCACAGCCCCCTAAAAAAAATGGTGGAGGTTTTCCAGAAGTGATCAGTGTCCTGAGTTCTTTGCAGGGAGGAATGTGACACTGGGGGTCCTCAGCCTGGGATCATCATGGCTAGGTTTCATGAACAAACATTTGAGAAGGGCTCTACCCATGTAAGTAATATCCTTCAACTCTGCACAGTGGATTTTTTTAGGTGAGGCACAGCGTGCGTGAAACTGGTTCCTCAGCCTGAGATATGCTTGCTTTATCTTTATAGGTTATTTAAACTTCATCTAATTCTAGTAATTCCCAATTTCATGTTTTGCTTGCTTTTCTGTTCTATTATCCTCAAAAAACATTTTACCAGACACACATGGTTGCACTCTTACAGTGCCCAATAATTGGCCACTGCCATTTGTATTTGCAGTCCTGGGATTTGGGGTATGTTTCTCTTGCTATGCTATGCCACATTTTTATTCTAGGATCCTATTCTAGGCAACTCACCTTACCTGGAATAACTATTTGTTATCATTACCTATTAGTTAGGAGTAGACATTCATTGCACTGCACTATTGCACACAGCTAAACTAAAGCTAAAACAATTTAGGACATAGCTATGTGACCTCTAGACAATTGTTGTCACAGCTGTGACATGCTAAAATCAGCTCAAGCCAAGAGAACTGTGGACAAGTCCAGAGAACTTGTATCACTGGCTTAATACAAAGTCAGTGTCCTCTTGCCACTAATGGCCAACTCATTTTAACTCAGCCACAGGGCACAAATTTTGGTTAGGAAGTTAATATGAAGGTTTTCTGAAAGTCAAGGATTCTTCCAAAGTACTACTTATGGAAACATCATATTAGTCAAATAAGTAATACAAATAGTTCTTGAAAGAAACCTATAAACCTTGAAATTATGTCAATATACAGAGTTTTAATTAGTTTATTCCTATAAGGTTTCAAAAGTAAGAAACTCTAATGGGTGGTCTGCCTATGAAGGCTTAATCTTGTCCAAGCTTTGACTGTTAAGCCAGAAGAGCATATCTCATTACAAGTGTAGATTGAAATTTTTATGGTCTAATCACTAACAAAAAACTTCATTATTATAAGTGTGATAAGTGAATGTATTAATCATCTGCCTTTTGAAAAACTAAATTTAACCTTTAACCTAAGTTTTATTTTCAGTGGTTCTCTAGACCATTTAATCTTATTTTGTTGTTTGTTCTAGATCTGTGAGCACAAATTCAATCCTTTACCAAATATGACCATTTCCTTTGATTCTGCTCCTCTTGACATCCCCCTTTTTCTCTTTCAAGGAGGTGCTAGGACATAATTTTGGTGGTTTATCTAAACTTAGCCAGTGTTTTATAAAAAGTCCAAGAGTATTAGCTATTAGCATGCTTTAGAAGCATTTTATGCTTTTTGTATTAGCAGCAGTCTTTGAGTCCCCGGTCAGTAGAACTTGCATTTCTGAGATACTGAACTAGGATTACAAAGTACTTAGTACTTGTATCTATTAGTGTGAAAACCGAAACACAGTAAAGGTCTTCTAGTCTTTGGATGCATAAAATAGTAAGTCTTAACATGAGGAGGTCTTGCCAGTCTGATGCTGTTGAGGCCAAAATGAGCCACCCCCACAGGGCCACTTGGACATAGGACCACCACAGGATGTACAGTTACAACTTAACATCCAGAGTACACCTGGCAGCCTCAGGGTTCTGAACTGGTGGGTTTGCAAGTGGATTTGTTTTCAAATATACACTTATAAAAATGTCAGAAGAGATAACTTTCTTCTGAGGTCTCAGAAGTTCTCTAGGAAGGTTCTGTATGTAAAGGCAGCACTGTTTCTTCAAAGGATGTTGGGAAACTGCATTTTAATAGATCTATATTGTTCCAGTTCTCCTGTTTCTATGAGACCTGTGGGAACACTCCTTCAGAGTGTAATTGTCCTTAAGGTTTTTATGAATGGTTTTAAGAGACCATTAAATATCCAGCGACAATAGTTTTACACAACATGAGAAACTTTGCTGAGCAAAGTTGCTTGTCCTGATAAATGCAACCCACTCTTGTAAAAGCCCTTTTCTGAGACTGGCTGGTTGACCACTTTAGGAATAATTGCTTGACTCCTTTGATGGGGAGGGAGCATGACTGAAAAGGAGATTCATGGTGCTAATTGATTTCAGCATTTTTTTTTTAATATTTCAGTTGCATTTAATGAGATAAGACAGAGCAGATTCTTCAAAGTTTTCAGAACTGGAGGTTTGTAGTACAATAAAATCACTCATGGATAAGCTTATACCAAGCACAGTTAAAGTGATTTGTCTCTGGTGATGTTTTAGAGTTTTTATGTCAGCATATCTTATGTTGGTGGGATGGTGTGAGTAATTAGTGTGTCTTCTATTTGATGACCTGCCCTGCTATACACACTTGGCTTGTACATGTTATTGCTTCTGCCTAGAACCCTAACGGTTTGCTACAAAAAAGTGAAAGAAAAATCAGAAAGATAAAAATGTTTTTCTTTCCCAGCCTATGTACACAGACATAGTACTTTCTGGATTTGATCAGTAGTCTCTCCTTCTATCAATTATCTGCATAAATACTCTACCTGTCCTATCTATGCTGATCTTTGATTTTCACTTGCCCATCACAAGTGGCCTTATTTCTAAGGACATAGCAATTTATAGATAAAAAAAAGTTTGCAGGAGGTGAACCTGAAAAACTAGAGTACATTTAAATGGGCTGTTGTCATTAGCTAAGGACAGGGTCTTAGTATTAACCAGCCCATGGACAAGGAACAGTCTTAATTTTCTTCTTAATGTTATATTCACTCTAAGTAGAACTTGTGAATAAATTTGCATTATTTTTGGCTAGCTAAATAAAGAGCTGCCTTACATCTCACTCAGTAATCATCCAGCATGGTGTACTTGAGTACATATCTTAATAGTACTTAGTCTCCTTATAAATGCAATATACATAATCATAAAATATAGAATCATAAAATGGTTTGGGTTGGAAGGGACCTTTAAAAGTCACATAGTTCCAACTGCTCGCCATGAGCAGGGACATCTCCACATTGAGAATCTGTGGTGATAAACATGAGAAAAGAAACTGTGCAGAATGAAATGGAATTACATTGTCATCATAATAATTAAATGGTAACACTATGGGAGAAATGTTCTCCTAAATTCTATTAATAAAAACTTACTTATTTTCTTAATGAAATAACAGGGTTTGTGGGTATTAATTTTTTGGGGACACCTTAATTTCGTCTCAACATGCTTCCCTGCATGTTGCTTTGCCTTCAAAACAAACAAACAAAAAAATGCCTTAGAAATTCAATTTTGCATTACTTGTCATAGTAAGTGCTTCCACTTCCCTAATGCTTCAGAAAAAAACTGCTAAATACTTTATTTATATGGTAGAAACAATAAATGGCCTCATTTAACATACGCGTATTATATTACCTTTACACTTTAGGTGTATAGTAAATCCAGCTAACATAAGCAAAGAGTGTCAGTCTTATACATGGTCCTCTAAAAGCCCGAAGAACAAAACACAGAAGAATGACACTATTTTTCTCAGAGGCAGTTGGAGTCTTCTGTCAGTTCAGGGGAATGCTATGTTAAACCTTCCTGCTAACAGGTGAGTTAAACGCTTCAAATTTCTTAAGTATTAAATCACACAGCAGATGTTTAGTCAATCCATTTATGTTTTTTCTCCAACTTCCTCCTACATGCATAACAGTACAATAAGTAATAGTCTGAGCTATATTTCGAAATCAGATTCTAGCTTCAACTTGTATTTACTCTGAAAAAAATGCTTTTCAAAATTCAGTAGTTTGAAGAAAATCTGTATTTTTTAATTCTATCTTTATTAGGGAAGGTAAAATTTCTGGGACAATATCAGAATTTTTCCTTTGAAGTTTTCAGATGTGTCCTCAGTTAATAAGAAAGCAAAGCCATCTCCTGATTTAATACAGTTATCTGGACTACAGTTCTACAGAATGAAACTTGGAGCTAAACTATACTAAGGCTTGCATTTATTTACGAAGCTGAATAATCCCATTTGCTCTTTTTTAATGTTGTATTATAACAATCTCAAAATTTAATTAATTCAAGAGTGTCCCTGCTTCTGTTTTTCTGAAGAACTAGGAAACACCTTAATTTTCTAATGATCAACTGACTCTTTAACAACTTTTTAGCATCATGCTACTAGTATTATCTTTTAACAAAGATCATTATGATGCTTGCACTATAAAAGAAAGATCATTGTTTATTCACATATTCTTTCAATCTAGCTACTGCTATAATGAAAGTATTTCATTCATTTGGATTTGTTCATTTGAAGTAAAAAGACAAAATGGTAACTGAAATTTTCATTTTATTATTTTTTTTCTACCCTCCGGAGGAAACAGAAGTTTAGAAAAGTTGTGAAATTCTCACTATAAAAATTGAAAGGTCACAGGGTTATATTTTCAAAGTTGTTTAGACATCCAAATGTATAGTTATCTGCTCAGTATAACTACATGAATGCACCTATGTATATCTAAACTGCTAATTATCTTGAAATTCTGGCTTAGGATAACCTTGGCCAAAATTTATTAAATTCTGTTAATTCTGCGATTATTCAAGAACAGATATCTGTGATAGTACAAAGATATTTTCATGTGTGATAGGTATTCCAGGAAAAAAAAGTGTAAATTAATTTTTAAAAATGCAACAATTCTGTTTTAATTGTTTTCAGTTCAAAAGCAGATTTCTGCCTAATGCAGTCTAAGACAACTCTCACATTGAATCCTGCAAAAGGAATGTGCCCTTCTTCAGTCTCTAAAATATCAATGGAAAAATAAAGTTTCTAACAACATATTCCAATTTATACACTCAAGTAAATATATATGAAGAGAACATACCCATTTACTCAGAAAAAATATCAGTTATGCAATATAAAGTTACACTAGACTGCAGATAAATATTTTTAGAGGCTATGATGAAGAAGCAATTGGATTAAAAGGATGGTTGAGATCAATTGACCTGAGTCAGTCTTCCCTGGTGACAGAAAACAGCTTCTTATAATTATCTATAAATATTAAACATGACTTGATAACTCATGCTTCTGTGTCTGGAAAGAAACAACAAAAACCAAGCAAGCAAACAACAACAACACCCCCCCTGCCCCCCTCCCAGGAATAGAAGACATTTAGTTGCATGTGAGATAGAGCAGCACTGACTACCTTGGTGCAATTCTCACTTATCCACATTGAAGATAAACTCTGATCCTGCTTAGGACATGAATAGATTTTAAGTGGCATTGTAGGATGTATATCTGGATTTTGGGGAGGCAGAGTCTGTGTGACCCTGCAGCAAATCAAGCACTAATAAAGGGACCTATTAACACAATTAGGGCCCCTCATTCTAACTGTTGTTACACCAATGCTTGTAGGTGGAAGGTATGTCTCTCTCCCTTGCTTCTTGTTCTTCACCTGATGGAAAATGAGAATGCCATATGCTAGTAAAATATGCTGAGACACATTTCAATATGTTGAAAAATACATGAGGCTTCAAGACTATTTCCAGATTCCATTAATATATTACAGTTTCATTGCATAATAATAATGGGCTGAACATTATATATGGAGGCAAGAGTTGCTCTTTCTTATGAAATATGAAAAGGTGTGCAGTTTGCCCAATACCTGTGTTCCTATTTCTGAAGAAAAAGTTTGGCTGAAGACCTCCAGCATGGAACATAACCTGATCTTATTCAAACAACCCTACAAAGCTAACACAAAGGAAACCAGAGTAGTTAGAACAAGATTCAATGCTTACCATGTTAGACCTGCATATAATGACCATTCTTGTTTCTCTTGTTTCCATCTGCATGAAGTTTTAGATCCATAGAGAGTGAAAATGGGCATATAAAATACTTGTGCTGTTTTCTTCAAAAGTGTCCCTTAAAGGTTGACACACTTCATAAGTTTCCCCAAAGTTCTGCATACTGATGTTCAGTTCAGACTGAGATTATTATGCTGAACATCAACTTGCCAAATCCTATTACAGTGAAAACCTTGAGATAATGTTTAATAGCATGAAGTGAGACTGCTGTAGTGAAGTTAAACGGTATGTGCTTGGAGAAAATAAGTGATTTAGGAAGAGTCTTGAAATCTTTAATCTTACACACAGTTTCTTAGAAGTGTGTTTATAATTTCTTCTCTCTTTCAGCTCAGAGAGAAGAAAAATTAACAAAGGCAATGTCAAAATGAAACAGCTATTTTTAGCTTGAGACATTTAGTTTCTCCAAAAGGGAAAATTTCCAATGAGTCACTCCAGCAGCTGGTGCTAAAGATGAATAAGTCACATGCCTATGAACTTCCCAACTTGAGTACAAACACAAAACAGTTTCTGAAGGAATTAAAAGCAAAAGCCCATAAAATATATGAAGGTCCATGAGACATAGGTATTTTCTGGTCAAGTCACCTCTGTCTTATCCTCTTTTATACACATGTCCATGCTTTTAACCAGTGTTTCCTGCATCTGTATTGCTAGCTGTGCATTGCATCAAGCTGAATTAAGGTTGGGTTACTAACAACAGCTTTAAGTAGTGCTTACATCTAACACTATGTATTATCCTGTAAACTCTATGTGTCAGTGATCCCAATGAGTAAGACAGTGTTCATCTTTTCTATACATCTTCAATTTGCAGCAATTCTATTTGGCATTATGCTTCAAAGACAGTTTTCCTTTTCAGGTTTCAAAATTCAGTTGGTCTTGCAATGAGCTCAGGAAGATGCAAATATCATGGATTGCTCCTTAGAAGTGCTTCCAGACTGCTCATAAGCCTAAGAGAAGGCTGATTGCAAAGAGCAAATAGTAGCTTACTGCACACAGTGGGCTGAGAAGTCACCTGATAGTAAGTTAAATTTTCATAGGATCATAGAGTAGTTTGTCTTGGAAGGGACCTTAAAGAGCATCTAGTTCCAATCCCCTGCCATAGACATGGACACTTTCCACTAGAGCAATTTGCTCAGAGCTCCATCCAGTCTGGCCTTGAGCCACTTCCAAGGATGGGGCATTCACAGCTTCTCTGGGCAATCTGTTCCAGTGCCTCACCACCCTCACAGTAAAGAATTTTTTTCCTAATATCTAGTCTTAGTCTAATCCTCTTTCAGTTTAAAGCCACTACCCTTTGTCCTATCACTACAGGCCTTTTTACAAAGTCCCTCTCCAGCCTTCTTGCATTACCCCTTTGGCTACCAGAAGGACTCTCCTCGAAGTCTTGTCTTTCCCAGACTGAACAGCCTGTCTTCATGGGAGAAGTGCTCCAGCCCCCTGAACAATTTAGACTCCCTCCTCTGGACTTGCTCCAACAGGTTCACACCCTACTTATTTTTGGAGGGTCCCGGAGCTGGATGGAGTACTCCAGGGTGGGCCTCACCAGAGCAGAGTAGAGACAAAGGAACCATCCCCCTCAGCCTGCTGGCCATGCTGCTTTTGATGCAGCCCAGAATATGTCCTTTCAGCCAAATGACTGTAATAAAATACAGTCTTTGGATACTAAATGACACTCTTACTCTGCTTCAATAGCTTTTCCAGCACTTGCATTTAACCTATGCTCCATGTTTGGCCAGGAAATATCATGATTCGTATCACACTGTCTCAGGTTAAATGGTGTGGGGCAGCCCGACCCACAGCAGATATCCCTGAGTACTGTCACATATATTGTGATGTGGCAATGCTGGCATCTACCACACTGATGGCCAGGGCTTAGTTACATACTATTGCAAGCACAAAAAACAGAGCAGTTGGCAATGTTTATTTAAAATGTTGAAATTGTTGTAAATTATGATAAATTGCAGTCAGGCAATGATGTGTGATGTCTCAGTGACCTTGTTACACAGAAAAAACATGAAATCATTGGGGAAATAACTCTGTGGCTGTTGAAAGGACTGCAGTTGGTCCCCTGGGCTATCCATTAGGCAGTTCTAAAACTGAAAAAATAGCAGCCTAATATTCATTATTTGCAATTGTTTCACCCCTTAAATTCAGCAAAATTTGTTATTTAGTCCAAAAGAATCTAGCTCATTACTGTTGTGGAGGGCAGTGAAGCACTAAGCAATATGTACTCATATGTCAATATGAAAGACACCTTCATCAGTACGTTACTCCACTAGTCCATGCCTTGTCAATGCTTTATTCATGTGAAAGTTTTAACTTGAAAAGTGGGATTATATTTTCTAGTAAAAATAGTGGAGAGACTGAGATGCGTGCAATTTTATTATAAACTTAGTCAACTTGAATTCTGGTTATTGCCATCAACTTCTGACTGTAGCACAGGTTTCACCTCGCCCATCTTTCTACAAGACCTCCATCTATTTATTTATTTTTTTTTTTAAGGAAGCTCACTTACAAGTATCTAGACGCAGAAGAGTTGGTGAGATGATTAAATTCTGGTACTGAAGTAAGAACCACTGAAATAATTCCTTGTATATATTTCAGACAGTATTCATATTTTCTCTTTTCTGTAAAAATTGAGGAAGTGAATTCTACCTTGCTATTGGGACAGTGTGCATATGCTCAGTTACAGAAACCCACTTTACAGGTGGTAACTTGTCAAGATTTAACAGGTATTTGTGAGTGATGTGTCAGAGTCCAAAACCTCTGAGTGTCTCTTCAATTTGTCAGTAGCAAAAACAGTGGTTCTGAGTGGGCCAGAAACCTGTCATGCTTAGGCAAGTCGTTTTACTACACTATTTCAAAACTGTTCTCTTTCTCCCATCATATTTTCCTATTTCCTGTGCAAACAAGTTCCACTCCAGTAAGGAAACTTCCCTTTACCTTATAAATGTTACATTTCTACATCCCTCAAGCCTTCCTTATGTTTAATAACACCTTCCAGGTTTATTTTAATCTTTTGAGTACTGAGAAGGAGGTATTATGGGTGTGTTGATGATTTGTCCTTGGTTCTACCCCATCTAGACAATATCATAGAATTATAGAATAGTTTGGGTCAGAAGGGACCTTAAAGATCATCTAGTTCCAACTCCCCTGCCCTGGGCAGGGACTTTTTCCACTAGACCATGTTGCTTAAAGCTCCCTGCTAAGATTTCTTACAGCACTGGAAACTCACAGATATTTAGCTAAACATAAGCATACCTTATTGTCATATATGTAATTTGGAAATGCAATTCACCTTTGTTCTGTGCCACAGGCCATCTGTACAGATAAAGTGTAGGATTGCTGTATGGGCATCCAGGTGACATTGCTAGCCTTCATTGTGAAATCCTGTTATTTATCATAACAGTTTTATATCATCTAATACTATTCAGAAAAAAGGCAACTCCAGAATGTCTATGAAATCTAGGATGGTATAATATAGTAATCTGATCTGTTAAACCATTATTAATAATAGGTTTTGTAATCAATTAATCTTTTGTTTTCTCTTGATGTTTGCTGAGTATTAATGCTAATGTAAGTTAAAGCAGAATGAGTCTGGGATACTGCAGTCTTTGAAATGAGCCATTGCCAGACTGATAACAGCATCCAGTCAATCTGTAGTCATTAATGATCAGCCATTGCTCTAACACAGCTTGTCAATACAGCACCAGTTTTCCAATGCACAGGATACAGTATTGTGGTGCCTTTATCCTGGCCACCAGCTAAGCACCTACTCAGCTGCTTGATGAATGCCCACCCTGCCCTCTCCCTCCATGGTATGGGGGAGGGAGTAGGGAGAACAAGAGTAAGAAAACTTGTAGGTTATGATAAGGAGAGTTTAAAAGAAAGAAAAAACCAAAGCAACACAAAATTAATGCAAAGGCAATCACTCATCACCTCCCACAAGCAGACCAATGCCCAGGCAGATTGAGCAACAGTTATGCTGGAAGACAACCCCCACAAATCTTTTCTTATTTATTGCTGACCATGACATCATGGTATTGAATATCCCTTTGGCCAATTTGGATCAGATGTCTCAGCTTTTTCGCCTCTCAAATTCTTGGCCACCCCCAACCTTATTGCCTGTGAGGACAAAATGGCAAAGAGAGGAGTCCCTAATGCTGAGTAAGCACTGATCAACAACAGCCAGAACACTGGTGTGTAATCAATGCTGTTCTAGTCACAGATCCAAAACAAAGGACCATATGGGCTGTTATAAAGATAATTTACTCCATCCCAGCAAAACCTAGAGCAAGTAAACAAGAATGCTTAGTGCCCAATCTATAGGAAATATACTTAAATTCAATTAGTGAATGGACAGCAGAACTTAATTTTGCAAAAGGAAGTCCAGATAATTTAGTTCCATCTAGTTTGCTATTTTTCTGCTACTTATGTAGACAACAGCTGATTAAAGTGCCCAGGGCCTCTTGGCAGGCTCCTTGCATGTGGAGAATAGCATGTGACCTGGGAAGTAGGAGAAAAGCAGCAGGAGCTGTTTTGTGTTTAAGTCCCCATATGAAGTGAGTTTAAGAAACAGCTGAGTTATGCAATTGGTTCTGGGAACTAAAAAAACATTTATGAGTTTTGCGGTATAGATAAGGTGCAAAATCCCCCTTTTATTTCCTCTAAGACTGGCAGTGAGTCAGCATAGATCCTGTGCTGGATTCAGATCTGGAGGACAATCTCATCCACAAGCTGAACTTCAGTGGGATGCCTTCATCCACAAGACATTTAAGCACACAAATACTTTCAGTGACTTAAAGTCAGGTATTAACACTGGCCTCTAGGTGAAGTAGTGTAATTCAGAAATTGCAAACAAGGAAGAAAAGGAGATTGACAAGCTTCAAGTCAATGTAGTATGCTTAGACCTTGTTTAATACCTTCTCTTACAACTTGACACAGCTCTAATTTTCATTAGGAGTTCTGCAGGTCTATATCTCCTTGTATTGACTTTCATTTCAAGAAGGATGAGCTGTTCCTGCAGCAGCTGTGATACAGCTGTTGTGAACGTGATGGTGTACAATGCATTATATTAAGAGAGAGAGGAATTAGCTATTAGTGAAGTCTTGGAGGAACTCTGTTTCATCCCCTTGTACAATTTCTACACAGCAGTCGACAGAAAACTATGCTTTGTGTTTGTGAAGGCATTTCATGGTTTCCTGAATTTCTTCTTACATGCACAATCTGAGTGCACATCACAGCTCAGTGCTCATTATAGGTACTATAAAATAACAGTGAGTGTTTAAATAGGCAGTCAAATGCCTCCCTGACATTCGATCCCATCAGATCTCGGAAGCTCAGCAGGGTCAGCCCCAGTTAGCACTTGGATGGGAGACCTCTTGGGAATGCTGGGGGCTGCAGGTTCTAGTCCTGAGGACTTCACTGTCACTGTCCAAGCTTGCTCGGCCATGGCAAATGGACCTCAGGACTTAAACGGTGGGGCCAGTTCTGCGCACGCTGTGCCTCACCTAAAAAATCCACTGTGCAGGCTGGAAGGGCACGTGGGGAGAGCCCTGCCCAAATCTTCGTTTGTGAAGCTGAGCCATACAGACATACATATTTATATATACAAATGTTTAAATTTATAACTGACTGAATCTGCTGTAAATAATGTGTGCTTTATTGTCTTATAATGCACAGTTGCTGCAGTAAAGTTTGCAGTCTTGTAATTTTATGACATTTTACTATGCATATTGGAACAGCATGCTCACACTGGCATAGTTAAGAGTAGCAGTTTCCATTATGAACCTGTTTTCAGTCATAAAGACTCTCTTGCTGCTCTAACAGTGCATGAATTTTAGATCTGCATTTTTTCTTAGAAGCATCCAGACTGGCTAATTCAGAATAATTCATGTAAAAATACAAGAGACTGGGGCACTTTTTTAAAATTTGGATTAATTTTAAATCTTGCATTTTAAAATGCATGTGACTTTCTCTTAAACAAGGAAAACAGCTGTTTATAGAAGAAGTTCCAGTTTATTTAAGTGAACTCTTTTTTCCTCTGTTTGCACAGAGAATAAGAGGGCATACATGATGTAAAGTCATAATGACCTAATGTAGACCTATATTTTCAATGAGTCAGTCCAGTTGGTCAGTGAGTCTTCTGCCTTAATGAAGAGTACAGAACCAGTTTTATAATGACCTGAAGTCCATGTAGAAAGATTAAAAAAAAAGTTTTTATGAATGTTTTGTAAGGAAGAAATTCAGAAAATATTTTTAATAATCATGTTGCATTCATGTTACATTTTGCCTCTGGAGACTATACAAAGAAGGTTAAGAAAGGATGCATATAGACTGGTGCTTAGTTAATGGGCAATATTGTATTTTAGGCTAATCTCTCTGTTTTGGTTGTTTGGGTTTGTTTTGCTTTCCTACCTCAAGCACATTGAAAGAAAAACAGTATGAATAAACAGTAAATCTAAATCTGACTGGTATAGTTCTAGAAGACTACTGAGATGATCATCTGTGCCTCATTCTTAGTAAAAATCTGTGGAAAGTATGTTGAACAAAAAAGAGGATGGGTCAAGAGTGGAGGTCCATGTTCAAAGACATGTTCAAACACATGATCTCTCCTTGAAACTTGATGAGAAAGCCTCACATTTCCTGCATGTCTATTGTTTTAAGTCATGGCATATTTTTGGGCTAACTGGAACTCTTATAGAGTTATGTTGTCAGTCTGTAGTTACAGGTTCACCATGGTCAGTATCAAAAATAGGTCATAATATTCCACTGAGATGAGAAATAATGGTAAAACTGGAAAATAATTAACTTACTGCACTTGTGTGTGACATCATGTATTAACTGACTGAGTAGAAGTTCATGTGCTCAGCTGCAGCATCTTCCCAAAATGGTACTGACTCTTAAGAAAGATATCAGGGGCTATTACATGTGCCAAAACACTGCTTTGGGCAGCTCTCTTCACATATATTTATATATGATAGAAGTGATTTACCTATGAAAATATCTGCTATGTGAGAACATTTCAGGCAAAAATGAAGCACAAATCACGTTTCCTGTGCTTGCTGCTGAGCTGGTGTGTCACAGCAGACACTTCTACTTCCTTTGCAAAATACCTGGAAAGCTACACAAAGAGGTAACATTTCATTGCTCAAATGGCAGTGTTTAAATGTTTGATTGGCCAAATGTTTCCTGAGCTGAGAGACACAGGGGTGACACAGCCCTTACAGATCTTCTCCACTCTTGTGCAGGACCTTGCCTACTGAACTGCAAGGTGGCCCTTTTTCTCTATCCTCACCCTGAACCAGTGAGTGCTCATCAAAAAGGACATGTTTTGTTTAAAAAGAAAATCATCTGCATTGTCTTCTGTGTAAGTCAGCTTCCCTTGGACTTCCCCTTGTGTTGCAGTGTTACTGGAGCTGCTGACAGCCCCTGCGGCTGAGTTCAGCTGAGCTGAGGACAGCTGAAAAATCGTGCAGTTTCCATCTGCACAAGCTTTTTATTGCACTTAAACTTTGCTCTAAATACTTTCCCCCTTTGAAAGGATGAATTAAGCAATGCTTTGCAGTGACAGGGGCATCTTCAAAATAGGCATTTGCTGACAAAGACAAGTGTTTCAGCACCCGTGTCACAGGGTGACCCGCAGAAGGAGGTATGGATAGTATCAAATTGGGCTGCAACTCATGTCCTGACTTAACCTTTTCACCCACCATTTTTTATCCACCACTGGAGGAGGTGGATCAAGTGAGCCTGCAGGAAACCCTGCACAGGGTAGGCAGTACTGGGGGTAGCAGAGCTGAACAGGAGCCATAAACCCTTTCCCATGCCACTATCCCTGTTTCCCCAGAGCCAAATGGTACCAGAAACTATGCATGCAGGTCCACTGGGTGATGTGGGCATTTTCCACTTGACATCTCTCTCTGTCAGGATGTGCAGAAAGAGCCATTATATTTGTCACTGTGAATTCTTTGTTCATCTACCTACACATCTGATCTGCCTTTAATAACACCTTTGGGAACTAAAGGTGGCACATAAACCATGAGATTAGTACAATTTCTTGCCCTCTTCATTTGTTTCGCATATAACATGATTAGGAGCAGTGATAATCTTCATGGTGCTTGTGAGATCCACGTGGAACTAATTTTCCAGCTACTTCAGCTGTGATCTGACAATGACAATAATAATGCTGTTGATGTAGTGGTAGTGCTTTAGCTGTGAAGGTCTAAGGATGTAAACAGTGCAAGGTCTGGGGAGTGTGGTTACATCTTTTATCAGAGCTACTTGGTGTAGCTAAAAGCATAGATAAGCTTCCAGACATGCAAGACTTGATACCACATACAGACATCTCTTTTCTCCATTCATGGGTAACTCTTAATAAAAATAAAAAAAAGAAGGCTCACTGTGCAACCTTTCTTTTTTCTGTCAGAGGTTAATGATTCTGAAGGACAAGGTAGTTTGACTCAGACAGACAGTAGGCTAAAGAAAAAAAAATCTTGAGGATTAATGTATTTTTCACTGTATGCCGTGGGTCAAACCCTCAGTGACTGCTGCTTCCTTTCTACACAAAAATCATCTGTGCAGAGGATGTTGAACTTCCCTCCAGCATAACTCATGTGGAAAGACGTGTCTGCTAACGCAGCCTGAAAACAGTGGTACTACCTTTGATACTGATGCTTTGGGATCACCTTCCAGAGATGTTAGTATATAAATCCATGGCTCTGGCTGTCTCCTTGCCTACCCCAGGCTGTGGTGTGGACAGGGGCAAACCAGCATAAAATTCTGTGTTCTGCAGTCCAATACACTCCAGCTTCAAGGTATTTCCACAGCTGTGATTTCTGCAGCATGTATTTATCCAGTTGACATAATTTCTTCTATAGCTCTTCCACCGCACTCAGGTGTGGTCTTGTGTGGAAATGCCATGCTTAAATCCTGTTTCTCAAGCAAATAAAATAAATAAAAGCCAGCTAAACACCATCATGAGTACCAAGTCTTCTGTGCACTTAATACACCAGAGAAATATGATTGTATTGTTATATTGTTTAGCTTATGATACCTGTTTCTAAAGAAACAGTGTAAAAATTATGCTGCTGTAGAAAAGCACTCCTTGGAAGTAAAGCCTTTAGATGCAAAGTATGTCCTCCTAAAAGGACAAATGAGTTAAACTTACCTCTCTACCAAAGATAAATTACTGCTATGATTAAACACAGCTTGGGAGCCACTTTGCACATGGTGCTACTAAACCATCAGTTATAGACAGGTTGGTGGGGACTGAAGGGAAGAAAGTGAGATCTAAATTCAGAAAAAGGATGAAATATTACCAAGGGAGTATTATCACAGTGACACAGGCAGAAAACTGAGTAAATTAAAAGTAACAAGGGCGGTACAAATTGCAAAGAGAAACTGCTGCATAAAGCCTGGGTTCTTAAAGCATCATAATTTTAGCTTTAGTCTTGCAATTCTAGGCTGACAGGATATGATGTTCTAAGAACACAAAACAAATGTAAAATCTTGAGGCAAAATGTGGTGCTCCGTCTGGGACTAAGCAAAACCTTTAATCAGGGTGGGCAGCAGCAGCTGCAGTTATGAGGAATCTAGGGTACTAACACTCAGACCCCTGGTTGTTTGGGGAGGGGGATGGTATTTCACTTTCCTGGGCATCAGGGTTATTTTTGTTTGGTTTAGCTTTTCACAGGTATTTATTTATATGTGTAGATAGATAGATACATAGATAGATACATAGATACATAGATATACACAGTTCATACATATTTTTATATTTTTTCCTGCACTATTGGCTTGAAACATGTGCCCTGCTGGCCAATATCACACAATAAATTCTCCCAAAGGGGAAGGAATTATTCCAATTTACTTCTGTCCTTACCTTACACTTTTAGTATATCATGTTAAAAGTGACAAAGCAAGTTTAGGGGAGAGTTTAAGAAATAGAGGTACTTCCTTGCTGAAAGCATAGACCAAGTATTAAACTTTTTCTATTTTTACAGATAAATATGAACTAAAATCCTGGAACCAATCATCCTGCATTTTGGAGAAAATTCAGACGTCAAATGAAATTGTCAGATCTACTTTAAGATTTTCTTCAGGCAGGAAGAGACATTTTAGCTTGGAAGAGTTATTGGTGCAAAAATTGTGTCTTCAGAATTACACAGAAGCTGATCCAGAAGATTTTGGTGTTTCCATTTAGGACTTACTGAATGCATTCTCCCTAAATGCTACTTTAGGTGCCTGATTTTTTTTTTTTTTCATTGGTTTCTGGTCATCAGATATATCTGAAAATCTCCCCTTTCAGCCACAAAAATTGCTGGTAACAGTAGACACTTATCTTCTATATAGTTCAGTCACTGAAAAAGAAAATTACATTTTTGGCAAGTTTGTGACAGGAGGAAACATACTTTTTATCCAGTTTGGATTGCCTTTCACATTTAGCAATAATATAATTTAAGTAAATTTTTTAGTTAATTATGGAGGTTATGCTATAAACAGACATTAAAACAAAAAAAGAAAAGGAAAGAAAATTTACAAGATTGAATGTCTGGAAAAATACTTCTTGAATGTGGAGTTCATTAAGCTGTGGTAAAATGTCCCATGAGTAGCAGTGGTCAGCTGCTTAGCTCTCTGGTAAACTAGAAGTAGGCTCGGCAAAGTATTGCAAAATACACTTTAGGGAACAATTTTACAGGGGCCAGAAAAATGGAGTAGATGAACTAATAGGTCTTTTTCATCTCCATGTTCTATTAGAGTGTTGTTGGTTGAAGTAAATTTGTGTATTTAACTTCCATCTCACGAGTCTGAGAGTGCTGTTACAAAATCTATATAGCCATTAAAATGTCTACAAAGGTACAATGGAATCCAAATTTAAATGCAAAGGAACCCCCCAAAGATGTAGGTAAAAATGTATTTGTGTGTAATATTATAAATCTTGGTCATCCTATGACTTATATGGCAATTTTAAGAAGCTTCTGGCTTTTTGTTGGGGAGTCATTTTCAGTGGCAGTTTATAATTCTTTAGTAACTGATAGGAAATTCTCACTGCAATCAGCCTAAACTAGCTGCTTTTTAATGCTTTGCTGTCTTTTTTAATTGGCACCTTTAGAGCTGCGGACTGAACAGAAGCAAATAGTTTAAATGTCACTCAGGTTTACATCTTCAGGGCACCTCAGGTAACAAATTGACTAGTGTCTGTGCTAATGAGGTGATTTGTTAATGTGGGCATGGCTGCCTTGATTGTGGTAAGGGTAACAATGACCCTTTTGTTGTTTTTTCCTGGGATAAAAATTGTATTCACAGTAGCTTCTCACCCCACCCCACCACCAGGAGGCTGAGGGTGCATAAGGAGTGGGAAGGGGACACAGCTGAGATAGGCAACTTCAACTGATCCAAGGGATATTCTATACCATAGGACTTTGTGCTCAGCATATAAACCTGTGGGGTGAAGAAGGAAGCAGCACGGATGTTCACAGGGATGGAGTTTTCATTTCCCAAGTCACCTTTACATGTGATGGAGCCCTGCTTTCCTGGTGATGGCTGAACACCTGCCTGCTCGTGGGAAGTGGTAAATTAATTCCTTGTTTTCCTTTGCTTCTCTTACCTATTAAACTGTCTTTATCTCAACTCACAAGTTTTCTCACTTTCTTCTTCTGGTTCTCTCTCCCATCCCACTGGGAGTGAGCGAACAAGCGGTTGTGTGGGGCCGAGTTGCTGTCTGGCATTAAACCAAGACATCCTGAGCTGCCTATGTGCTCATGTGAGTATGGTTTGAGTTTGCTTCTTGTCTGGGTAACAGGTTATCTGTCCCTTTTGCAAGCATCCTTTTTATTCAAAGCTCTGTTATTAGGCTCTGCTTGCAACTGATGCCTTAAATTGTCCTTGCAAAGGACCCCCGGTGTTTATACTGCATGGCAATAGCTGAGCTACTGCGATTATCACCAGATTACACCAGCAAAGCTTACTTACACTTGATACTTTTCTCCAAAGAAATTTGGAAGGGATGCATTGAAGAGCTTTGAGGCCCCCTTGGCTGTGTCAATTGCTTCTCCACTTTCTGTAATGGAGACTGTGGCTTTGCTGGGAAAATATCTCATACAGACACCTGACCCCTGTGCCCACTTTTGCATGGAGTCTCCCTGTTACCATGTATCAGTTTCACATCGGCGGTGTCCAGGCTAAGGGCAAATAGTGCCTTCCTGGCTGCAGATCACGCAGAGCTGAGCTCGTCTCAGACCCTCTTGTGAGACCTCTGTAGTGATCAAAACTCAGCAGCTCAGGCAATTTCCCTCACTGTAAGTAAGTCTTACAGGTTTGAGTAGCAGCTTCATTACCTTTCAGTTATAGGGTCCCAAAGGACTTCTATCAGTGATGCACAAGAACCAGGAACTGCAATACCATATTAATAGAGGTTCAAGACTTTGGAGGGCTCTTGGGGTTGAGAATAGCCAAACCCCATTTGTGTGCTGATGTCAGCAATAGCTATGCAGTAATCAAGAGATTTTTTTACAATAATGAGACCAAGGAAAAGCTGAGTTTCCTGATAGCTCAGTCAGAGATGCCACGTAGTTGATCAATATAATGGTCCCCAGCTTTGCAAACATCCTTAATGGAGGGAAAACAACTGAATTCGCCCCTGCTACATCTTGCTCTGGCATCCTGAAATGCCACATATGCCTTGTTCAAGAGCAAAACTCATTACAGACATTCTTACAGGAAGCTGCTTTACTCCATGAAAAACAGTAAGAAAAGTAGTATGCAAGACCACCACACTACAGCAAAAATTCACTCAGCTTCAGTTTGCCTTTGGCTTATGTGCTTCACTTGGAAGAAGATAATGGCTTTCAGATTATTATTCAGACTTCAGAACATATCAGGCTCGAGTACTTTGTGAAATATGTTCATGATAAACCTATGTAGATATGACAGATCTTGTCAAAAACGTCTGTTGCCTAACACTTTTTGTTATATAAAACATGCAAGGACACACAAAGGGAGACATTCCTCAAAATCTTAGGTTTAATTCTCAGTGTCAGGGAACTTCTGGTGCTCAGTTTGTTCTTACCTTTCTGTCACACATCAGCAGTAAAAACTCCTCTGTCTTTCCTTCTGGTACCAAATTCAGAAGTTCAGTAACATTTCAATTCATACTCAGGTTTGATGACTAGTTTTTAGTTTTCAGTTTTTCCTGTTTGTACACTTGGCCTCTGGCTTGAGGAGCCACTAGCAGGATTCATCTCCTTTTATACTGCAGTTCATTATGTTAACCATTTGCATGTATTCATTCTATGTACTTCTTCTCAAGGAGACTGTGGTGGGTGCATCTACTTTTACAAGTAAGCAGTGACAAATAATCCCATATGGAGAATAATAAAAAAGGTGCTTCAGTTGAACCTAAAGTTTGGCTCACAAGGAAACAGACCCTTGCAATAGTTTGAACTTCTAAAGTGGAAAATTTGAAGACAATTTAAGATAGCACTGAAGGTGATTTTCAATGGCTGCTGTGTCTGTCAGACATCTAACTGTCTATGAATTGTCTCTGGGAAAATTTTGGGTCCCTGAATTGTCTTTAGTACCTTTGAAAATCTCTTCTTGCATATATATATCGTGTGGAAATAATTCAGACTATCCCAAAATTGCTTTACTCAATTTAGCCCAAATGCAGCCATTTAAAAGGCACATGGCACCAAACAGCACTCCCTGGTAAGACATTTTTGTAAAGCATTAAAGGCAGGAATGAATCCTACACAGAAATCCATATAAGACAGAGCACTGCTGTTTGAGTAGCAAAACAAGCAAGATTGTTACTTTGAGGAAGCAATGGAAGATGGCACTACAGTATGTCAGAGTAAGGTTAAGTGATCTAAATTACTGCAGGCCAATATAATTAAGTAAATAGATGATCAATGACAAAGAGTAACAGTCTTAATGACAAAGAGTAACAGTCCTTACGCTTTTATTCCATGGATTCCAGTGTTGTCCTATTTTCATTATGCAGAACTAGAGATTTTCACTGCGAAATCACTTCTCAGCAGGACAGCAGTTACAACCTCCTGTCAATTTAAGGAAAAACATGGCCAGATGCTCAGAATAGGATTGATACTTCAAATGAAGAGATAGATACAGTACCAGCACTCTCAAGTGTGCCAAGCTCATAGTGACTTTGAAATTTTAAGTACTGGAAGGCAAAAAGTATTCTTAGGACTATTCTGTAACTGCTTCATTCATATTTTCATACTAAAAGGTTGAAGCTTGCTTTATATGTTTTTAACAAAAAACTGAGCTTCTGGTATAATTGTGAAGCACCTGCAGAACCTCTGAGATAAGATGATGAGGGCTAGCAAGAAAGTGAGACGCTAATAAATTCCAGGGAGGAGACACAACAATAAATTCAAGGTGATAGGAGCCATTTTTAATGGAGATGCTCAAAATCTGATGCTAAATTCTGAAGTCTTCAACAGATGTTTTAGAACCTCAGTACTACCTACAGATGCTCCTCCCCTGCGTCCCATAATAATGCCACCTCTTCCACAGTGATAGGTATCTAGAGGTCTGAGAAGGTGACGGGCTCCTCCACCTACCGATGTGCCTCACTGTTCCTTCTTGTGTGGGAATGAATATTAAGTCACAACACTTAATAGTAATGACATTGTAAAAAATCGGACCTCAGGCATACATCCTGGGATTACAGGATGGCAGATAATTTGCCTTAGGACCTTTGCTTGGAGGAAAGAATTAAAAATAAATGTAGATAATCCCTAATAGATGTTTGGATTTATGTTTGCCTTTTTTTTTTTTTTAAATCAAAGAATGGAACTTTCTATAACTCTTGGTTAGCCTGCTTTATTGTTTATCCAGTTTCAGGCTAGTGCTAAAGAAACATTCTAACTCTAAACTGCTTTGCTAAAGGTTAATATTCGTGGTCCTCCTCGGAGCAGCATTGGAGAAGTACTGCTTTTGTTCTGGAAGTAAAGCTATCACACCTGCAATACTGCTGGTTTAGTCAAAGCAGATCTTAATTTTTCCATCTACTTCTCTGAAACTGTTTTCTTTGCCTTCCTGCGTATGCCAGGTCTGCAATTCATCTATATGGTCCTTAAATTGTTGTGTGGGAAATGGAGCACAAACTGGAGCACAAGCTTCCTCCCTAGTGCAAAGTGAGTAGGAAAGTCTTCTTTCTGAGAGTCCATGTGTAACTTCTGTTATTGAATGTATGGGTGATATTTCAAAATGCATGGCATGCTTTCTGGTTAATTCTTGACTGGACAACTTACAGAAACAGTTAGTGCCTAACATAAGGAATACAAATTTGGATCTTTGTCTTTTCTGAAATTTGCATAGAAAGTCTGATAAAATTGCATTAAAATCTCAGCTCAATAACAGCACAAAGGTACAACTGTTTAAAAATCTTGTAAGTAAAGGCATTTTTTGCTAAAGTACAAAGCTGTTCAAAATGCCAACCTATAAAACACTGTCTAACCTAAGCATCTTACTGTAAACTATTTAAATCAATTGTCTTAAAAGCTAAGCAGTCCTCTCTGGCATGGCTCATTTGGAAGTTGTCTGGGCTAAGTGGCCTGTCCAGTAATACTTCTGGACAGATTTTCCATTTTTCTCCTGGGTCATAACATGTGGGGGGGGGGGAAGGGGAAGAAAAAGAAAAAAAAAAAGAAGAAAAAAATAAAAAAGAAAGGAAAAGGCACTGCCTGAAAATTATGCAATTTCAAAGCATAAGAAATACAGTTCTGCAGAGACAATAAGAACTTCAGGAGCATCTTCTCTTTAATCTCAGTTGACTTTTCTCTCTGTTGTACATCATTGATACATTCTCTGATCCTGAGAAAAGCTGAAGTTTCATCCTCTCCTGTTCCTGGCAAAATTAATGGAAGTGATCCTGTTGTATTAAGAGGGATTGTGAGCTTCAACCGTATTGTTCCAAAATAATTTAACTGGCACCAAAGGCATTGTTGATCCCTGCTATCCCGGAAGAGTTACATTGCTGTGCCCTTTTTATCTACTTTGTATCTTAGACTAAGCCTCTCTCTCAGTAAATATCTAAACCCCTATCTGCTGTGAAATGAAATAAAATTAACCTTGGTCTTCCTGAATCATGACATTTTTATAGAATGACTGTTCTAAAAAGGAAGGAAAGGAACTTTGCTTGTACCCTGATATCACCAATACCTCACGCTGGAAGGTCTTAGTGCTCAGATCACCAGTCAAGCCTGAGTATCTCCTAGAGCAGAATGCTTGCAGGTAATCAAGAAATTAATTAGTATGCTATTAGTGAAGCACTGTAACTCTAACTTCTTTGCTAAGGGAATAAATAAACCCCAGAATTTTAGACTCCTTTTTTTTTTTAATAATGTAATTGGGAGAAAATATAAGAGAGAAGTGGGTGGAAAAAGGAAGACTAAACTTTATAACTCTTTTATCAGGACTTTCTCTGTCTTTTTAAAAACCTCATTGTCTTTCCGCATTTTGGGTGCTTTTTAGTCTAGGATAAGCTATTTTAAACCTAAATCTTGGAGAAGAAGAAGGTTGCATTTTTGCCCACTGATCCAACTCCATGGCCACTGTGCTGTTTCTGAGCTGAATCATAAGAAGGAAGAGGCACCACAGAACTGCTAAAAACTGTAGTAATCCCAATATTTGGGATAAAATCTCATGGGAGCTGGTGCAGGGAAGGGGAAGTGAAAAGAACATCTGCTCTGGTTTATACTTAATCATGCTCCAAATATCTGATCTTGTGCAGGGCTCTTTTAGAGTATTTCCCATGGCATGGCTTATTCAGAAGTAGATACTACACAACATAATTTTAATTCCTAATTTATCCAGTCAGCCACTGTGTCTTCCAACCTCTATTTTAAAAACCTCCAACACTCTTGCTAATTAGGACTTCCTTCTACCTCCAGCTTTTAATGGGCACAAACATGGCCAATTTGAAATATGTTTAATCAGTGCACTGGCTGATTTTGTCCTCATACAACAGCTATTACCCTAAGGGACAAATTATGTCTTCAGTTGTGCACACTCATCCCGTTCAGCAGCAACTTGACAGTCTATCCATCAGGGGGAAAATATATACTGCAATTAGCTGCACAGGCTATATATTTATTCCTTTTTTTCTTAACCCTTATTTATTTTGCATATATGAATACACATATGCATGTATTTATTTATGGTGGATTTGATTTGAAGCTTATTTTTCACTCCAGAAGAGCTGTTTTCTTTAAGTCATTTCCCTTTATATCTGTGCATAAGCCTAACCAGAGCCTTGAAGAAATCCACTCTCTTTAAATACATTTCACAGAACAAATCACATGAACCCAAGCTACCCTGTAGTTGCAAATTAATCTCAGAATAACTGTGTTTATTGACTTTTAAAGTTTGACAATCTCTCTAGTGATCATAGGCTCCAGGTCCTCTGCCATGAAATTGTACACCGTCTCCTGTGGAGGTGCAGACTAAGCTTCATGGACTGCTTAGACTAAGAGGACAGAGATAACAGCCAGGGTGGAGTGTGGATTATCCTCAGCCCATGATTCCTGCATGTATTGTGGTTAAATGGCATTTTGGAGCAGCAGAAGGATGTATTCTGGCGGAAGGAGTAGGAAGAAGAAAGGAAAGCATCAGGGCTCAGTTGTGGGCGGAGGTGGGAAAGAAGGACTTGGAGCATTTGTGGTCCAAGAAAAAGTGCTGGTGGGCCAAGTTTTTATCGCTAAGGTGAAGGGGTGGAGAGGGAAAGGCACGGTTGTTTTGATCCATAGTTGTGCAAGAAACGCCTTTTCACCTCTTGTCTCAGTGCCTTCTGCTACTCTTTTGCTTGTTATGGACTACTGATTGGTGACATTACTAATGCCTTAGCAGAGGAAAGGAATGAGAAAACCAGTGTTTGGAATCTGAACTTCTAGCAACTCTGAGGGTGATTTCAAAATACCTTGCAATAAGGTGACAAGAACTGCGGAAAATGAGGGCAAACTGACTATCAGTCAACTTGGAGCTATGTTCAGTGAAAGCTAGAAAGCTGAATGTAAACCCCTCACCCCAAAGAAGGTGACAAGTAACTAGTACTTCAGAGGCACTTAATTGCCATGTTCACTTTTGTCTTGCTTTTGTCCAGCTTTTGTCTTGCTTTTGTCCAGCTTTTGTCCTAGTGTTTTCCTAATACTAACCTAATTCTGCCATCACCCAATTCAGCTTCCTAGTCAGCGCAATATGCTTCCTCTTCAGTACTGGATTCACAGGTGATTTCAGAGTCACAATCAAGTTAAAGGCAATTATATTTTAGCTTTGAGGGTGTTGGTATATCAGATGAGGTAGGAGCTTTTATACAAACACCTGCCTCCAGAGATATCTGCAACAGGGCCCAGGAGGCAATCTCCACAAGATGATATGTGTCTGGAGGTATAAAAGTCCAGATTCTTACTGGATATCAAATATGTTCTTACTGGATATCTGGATATATCTGGGTATCCAGATCTATGACTTATCTAAGTGTATAACATGTCTTGCAAACTTGGAACTGAGGAACTAAGTTTGTGGAATTAGGTGGGAGGAAAAGGGAGATGAGCATTGTTACTAAATAGTCTTGCTCGACCTTATAGGAATATTCCAGGATTTCTAAAAATTCCTGACAATGTTGATCTTTTCCAAATTAATAGCATTACCAAGAATTTCACAGAAGCCTCACAGGTACTGTGAAAAATATTGGATTTCTGGTGATCTTCATGCTAGACAAAAGGTTTACATTATATGAAAAGGATATAAAATTGATTCTACACCTTTATCCATCTGTCTGCTCTGAAGTCTTTTTAATAAATGAAATGGTCTGTTAGTATGATCTACCAGTGCAAAGATGGCTTGGTATGTAGGCAGAACTGCTGCTACCTAGATGGATGCATTACTGACAGATTAAACACAATCCAGAAATAACTATTCATGGTTTCCTGATGAAGTTGAAGACAGCAGCTGCTGTCTGCTCCATGTCTGCAGGAAAGAAATAGATTTGAATTGATAAATGAGGAAAAACTGTGGTCTGAGCTGGTCAGCTGAGTGTTTGGAAGAACGTTCTTAATCTGGCTCAGGGTGAGCCATAGCCTTTATCATCAGTGTTATTTGTCAGGAAAAGTTACCTGCATTCTGACAGGGAGGGAAGAACAGGCAGGCAAGCAGCAACAGCATTAAAATGCAAAGTGTATTTAGCATAAGCTGTCAGATAGTGAAATACTGCTCTGTTGTTGCTCCTGACTGCAATTGCACTTGCCATGAATTTGTATTCCAACTTGTAAATTAATCTACTAGTTATATTCTTGCCAAGACAAGAACACAGTTAATGCAGCTTGTAACTAACATATACTATAGTTTTCTTTGCTTTTCATATATTATAGAATTTTTTGTGATTTCAACCACATAGCTTTTGATCTTTTTCCATCCATGATTTCAATAGGTGACCCTAATCCTTTGCAAACCAATATAAAAGAATGTTAATATTTGCAGATAGAAAAAGCTCTGCTCAGGATTTTTGGTTAAGAAAACATTTTCTTACTAGGAAAGAAATAATGTAAGTTACTTGTTTTTCAAACAAACTGCCACTGAACAGGTATTTATAGAATATCCAGAACAATTTGGCTAATAATCAATTTTCACCTGCTCGCAAATAAAGCAACCCAGATGAACTTGCCTGAACTTTTGTTCTAATCCAAAGTTTTAAGAAAAATCCAGGTTATTTTTTTATTCTGTTTTGCAGTTTTTGAAGGTTTGCATTTTGTAGCTCATTACAAAACCTGATAAACCCATGGAATCCATGAAAGGCCTCTAGTCCTGGGCAGGGGAGCACAGCAATGGCAGTGAGTACCATCACCCACTGAAAATTCTGAGAGTCCTTACATTTGTTTTGACACAGATCAGCCTTCTTCTACTTACTGATAGTTCTAGGCTTTTCTTCAAGTGGAAAAATCCAATGTTAGCACTAGGGGCATGTGACAATCTTGTCAATAATAACTTCAACGGAAGGATCAGGTTTTTCTGGTTTCAATCAGTTCTTAGTTCCCCTGAATGGTATCTTAAGATTTCTTATGACATTTGGTTAAGTATGTTAAGATTGTTAAGAAATCTTAAGAATTCTCTTGCTGCTACAGGGCTTTTAAAGGGCCTTGCACTTTCATTGTAATATATAAATGAGTAGAAAAAGGCATTTCATTACCTAAAAATATTTTTGTTCAAACTAGAAATACTGAAAACTTATGAGACAGATTGTTCTTTAAGATTTCAAGCCAATGTCCATGAATGTACAAAGTTTAAACATTGTAGGGAATCGTATATTAGCATGGACTCCACATTTCCCAGCTTCTGTATAAAAGATAAATGCCTAGTCTGAACTAATTATGGGCCTCCCTTGACAGCTGATGAAGACAATGACACCTTCCTGTTGGAACAGAGATCTTTGCCTAAATGAGATAGCTTGCATACTATAAGATATAATGCTGTATGAAAGTTCTTATTTCTCTCTCCTGATATATGTTAGGTGATAACTTCCACGAGATATTTAACTCTTAGCCAAAACAATTTAACTGTGATGAATCCAGTCATGAATATTTTCATGTTCTGGATTTTCTTTTTAAAATTAAGTAGTAAACAAGTTGATTTGGTATTGTTTCTGGATTAGTCAGACATGCTTTCTTTATCTGAGGATATAACATTCCATTTCTGGCATATGGATATGGAGGTTTTGAGGCAAAACAAGAGAGAGTGAAAAATTGTTGCTATATGTTTGGTTTTCTCAATTTGGTCATCCTCATTACAATTTTGAATGGAAAAAAAAACAACAACTTGTCCTTTTTATGTGTTTAATAGCTAAATATTAAAATTGCAAAATCTATCAAAATCAGATTAAAATCCTATCCCTATAATTAAACTGACTAAATTTGAGTAATGCATTCCTCCAAACTAAGATAACTGAATCTAATAAATGAATTAATGAAATAGCAGTAGTAAGCAATTAAATGAGTTATTCACCAGTATTGGACAACAGTTAAGATTCATCTAAGGAAAATCTACTACATATAAGTGACACTTACAAATGATTAATTATATAAATTAAAAAAGAGTCTGTATTCTCCAACCATGCTTGGTGTAATGATTAGTGATTCTTTTGTGTTCTCCTAGTCCTTGTGTAATTTTATTATCTCAGAATGTCTTCAAAACCCACTTTAACAGAAACAATGAGGATTCTTGCTTATTCAAATCAGATATAGGGTTTTCTGTCATGCTAAACAGATTTTACAGGAACAAAAAATTCCAAATGAACTGCTAAGTATTTTCAAAAGAAAATTTGAAACTCATATACCCTAGTTCTTACCCAATCTATACCCCTTGCCCTAAAATTTATCAGTACATAGGATACCCTTAAGAAACCTATATAAGACAATAAAAAAGTTGTAACTAATTTAAGTAGGAACACTACAGAAGTTTACTCAATTAAATACAATGTACTTGACGGGTATCCATGTGCTACTTATCAGCCATTTGAACACTATTAAGACAGTATCAATTGGAAAAAAATGCTTAAAAGGTAATGTCTAATTATTTATCATGCATTTTAAGATGGAAAATCTGTGAAAAACATGTAAACAATATGGATAATTGTTCTTGTACAGTCTTTGTCCAGGATACTTAGTTGGTAGCAGTCTTTAAATGTTGCATGTGAAAGTTTATTCATCTTCTAATGCCAATGAATTAATTATTCAAGTCTACATTCAGCAGAATTTATTCTCTGCATAACCCTACCGGAATTAGTTAAGGAATGAATTTCCCTGATTACTTTTTGAATCATTCTAATTTGCAGTTACACACTGCTTGGTATCAAAGCATCTCAAAGCATGACTGTTAATTATATTTCATGACCTGTCCCTGTGGAAGATTTGCCTAGCATTATCATTTAAACTTTTATTATATTCATTAAAATCTTGGCATTCCTTCTCACCATTGCCTTCCCTTGGAAAATGCTGAGCTGAATTTGGTATGAAGTTTGCTTTCATCAGTCATACCTCAGGGATGACAGAAAATAAAGACAGATAAACTCTTTAGGTATGGTGGCTCTTGGATGAAATCTCAAACTGTATTTTAGGACTCAGTTAAAACATCTTGAACGTGAAACAGCCTAAAATAGTTTCAGGAAATACTGAGGCAAAGAATAATTATTGAGATCTCACTTCTTGAGTCTCATGTTTAAAGATGCAATACATATTCCCTTCATGGGGGGTGCATAGTTGTAAGTTTGTCCTAGAAAATAGGTCTGCACCTTCATTTGAAACATACTTTTAAATGCCCGCACTGTAGAGGAAGATAATGCTTCCCTTCTTTTCACTCTTATTTATTTTGCAATAGTAAGCTTAATTTTGGATTTAGGTATCTAAACTTCATCCATATCTCCCTTATAGTATTCTTAGCTTTTTTTGCAGCTGGATCATTAACATTAAACAAATGTAACAAATGAAATCTTCCCCTTTCAGGAAATCATACGGAACAAAATTAATTAGGAGGATAGCTCAACATCACAAAAAATTACTCAGGGAGATCTCACAATTTCTGTTTTTGGAAGTTTTCAGGAGCAGACTAGACATATCCATGACTTACCTGATCTCATGTTGAAAACAGACTGGATCCAAGCAAGACATTGGTCTGGGTGGGCCCATTATTTTCCTTACAACTGAGATGACCGTACTTCTATGAAATTTTGCCATTGTAGACATCTGGTATGGGCAACCTGGCACCAGAAACCAGCAATGCATTGTCAGTGTTTTTGCTGGCTATGATTACATCATGTCGACCCAGCAACCCATCTGTGAGCAGGTTAATTTCAGGGATTATCATTGCTTGGATTCATTTGGCTTTATCTTGTATTCAGCTTCTTACTGGTTTTGTCTGCTTCTTTTGGGCTCTACCTCCTTATTTATCTACAGATGGAGAGGCTAAGTCAGGAACAGTTGATTCATGAGAGACTCAATTGCATAGTCTTAAATACAAACCAAAAACCTCAATTCTCCATCTTTGTGATGCTGTCTACACTGAACAGCAGCTTTTCCAGAAAGACAGGTTCTGCACTGCACATGGAAAATGAAGCAGAGACAGTTATGAGAATTAAAACTCTGTTTCTTGGCACTGTATGAAACCTCAGGGTTTCCATGCGGTGATCAATATTCAGAAGTCAGTGCTAATCACAGCCATCACTCACAAGTGATAGGGTAGTTCTTTCTCCTGAGCATTTAAGAGGGAGTGAAATTATATAAAATGCTTCCACTTTGGCTCCAGCTGAACAATAAATATCAATAAAAAACTCTTTTGTCTACATTTTTACAATTCACTGCCCATCGAAGGCTTCAGTAGGCTTGCAAGACTTTTCAAGGACTGATGGTAATCAATCATTTCTCTAGCATCCATAGTTTACCATCTTGGCTGACAATTAAAAGAAGGGGTGGGTCCACTAAAGATGATGCAACTGATCCATCACTGGCAGTGAAGATAAATCGTAAGAATATGTGCATGCATATGTTTGCACACACATAGAACAAACATGTTTTTAGTAAGATCAAAAGCACCAGGCAGGATAAATTTGATTCCATTTTATTGAAATTTACTACCTGGATAACCACAGATTGGTATTAATCCCAGTTCACTACAGGCAACCAATTTCTGACTCTTTTGCTTCAGGGATTAACAGGGAAAAACTGGGCACCACAAAGGAGTGTTTCATCCCTTAAGTGTCTAGCATAGGTGCATGGAGATGGGAGATGAATCCTACAGAGCCTTCCCAGCTCAATTGTCATTAATTTCATCATCTGCTGAAGTAACTCTTTCAGAATATGGGTATTCCAGCTTCCAAAAATTTTGAAATTTAAAAATACAGTGATAAATTATGCTTTCTTCTGTATGGTACCTTATATGATTTTAGTGGATTCTGTCTCTTATCATAAGACTTATCAAAGGTATCCCTGCCCAAGGCAAAGGAGTTGGAACTAGATGATCTTGAAGGTCTCTTCCAACCCAAACCATTCTATGATTCTATGATTTTCTTTCTCAAGGGATACTGCAAATAGTTATTTCTGTTTAATTTTACACCATATTGGTTTTGAACTTTTTTTGGTTTTCTTTTTGCTTGCTTTTTCCTTTCTGTGGAACCCTCAGTTGAATGCAGATATGAAGTAAGAAGTAGGAGCTGATCCCTATTGTCAGAAATCAATAAATATTAACTAAGAAATTAAGTATTGATTATTTCAAAATCAATGGAAACATTAAGGAACATTACATTTTACTGTGCATCAAAACAAGACATGAAAACAGAAGTTTTGTCCTGGTATATGTGCAGTTATTCCTGAAATTAACTATAACTGTGTGCAGTTAAATGTCAAACCTGATCAGTTATGCTTTGCTATATATATTGATCACCATAGTCATATTTCCATGTAGATGCATCTAATTGGAACTTCCTACTTTAATTAATGAGTTACTCTACCTATTTTTCTAGATGAAAATTCTAAGGAAGAGGTGAAATTAAAACCAGAAAAAGAAAAAAATTGCCCTTCTCTTCTGTAAAGGCAATAGTAAATTTGATAAAGTTCACTGTTATGAATTAGAATTGAGTGAAGTATTATGACTGGAGAAATGTATTTCTAGGACCTATTATTGACCATTACTCATGAGCTGAAAGAATATGGATAATTTCAGATGGTTTCAGCTAGTCAAGAAATATGTTTCATATGGGTACTAAGTATTTCACAATAATTTTTATTCATGTCATATTTACCATTATTTTCTATTTATTTTATTTTTTAATGGCTCTATATCCATACTTTCTTGGACTTTGCTTACTGGAATAGCTACAATAATTGTAAATGAAATACAGTTATAGGAACTATGATAATGGGAAAATGTATTTAGGAAGACAAGCATGTACAGAAATATAGTATAGGACAAATCTGGGAAAGCTCCAAAAAAAATTAAGAAAATCTGAATTTTAACCACTCTGTTAAAAATTTCCTGATTCACCCAAGATAAGCAGTTGCTGTGACTCAGAGAAAAATGTGTAGGTCCTGTTGTGTTTACAACTTTACTCATCCCTTGGAATTAGGCTCTTTATTTTGGAGGAAATGCTTCACATTTATCAGGAACAGCATTTTATGTTAGAGATGTGCAGCCACAGGAAGCCCAAACCAATATTATATAGTATGGATGTGACAATTCTGTCTATATACTGCTGATAAAAGAGTCTGAATATACACTCTCTCCTCAGAGTCTCTTTCCTCTATGCTGATCATCAGGAAAAGAGGCAGGCACTGCAGGAGGTCACTTTGGCTGAACAGGGATTCCTGGTGGAGTTCAAATTCATAAAGGAATTTCAGGTGGAAGCTTTGCCAGGAAGTAGAAATGGGGACAGACTACCAAGGAAGAAGTGACTGCAGTGCTTCTTCCAATGATGAATGCCAGGCCTCTGCTGGGCTCCTTTTGCAACAACAAAGGTCAAGACAAAATAATGGTTAGGTATGTTTTTGCCCTCTTATATATGTCCAGTTTTGGGACTCAACTGCATGTTCAGGGACCCAGACCACAAGATGTAGGAAAAGAGGGAGTGGACATTTTTCAGCCTGGAGAAAAGGCTAGAGAGGGGATCTGATTGACTCTTCATCTACCTGAAGACAAATACAGAAAAGATGGAACCAGACTTTCTCAGTGGTGCATGCTGAAAAGACAAGAACCTACAACTGCAAATCGTAATAAAGGAAATTCCCACTAGACACAAGGGAGTAACTTTACAGACTGAATGTGACAAAGCCCATAAAGACTGTGAAATCCCCATCTCTGGAAATATAGCGAACTGATCTGGAGAAATCACTAAGCAGCCTAATCAGACTCCAAAGTTGGCCATGCCTTGAACAGGACTTTGGTCCATGTAGTCTCCACAGACCACTCCCAGCTTAATCTTTTCTCATCTTCAGATCAAAATATTAATTTATATCCATCTTTTGCCTACTCCTATAAGTGTACAATTAGTGTTTTCCAGTTTGTGCTTGGGTGGTGTGAAAGAATATTTCATCAGTCTCAAAAGGAGAAAGAACACAAGCCAGGATGGGAGAGGATAAAAGGAATACCTCAGGCTTCTCCAATTAATGGAAACCTTACATGTGAAGTTTAAACTGTGAGTCATATAATTGGGCTGACTTTCTGTTATCTCAATGGACATAAAACTGATGCAGTAGAGAGGTCATGACTGGGGTACTGGCACATTATCAAAGCAGTTCCACAGCTCTGTGTTTTGCTGGAGAAAAAGTCAGTAGTGGCACAGGGACCTGGGACCAAAGAGAAATGGCACCATTTTCACTGTTTAAATAATAGATACTTTGTCTGGGAAAAGAACAGGCAGGCAGAGTGCATGTATGAAGGTTGTTAAACATCAGTGGGATTGGAGAAACTGTGGAAGTTGTTAGCTGTTGCTGTAACTGGCCAGGCAAAGAGTCAAGCTAGGGATAAGCAGCCTAAAAAGTGAAACCTAAAACAGGCTTGCCAAGGAAGGAGATTGGAATGAGAATGGGAAAGAAATTTAAATAAGAGATGGGAAAGGCTCCATTTCTCACTCCATATGAGAAATGAAGCACAGATGTGGTGAAGGTACCAATCTTCCACCATCAGCAGAAGTGCATGAAACATACTAGAAAGCATGTTTTACATCCATTCCTTACATTTTTTGATACAGATTGTATTTAAATTAAACTATACATAAGAAGCACATGGACATGTTGGAGTGAGTCTAGAGGAGGGTCAGGAAAACGATCAGAGGGGTGGAGCACCTCTCCCATGAAGATGGGCTAAGAGAGTTGGAGTTGTTCAGACTGTAGAGGAGAAGGTTCCGATGAGACCTTATAGCAGCCTTCCTGTATCTAATAAAAGGAGCCAAAAGAAAACTGCAGAGGGACTCCTTACAAGTGATAATGGCTTTAAATTTAAAGAGAGTATATTTAGATTGGATTTTAGGAAAAAATTCTTTTCTGTGAGGGTGGTGAGACACTGGCACAAGTTGCCCAGAGAAGCTGTACATGCCCCACTCCCTTTTACAAATTCTGATTTTCAAGCCACACCTTCCTGCAAAACAGCTGGCAAGGGAGGGCAGCCTATGGTAATACTAATGGAGAGGCCTAGTTTATTAAATGTTGAAATGCTTTTTCTATCCTGCACTAGTTTGTATCTTCTATTTGAAGCATGGAATTTTCTATCCTCTCAGTTTTTATGCTGTACTAGTGAAATTCAAGGATTTTTTAAAATATTAATTCTACATATTATAAAAAAAATAATCTTATAGAAGTCTTGGTTTTGGTAACTTTTTGTGGCTGTTCCCCAGGTTAAGTTGATGCCACTGAAGCACAATCTTGTTCTAGAACTTTTGCATCTGTAACTTTTCTATAGTCTTTTTCTGAATATGCTCATGATGCTAGAAAAAAGTGTCAAGGAGGGAGATTTTTTCTTTGCAGCTGTTTTTTAATCTTGAGTCTTGCACTCCCCAGCTCACAATGCATGGATGTAAAAGGGTAAATCCTTCACAAACTGTCACGAAATGTTTTGTGTTTTGGAATATGGAAAGTAGCCACAGGCTACCTTTGTTTTATCAGTGTTTCCTCCTTTTTTAAAGTTGAATTTCAAAAAAAGCCAAAAAACATCTGAAACCGTAAAATCACTTATTTGGTTTGTTTCCTAGCTTCCTCTGTCTGAATAAACATGTCAATCAGCCTCAGATTCTCTGTTTCTACCTTTCATAGGTCTGGGAAAACAATAAATAAAAGAAGTTTCTCTTCGCTCTCATCAGCTTCCTCTGTTTTCTTGAGTTCTAGTCCACAGGGTATGTTTGGAAAGAAATTAAGAGTCCTGACAGCTGCTTTTTAAAGATCTGAACCTTTTTAAACTAAAGGTTCCCCAGGCCTCATGCACAAAACATTTTATATTAGCAGAAAACTAACTGAGATCAGTGCTTGGCATCTTAATGATAGAGTCATAGAATGGTTTGAATTGGAAGAAAGTGTACAGATCATCTAGTTTCACCCTCTCTGCCATATGTCCCACTAGACTAGGTGGGAGAGAGCACCATCCAACCTGGTCTTGAACATTTCCAGGGATGGAGCAGTCTCAACCTCTCTGGGATGGGACTCACACACCAGTGCCTCATCACTCTCACAGTGAAGAAATTATGGTTCAGTTTATTAAGTAACAAATAAGTTAACTCCAGTGGTGTTAATTTTGATTTCTCATGTGCAGAGAAACAAGATAAAAAAAAAATGAAAAATAAGAAGCAAATCATATACATAGACAAGTATGATCTGGCTTGCTTGGTGATAGATTTCTCAATGTATTTTTCTGGTTCAAAATGAGTATTCTGATCATTCATTCTTTCAACCAGTAACACGTTTTTTCATGATTAATATAAGCACACAAAATACCTATGCGTCATGAATAGTGTGCTCAGTAGGCAGGCCTTTCTTTTTCCTATAGACTGGATAATATGTAAATGAAAGACTATAAAATTCATCATCAATCTATTTTTTTTCCAGTTTGTGGCCCCTCTAATATTAGGTTTTTTTTTTTGTGCTGTTTTTTTTTGCATCTCTTCTTGTATGCATATTTTCTCATATCAAGGTCCTTTTCCAGGTCCTTATGGAGGCCTATCAAGATTTCAGTTTAAATGCTTACAGAGGCAAAACTTGACTTTCCTGAGAGATTTCCTCAAGTGAAACGCACTCATAACAAGTGCTTATGGAACACACTTAACACCATAACACAATGTTTTTACACCAAAAGATATCTATGTCTGAGAACAAATATGAGCTGACACAACCTGTTCCCTTCCCAGATCTGTGTGCTGGCCTTGTACTTCTGTTAATTTTGTTTCCACTGTCAATATAAAATATATTTCATGTTGTAGAGGCTCTAATTAGCAATTGATGTTGGCACTAGAGGTCTTTTGTCTTCTCTTTAATCTTTTTGAGCTTTGACTATAATTTCAGGTTAGTACGTGCCTTGTTTGCTTCTGTCTACAAAACTCACTTCATGCAAAATTATATATATATATATTAGGAACTGAAAGAAACAGCCTACAATATGAAAGAAGAAAATTTGAAGCCAATGTGGGATAAAAGCAGATCAGACAAAGAGGATCTGTTTTCATTTTGAAGCTTATAACCTGAGGAACTGCAAGGAAGTTGCAGGCTCATGTTTCCAAGTTCACACTTGCATGTTCAATATGTTCAGTACTGGCAATAGATTGGAAATAGCATGTGTTCCAGAGATGTGTCTAAAAAATCTTTAGGAGAAGGATACAAGACAAATAGCATAAAGGAGGAGGTCTTGTTTTAGCATCTGAAGTGTGGAAATCCATGTGTTTGACTTAATGTTCTGATAACTCAATGGTTTTCCTAAGTGGCTGATTCTAGGCTTTAGAAACTCCTTCTAGCAATGAATTTCATAAATAGATATTTTATGGGAAACAAATATTTTTTACCAGCTCTGAATTTCTCAGTCTATAAATTCAAGCGTCTTTATGCTACAACACAGGGTGAAGAAGCAGCTGAAGGTCGTTTGGTATTTCATGTTTGGTATTCTGTACTGAAACAGTTTTGGTAAATAGATACAGGAACTGCTAACTTCAAAGTGAAAGACTCTCACGAAGTGACTTCCCTTGTTACTAAAATATATCCCAAACAAATTTTGTTTTGATGTGCTATGTTTACAAGTGTTTTTTCTTTTCAACTTATTTATCCTGCTGGTAGACCCGAATCAAAGTATTAAACTAAATTTACCTTTCATTCAGTGGGCATAGGTGACATATGAAGACTGCAGGGCATCCTACCAGAGCAGGTTTGTACCTTGAAGTTTTGTGTTGCAGATGCACAATAGCACTTTCCTCTCCTTCCCAGTGAAATAACATAGCATTACCTCCACTTGCTCAAAGGAAAAACAGATGTTCTTTTGTGCATTCTATTCTTCTTTGTACTTGAATTAAAAATCAATTGAAGTTGCTTGACTGGCAAGCAACTTCTAGACAAGAGCATCCTGTTGGCTATAAAATAGCATGCAGAGCACTGCTGGAAATCCCTCCACCCCACTGTTAGCCTTTCTGAGAAGCTCCTTTACTGGTTCTCTGCATTAAGACTGGCAGCTATTTTTCCAGTAAAGGCTAGTTTTAGTGGTATCTTCTTTAGAGTGAAGCCACGAGACTCCTTTCAATGAACCACTGAACACCTTTTATGCACCTTTCAATTTCTATCCCTGTCAATAAGAGCTGACACCAATAATGGCCAAACTCACCGTCATTCAGAAATTGCTGGCTATGTCCCAGGCTCTTTTAATGGTTCCTCAGGTGTCATTCAAAGGAACCCAGCGCTCATTTATCACTTAAAAATTGCCCTGCTATTATAATTGCACAGCTGACTCATCAGGGACTGTGGCAGTCTTCAGAGACAGTTAATGGGGCAAGTAAGGACTAAAAGACATTGGCTGCTGCCCACTCAGTGGAGAATTTTGCTATGTGGAAACCAGGATAGACCACAGCACTGGGATTGGGAAGGATCTCAGTTTCTGAGGAAACTTTACCCATGATACACCTAAGGTTGCTAAGTCTTTTTCTTTCAATCTACTTGCTAAGCTTTCTAACCACTCCACATTTACACACAGGCATACATCATGAGTCCAATCTCCTCCCAGAAATGTTTAGAAAATGGATGGAGCCATTAAATAATTAAAAAAAAAATAAATGTTCAGCTGCATAATCAGAATGGGTTTTTGAGTAACAGACCCTATATGAAGAGTCACCTGTCCTGTAGCCCTAAAGGAAAAGGGATATTCAGATACATTCCCATGTGAAGCAATTCCTATTACTTAGTATGTGGCTCCTGTTGACTACCTGGATATTCCAGATTACATTTCTGAGGTATTCTGCTAGTAATAACAGCAACTGTTGGGTTTCCCATTGGTGCAAGTCATACAAAACTTTTGTGCTATGATATTCGACTTAAAGACAAGTAAAACTATGTTGAAACTTGGTCTGAAGACTGTTTCTCTTCCCAAATCAAATGAGCCAATACAGCCACAAGAAAATGTGATGAGTAAAACTATGGCAGAATCTGTATTACCTCTGTGATCCTAAAAATATTAAATGCATCAGTTAGGCTAATTAAGAGCTTACCCTTGAGACAGTCTATCACTTTTTCTTCCATTGATGGAAGAAGCCTGGACTTTACTTCAGGCTGATGGTTGAGGTCAGGAAGTCTGAAAAGATGATACTGCAATGGCTGCCTGGCTCATTCTTCAGTGAGTCTTTGAGGATGGCTTAACAAAGGCTTGTCACACGGAAAATGAAACTTTTCAAGAATTCTTGTTATTAGAAAATGTGAGGCTCAAGTTAAACCTGAGGCTGAAAAAAAACCCCAAACCACCTCTTGACTAACTGGTGCTGGGCTAACTTAAGTTTACTCCATATTGCATTTCAAAAAGTGCCAAAGAGTTATTTAACTTTTTCAAAACAACAATTACAGGCAACATTTTAACACTTTTTTCTTTCTCATTCTTGCTAAGATATTCACCCGGAACTCATTCTTCCAGCTAGTTATAGCTCCCTTCCTGGCAAATTGTTCAGTACATTTTTTTCTGCTAATTTTATATTGTACTTTGTTGCTGAAATGTGAAAGAGACCTATCAGCAGAAACAATTATTGTGGCTTTCCCCTCCAACTTCAGAACATAATTGTTATTCTTTTGTTTTGTCTGGGTGCTATGGAAACTCTTAATTGACTTTTAATTAATAGCCAAGCTAAATACAACTGAATATTGTTTAACCGGCATATATACCTTTAGGATTTACACACCACCACTAACACACTTCAAAAACTGCTTGAGTATGCTAAAGATTATGCAGAGTTATTCAGAGAAAGCAAAGCTCAGAAGGACAAAAGTTGCAGCCATATGCTTCCTGGGAACTTATCAAAGAGAAACAATGTCTGTTTAAAAAAGTGAAGGTTATTCATTTGCCCAGGCTAATCTGTTGTGCTCTGACAGATAAAAACTTGAACGTACAAACACAATTTGGGAACAGAGAACTGCCATAAGCCATGAATTTGCAAAAGTGGAACTGGCAAAGCAGGGAAGGTGAGTGGGCTGGGCTTAGCTCTAGATATGTGTTTTTAGAGTCCTTCATTACCTTCAGTTTCTTATTTAAAAATGTACCTGTAACCATGGAATTTTTGCATGAAAGGACATTACTTCAAAGCCTTGCATAATTTGTGTTCTTTTCTCTCTCATCTTTCTGTTGGCTGCTTATGAAGAAATCCATCATAAATTATCACTAGACTAACCAGAAAAAGGCCAGAATGCCAGTGATACATTTTGACATTCACAGTATCTCCTATATTTCATGCTTGTATCCAGTGATCTCAAAAAATTTCAAAAATTTTCATATAGATCACTTACAAAACTGTACCCACAAAGCAATTATTGATATAGCTATGTGAGCCTCTGTTCAGGATATTGTATCCAGGCTTCCAGAAAATTCATCTGCAAAAGCCTATTCACTCCTGCGTTTTTTTTTTTCAGAAGCCATCAGATATGGGTAAAGTGAGGGCTCTTGTGCTTTGGCCACGTGATGAGCACTCAGCCTGTTATGTGATGTGTTTGGGTTGAAGTACCTGACCAGTTTGATAGAAAGAGCTTAGTCAGCTTGATTTAAAGAGCCTGCTTATGGTTAATGGCAATGAAAACCTTGTGCACCAATAATATGAAGTTACACATCCCATGTTACTTGTTATTAAGCTGCAAAATTCAATGCTTCTGCATAGCATTTGACACAGGCAAATACTCTGTACTGTACAGTTATTCAGCCACAACAAACTAAATTTTCAAGTGAGATTTATGAGAGCTCTACTCCCATTAAAATAACCTCAGAGGATGACTAGACACTCTGTGTCTGTGGACCTCTCTCTTTAAGTGTGCATGACCATATGGTGGTTCAGCAACATGGTATAGGTCCAAGAATTGTACTTCTCACACTTCCTGTATTCTCCTTTTCTCAACCATGTAGTTTCTTTATCACCTTTAATTCCTCTTTGACTTCATCAGGGATGATTCACATCTGTAACTTTTCTAAAGAGTGAAATTGCAATTATGGGTGTATATATGTGTGTATATATATATATATATATATATATACACACACACACACACACACATATAAATATACATAGATAGATAGATACCCACACATACATTAGTATAGCTCAGTATCTCAAATGTGTTTTGGTTCATAAAACTCTTAGGAATTTAAAAGAGTCTGGCCATTACTTATAGAGTCCAATGGCACACACAAAACCAGACCTGAGATGTTGATCCTGCCTTGGAAAATCTTTCTGATGACAATAGAAGTTTCTTTTTGAACCTTCACTGAAAAAGGACTCAGATGTATTAACTTTTATGCCATTGTTAGATTTTCTTTGATGGTAATGCTTCACAAGTGTTTGTTATTATCAAAGAGCCTGAATATCCAGCCTATGTCTGTTATTTTCTACACTATTTTAATTATTCTTTGTACATAAGTCAGGTTAATCTGCCAGCGAATGATTATTAATATAGTTGGATGTCATCTTTTTGGGTGTGAATTTTGATTTCGTTACATGCCAATTTCCCTGAAATTAATCTCACTTTAAACTCGTGAAAAAGGAAATCAGAATGAGTCAAAAGTTTTTATGAACCAAAGAGATTTTCTTTGATTTCGATAGGACATGCTTATATATTCATAGGCAGAATTGGCTGTGCAGCAATCATCTGGCATTTTGCAGCTCTAACACTACCTGAATACAGAAAATGAGAAAGAAGTTTCTGCAACTTAAATAGGTCTCATTACTAAGTGATGCATGAACACTCTTATGTGCACAGGCTGCAGCACCTAGGAGATATGAAAAATTAAGAATGGCATAAAATTAACACAGAGCTTGCTGTTCGTGTATCTCTTAGGATGTAATTTAATGATTAATTCCCCTGAGAATAGACTGTGTCAACTGATCAATGCAAATGAAAGTTGTTGACTGGCTAATACCTGCAGTGATGGTTTGAAAAGTGGATGGAGCTACAAAGTCTTAAGCACCTTAAGTAAAATTGTTTTACATTAACACAGACTCTTTTTGCTTCACTCAAAGGAAGTCTAGTGTGCCTGTGGAAAACAGGAAACATACTCACTTCAAACAGTTATCCTGTGCAACCCAGGTTGATAGGTTTGATGGCTCATCAACACCTGTTGAGTATACCCCCATATCTTCTTTAAGCTTCCTTATCAATTTTCTCCTGTGTGAGAATATAATTTTCTGTACTTGTCTTAATATATCTTCTCTCTACTTTGTTTCAGTGAGCCTGGAAATGTCAATTTGGACTTAGAGTAGGCAATCACAAGGATTTTGGTACCTAAAGCTCTTTGACTGATACGTTGAGAAATGTGCAGAAAGTAACTCAGCTTTCCTATTTGGCAGTATCTGCATGTTGTCTTCTATTTATACTGCAAAGTGCTGTTAAAAGATTTCTTCATCAGTAAATTTTCATATACAATGTCATCATGATGCATATTGACTTGAAATCCTTAAAAACTAAGCATAGTATTGGGCCTCATTTAATTAAAAAAACCCAAACAACCAAAGCCCAACAAAATAGGGGGAGGTTCAAATTTAACATTAGGAAGCATTTCTTTACTTGTAGGGTGAACACACACTGAAACAGGCTTCCTGGAGATCCCCCAAGCTTGTCAGTGTTTAAGAAGCATTTGCACATTGCCCTTAATAACATGCTTTTATGTTTGATCAGCCATGAAGTGGTCAGGCAGTTGGACTTGATGATTGTTCTAGGTCTATTCCGAATGGAACTATCTATTGCATTCTATTCTACAACTATTGTGCATGGTCAGCTACTGACTTTTTGCTCCTGACTATTGATTTTAAGCTGATCTCAGACCTCTTGGTGAATTTTCATTATGAAATATGCTTGATTAACATTGTGTTATTGGTCACTGTTGCTCTTGCCCTTTATCAGTTTGTTTTTATCAGTTGGTGCTACTCTGCATCTCCGGTTGCTTATTTCTCATTCCATGGTTTTCTATTTTTCTTCTGTCATTTTTATAGTTTTAAATTGCACTCATGCACATTTCACAATTTTCAATTTATTTCACTACTTTTATTTCATGGACTATTACTTGCATAAGTTTTCAAATCTCTCTTGGATAAAGATTGCAGTAAACCATACTCATTCCAAATGTCTTATCACATATTATCAGCTTATACACAACCCATTTTTTTTTCTGAAAGTCTTCCTTGCTTTTAGACCTTTAATAAAAAACTATATTTTTTATTTTTATGCCTAGGACAATGAGGGTGAGTTTAAAATGAACTGTAAAGATGGAATAGAATTAGGAGCAGAAAATGTAAAAGACCATTTGACTGACAGTATATACTCAAAAGGGCAAAAAGTGGAGCACAATATGGTGCAATGTAATGTGGTGTGATATATAACTATCTCATAAAAAATCTCTTCTGCTGAAAAATGGCATCCTGTTGATGTTAGCTTTGTCATATATACTGAGATTCCTCCTAAATTGGGCAACCTACTGAGAAACAGAAATGATTACCTGATGCATGTTTCCTTCTTGCTACAAGAACATTGTGCTAACATCATAAGAATTTTGATGTTGTCTATGATGGAATTCTCAGGGCAGATCAAAATATACTGCCTTGAGCTCAGTGACCTCATCAGCTGTATGCTGAAAGCTTGTTCCACTTTTATATTTAGCTACACATATAAGTCAGGATACAATTGCCTGACATCATGGGATAGACCGCACCACCAGCAGCATTCTATGGTTCTTTGTGAACTTGGTTGGTCTTTTTTATAGCAGCTGAAGACCAGAAGAGGATTTTAAATACATCTAAGATTTTTTTCAAAGCTACCTTAGCAATATAATTTATGTTGGAATAACCCCTGGCATGTGTGATTATTACTGTTGGATAGGTCACTGAAGCACTTGACATAAATCAGCTTCTAAAAAGTCAACCCAAACACTGCCTAACAGCTGCAAAGCAAACGGTAAGGCTAGTTTTGGCAGAAATTACATGACAGGAAATTATAAAGAGCTGTTCTGATGCTGACAGCTGCTGCATCTGCTTCTGAAACTCTTTCCAAGAATTACTGTATTAGGAAGAATAGCAAACGATATTATCTTTTCCTCTTGCTCTAATCAAATTCCTATTTTAAGTGATACAAAAGATGTTTCATTTAACAGTTACTTAAATATGAAGCATAGATTGTGTTAGGTATTGTAGACTCAATTAACAGCAAGATGGCTCTTGTGAGTTTGTTGTTAAGCAAAGTTAGGTTACTTCATATGAAAAGCCCATAGTGTTAAGGCTACTGAATTGCATGTATAGCCTTTCAATAATCATACATGCACAGGTGGAGGCAGTTTCTGGAAAAGCACTGGTTAAAAGGAACTAATTAAGACTACAGAACAAAGACATTGAAGACATACGTCAATTCTTAGATTTACATGCTCAGTGTTTTTGTGTTGATGTGACTGCCAAACAGGTGCATGACTTGAGAAGCCTTTTCACACTTGGACAAGCTAGGACAAATGGGGTTCAGCATCTTTGTGATAGCCTGGAAAGATGCCTAGATACTTGATCCAGTCAGCAATCTCCCAACTACATGATTTCATTAACTTCTCTATCTGATTGATGTTGATGAATGTTGTGGGCTTGGACTTTATTTGCTGTAAGTCACATCAAAAATTTTAAGGAAGAGGAGAACCTGACAGTAGCTGGCTCGGTCTTCTCTTAGGTGTCCTAGGCTGAATGGTGCTCTTCTGGGGGGAAAAAAAAAAAAAAAAAAAGACTTCTGGAATTGCAATGTCACACTGGATAAAGCACAGAAAAACAAGCACCATTTTTAAAGCTTGAAAACTCCTGGAAGTGCATCCAAGGCAGTATCTAAAGATCTGAGCACTTTTTACTAATTTAATGAAAACATTTGACAGAGTGAGCTACCCCAGATTTCAGAGTATCACAGTAAGACTGTCCTAGCCAAGAAGATTTTGTTCAGTTTTGAGATAGAGAGGTCTGTGGTGGTAAATGTGGAACAGATCTTTCCAGTATAATAACAAGAACCCAACAGTAATTAAAACAAAAGTTCAGTTCATTATGTGAAGTTTCAGACATTATTGTGGATTGTTGTCCAATACCAAAATCCAATTTGAGAATGTTCAAAATCCTTTGTATATTCTCATCTTTCACTAAATTTTTTTGAGTCCACATTGGCTCTTACACAACACTGACAAGGTTTTTTGAAGAACCAGTTCAGCAGATATTTTTGATTATTTCAGCAGCCCACATAAGGCAGTCTAAGTAACACTTGTGAACTACACACAGCTATGAAATTAACTTGTTTCAGCCACTACTAGTAAGTTAAAACTATATGTATGAGGAATTTTTTTCAAAGAAGGCCTACATAAAGTACAGATAGATTTTTTTTTTGGGGGGGAACCAATTGTGTAATCTTCATACATGTTAATGGATAGCATATTCTCAAACATTCCCTCCAGCATAAATACTGTCAAGATCTAACCAGTTTATCACACCATAGAAGTTTCATTTGCATATACACATTTGCATTATGTTTACTTGTATCATATTGATAAATATGTTATGATCCTGCTGTAGTCATAACAAGATAAAGGTCAGTTTTATGATGTCTTCAAGGTCAGTGGAATGTTCTCATATTGTCATTGGCTGTTACTTCACTGACTAAGTTTCCTATCAGCTTCAAAGTAAACAAAACAAGTTCTCATATTGCACAGAGAAAAATAATGTTTATATGAATATAGTAAAAATGTTCATGCCAAAAGTTTTTTTTACACTTCCTGCTTTGGCTGTTCTCACAGTGTTGAATGTGTTACATTCATGATCTTATAGCACTAAAAAAGCATGTTAGATGCTTTCCAAAATGCCTGAGTTCATGGTCATTCTGACTACAGGACAAAAAAAGTAGTTCAGATATTTAGACATGAGGAGTTGAAATAATTATGCATCTGTGGCATAAAGACCCAGCTAGTGGAATAAAGTGATTTCATATTATTTTATTTTTTGTATAAAACCTTTCTTAGATTTTGTTATTACAAGAGCCAAATGTAGTTTAAAAAAATTAAGAGAGTCAAGTGTGTCTGTAATGATCACAAACATTTTCCAATAAAATTTGCAGTACTACCCAAAATATGTGCTGACTATTGTCCTCCTATTCTCCAATGCTCTAGCATATTCTTATGTATATTTATAACATTGCTATACACTAAGTTTTCTTCCTTTTTTTTATCTGAATAGTCATTGCTATCTATTAAAAGGCATTAGACTAAAGGAGCTCCTCCTTAGATAACCGAGCTCCCCCTTGCAAGGCTTCAGTTCATTGTAGGACAGCTGCCTGGGCTATTCTGTCATTCATCAGAAGCACAGGAAGCATTCACCTTAACTAGCTGTAGACATCCCTACTAATAGCTCTAGCTGAGTTGGTGTCTCTAGTGTGTTCTTAATGACTGGAGGAAAATGGTAATCTGTGATGTGCATCAGCTAGTCCATTCTAGACATCTACTCAGGATAAAATCCATCACAGAAACACTAGAGATGCTAATTTCTTCACTGATTATGAGAAGAGTCTAAGGCCTCTACATATCTGAATTCAAGATATTGGCATTCACTCAGATGACTTATTAGTCCCTCGGTGTATATTGTCAGCAGATAATTTGTTCTACTGCTTAGAGTAAAGTGGTACTCTATGTGAACATCTTCAGCTGACAGGCAAACCTCCTACGCAACATACAACACTGATCTTTCAGAGTGATAGATAGATTGGGTTTGATTGACAAAGAAGGCTGTGAGAAGCGTTTTGTTTGGAGAAATGTTTTAAGGAAAAGATGCTAATATGTCTAGCTATATGTATGAGAAAACTGTCAGCTTTCAGTCATATTTTACGTGGCTTTGGATATTCCTCAGCAACCCAAAATAAGGATAACAATAATTTTCAGAGTTCTGTGAGTTTCAGTTATCTTGTTTGAAATATATAATTAGTATTTAGGTAAAAGCAGCCTGACATTTTGAAATATGCCAACTACCTAAAGGTCCTTTACAATTCAATGGTACTTGTTAGCCAGAGTCTCTAATAGCCAGGCAAAGGAGAGATTTGAGGACTAAGTTTAGGCACTGAACACAAAGTCTGGGCCATGAGAATCTGTAGCATTTTTAAACTAATATAGCTATCTAGGATGAGAGATATTGGTACCATTATTGGAACTTAAGAAGAAGTCCGGGGTTTCAGAGAAGCTTGTCAGCTTTCTGGTCTTTTGACAATGGAAACTATGATTCAGGTATTTCAGTATAAACATGTCTAAGAGCATAACTAAGAAGCAGTAAGAGCTGTGGCCATGGAACTATAAAGGATACCATGCCTGTAGTATACTATGGTAATGTTTAAAAACAAAAAAATCTAATAAATGAGAACATTAACCAGAAGCTGACAAAAAATACTTCAAGAGCTTTTCTGGACTAATACAAAACTATAAAAATGCAAATTATTAACATCTAAATTTTGCAGACATTGTCTTGCACAGAATCTAGAATAGAATGTTGCACAGGACTAGAATTCAGGTTTACTTAATAGAGTACAAGTATTTCAACGTATCTCTCATAAGCACTGCTATAATAAAGACTGAATCATAAATATGCATTTTATGAGGTTTTTTTATGAGGTTATAGGAGAATTTTTGAATTCCATCTTACCAGTGTCCTATTCACAATGAGTACAACGTGCTTTAACATGGCCTCAGGGAACAGTCTATTTATGGTTCATTAATAAGGGCTGTTTTTCAAAGAGCTATCTGTTATATAATTACAAAGAACTCTAAAAAATGACCTCCCAGTTTCTGTGATGGTGTTGCTCAATGTTTCGTGGTGGCATGAGAACAGATGAAAACATCTGTGCAGTCTTAGTTTCTCGCCTAATTAGGCAGCTTTTGTGTATTTGTTTTTTCTTAAACTATGCAAACACATTTTTAAATTTCATTATTTTATTTGTAGTGTGTTGGGTGTAGCAGTGAGATGCAAATTACAATAGTTAACCCTTTTTCTATCTGCAAATAGAATTTCTCCCTCTTTTATGTGTCTGTGAGTGGCGTGCTGAGTATTACCTGAGGGACCTTGGGATGTAACTATGCCTGATATATCATTAAGGGGAATAATATGCAGCAGGAGCACCATCTGAGAGGCAAAACTTCTTTCTTTTGAAATTTGCATCACATTTGAGAAAAGAAGGAGGCATGACAGGCTGGGCAGGGGCCTGCTCGGTAGACTCAGTGAGCAAAGGTATATGTTATTCATCTTCACTGGTACAAAGCACTCAATTATCTGTGTGACTTTGAGCAAGGTGCTGGATTCCTTTGCCAGTCTGCAAAGTATTAATGCCAATATATAATCATCTATATATAATATATACCCAACTGTGAATGGGTAGTTCTGTTTGTAATGGGCTTTGAGCTTCTGGAATATGAGGTGCCTGGCAAATGCAACATGTTATGATGGCTTTGAAGTTGAATTGCATATCAAGACATATAAGGGAAAGAACCCTGCTGGAGACTGCATAGAGACTCCAAATGCACACTTCTATGTGTGTTTTCCAGGAGGATTTATTGATGAAAGTTCCTTGTACAGGTGTAAGGAACAACTGGGTGACCAGGTCCTGTGTTTTTTCTGTTAGTAGGTGTTAGGATTACCCTTAAAGGAAAAAGTCTCTCATCTTTTTCCTGCCTTTCCTCCTGTCTCACAGTTTCACAGTATTGGAAAATCAACATGAATACCACCACATTGAAGTTTTCCTTTTCAGCTCTGCAAAACAAATACTTAATAATATACTCTTTTCAGATCATCTCAGAACATATAATGAACTGCTCCATAGTAATCATTAGTAAATAGTATTGCAAACTATGTTTTGAGTCATTACTGCACAAGTAGGAAAGAAGTAATTTTTATTAAATATTCACATATAAATTTATGTATAGGGGCTAAATAGATGGTTAATAGATATTTCAATAAATAACAGATAATATAGACTTTATCAGGTCAATATTTTGCCAACTATCATGTATTTATGCACATGATGTACTTACAGCCATTTGGTACATGTACAGCTTAGACATGTTTTAAGTTCTTAACATGTATTAATTTTACAGATAATTTATAAATGCAATATTTTATTGATGTGTGGTTTTTAGCATATGAAAAATAGCAATTTCAAGTTTCTTAAAAGGAAACAACCACTTTGTTCTTGGTTATATGTTCAATATGTTCAGCATCTAATTTAATTTTTAGCTTCTCTTGGTTTATGACAACATGATCTTTCCCTGACAGCTTTCCTTTGACAGTGCCAATACTTGCAGTTGCTTGTTCATGTGTGAATACTATTTGATAAGTCTCTATATTCATATGCTATCATTCTGCAGCAGTGGAATAAACTACCATCTTTTTCAGATATGGGTAGAATCAGATCAGAGCTTTTCTTTTCACAGGAAGATAAAGTAAAATGCTGAAGGATACTATTGCTGTGTTTTTAGAGCATTGTGAACTGAGCTGATGAGGAAGCAATTAAATACAGGAAAAAACAATCCCACTGAATCCATCTCGTTCAAATTGCAGGAATCAGAAAAGCTTTTCCTATGTATGAGCCTAAATTAAAAGCTCTGAGTGATGACGAGTAGAAAGACTTTATTTGTGAGAAATGCACAAAATGGATTAGTCTGAACAGACATCAGCTTCTGGAGCTTGGAAACTGTGATTCACCTCTATTGTGTAGTAAGTGTTTTGTGGAGTTAGATGCTGAAGTCTTTCCAGATTTGTTCACAGAATCTGAACAATAAAGCACAATTCTATTATGATTACAGTATGTTAAATATTTCTTACTTACATTTCCTTCAGGGATTAAAGGCCACCACTGCACCCTCCCATCTGAAACAGAAGGCAAAAAGATGGAATAGGTTTAAAAAGGAAGTCTCATTCCTGCCATACTGTGAGTAAATAGCAAGGGATAGTGCTACTTATTAACAACTACATCTAATTCTTCAACATGACTTTTAGGGACACACACATGTTTTGCTGTGCATCAGTCAAGCAGCTGTCTCTGAAAGTGCCTATTGCCCTACCTGTTCCCAGGCTCAGACACATTTACACAGCAAAAGCTACAGCAGCTGAGGGTGTTGTGTCTTGTATGCGAGTTTGCAGAGTCCTTCACAGACATACAGGGAGGGCTAATGCAACACTGGCCAGCACGTGGTAGGATTTCACTCAGATGACTGAGAGAGGGAACAGGGGGTGATAGAAATGGTTTTCAGCAATTTTCAGTGTAGCTAAGTTATGTATAGGAGTCCACTTCCCCCTAAACAGCTTCCACAGGGAAATATAGGTTGCAAAGACACTGCAAGGCTTGATGCTTCCAGGGTAAGGCTAAAGAAAGCTCCAGTGAAATGGAAAATGCAAAAGTTTAATACATGCCTCCCTCCTTCCCTTCATCCAACAAAGATGACTGTGGATTAAGCAGTGGTGAAAAATTGTTCTTGGGCACAGGAGCTTACTTGACCCGTTACTAAGGTCACCCATATGCTTTTTATTCTTACCAGTAGACTCACCCGCACTATTCCTGGATATGACATAAGGGCTATTTCAAAGGGGCAGCCTGGATACAGCCACCTGATGTTGGAAGCTCTGAGACATCACTCTGTGGACACAAGTTAGTCAGCCCTGTTAGTCTAAAGGCTAAAGAAAGACCTTGGGCATATTTAATTTACTGATACATGTGCACACTTTGTGCTTACTTGGTACATTAATGAGTCAGTCCCCTCCATAACCTCTCAAGCTGGGGAGGATGGAGCAGACTGTCCCCCTGGCTCTCCCAGTTGCAGGTGGCTTTCTCAATGAAGGTACTATGCATGGTTGCATAAGCAGGACCCTCACCTGCCTCTACTCTCTGATTAGGGACTGTTGGACTTGTCAGCCTCCACTGCCAGGACATGGTTGTGTAAGAGCCCTAGGCATCTCCAGTTTTAAGACTTGTAAAAGCACAAAGGTATGAAGTAAATTGATGGCTGTGGGTGAACAGCACTAAGGATTCTTAGTAAACACTAAGTGTTTACTATGAGGATCTCAATACCATGAAAACTCATCACCATTCAGAAACAGCAAGATGGTATTTTTTATGCTCAGATTTTTTCTTGAACAACCAAATAGCAAAGTCTAAGACCCAGTAATCAGTACAACATCACAAACAAGCACCCATTTACAATCCTAGTCCAATAAGTAATTTTCCTGCTTGTTTTAAAGTTTCCATTCTGCTTGTACACATGATATTGGCAAATAAACTTGCTAATATGAAATCAAACCTACTTAGTAGAGGAAATCCTATACATGCTAAAGAATGTTAATTACAAAATATGGGTACTTTACAAGACTACCTACAACCATAATATTCCATTGCAATTTGTGCATTTGGACTCCCATATAACCCTGATCTGGGACTGATCTGGGAACCTTGTATTACTGTGGCAAGACCCATTAAGTAAGTCAAGACAAAGCCCAATGATATTTAATTTAAAGAATTAAATTCTTTCCATCTCTTACAGCAGTCCTTGGTAATTATCTTACATTAGATTCTAAAGTCACAAATATCTAGACCCAAGTGATGTGACTGTCATCACACATAAAAAACGCAAAAGGCCTTATCCTAATGGTGGTTACATATAGCTCCATGTAGCTTCTTGCCACTCTTGCTGTACACAGGAAGAAAAGCAGACAGCAGTTGCTCCTTTCTGTCCTGCAACAAGGTAAAGAAGTGTGGTAAAAGGTTTTATTTATATAGTCCATGGAGAAGGGACTGACTTGTAGTCTACCACTGCTGCCAGAGGTGGGCACAGAGTCCATAAAGTCTGGCATACCATTGTCGCTGTAATTGCCATAACTGCAGTAACTTCAGAGAACACCTGCCATACATCAATGCCCCACAGCACCAGGTTCTGTACTAACCTGGGACAAAGGATGATCCTTCCAAAGGAGTTTTACCATTCAAAAGCATGATAAAAATATTCTTTATGCTAACACTCCCTGATCCATACTGATCTGAATTGCAATACAAGAGTGCACCTGAGACAAGCCAACCTCTTCAACAATGTGAATAATACTTGAATCTTTATTTCTAATTTATCTTTGCTCACTGTTCTTCCAGCTCATGTGGCTGTCAGTGATCTGCAAGGCCATTTCTGCATGCTGTTGCTGGGGGACCTATACATTCCCAGTTATCTGTACTTCCATTCTGCTTGTTTGGTTTTTAAAATGTGTCCTCCTAATCACTCCCCATTCCTCTCAGATGAGTTTCACTCTCAATTGAAACTGCTTCTTCAGCACTCTGGAGGTTTTTGACATTTGGAAATCGGCAAAACAGTAGAGATTTTTAAAAAAATTCATGCAGTTGCCTCTTACGTTATAATTAATTGCAAACTCTGAAGGCCTTTTTTGAAGACAATCAGTGATGGGGGAATTATATGGCATGTAATGAAGTAAGACGTTTTCTGGAACTAGGGCTGGGATTTTGAAAAGAAGTGCATTGGCAGTGGTTCTGCTTCCACTGAAATGCACCCATGTAGTGCTCAGAATTTTATTTGCCTAGGAAAAGTACATGTATGTAGCAGGACATGAAATGACAGTGATGTAAAATATGGAGAAAAACATTGTGAGTTCAGTTAAGGGGTAATGTAATAATAAAAAAAACCCCAGATAAACAGAATATTTTGTGCACACAATATATACTGTTTCAAATTAATAGCATAGTGCAGCTATAGATGACAATGAGTGCAGTCATGTCTTTATCTGTCATAATTGTGCAATGAATACTAAATCAACTCAAAACCCAAAATAAGCTGGGGATGTAGAAAGCTTGTGTCTGTCATCAGTGCAGGAGTGCTGGTGTAGAGCTAGACTAACACAGTAAGAAACAGGGATTGTGATTAAATGAATTGTCCTAAGATGCTGCAGTTCTCTTAAATAAAATAATTGATTTTGGTTTTTGGTGGGTCTCTGAGTAAAGACAAAGAAATGCAGTGGAGTTTTAAGTGCAGAAGCTTTAATGCAGCAAAATAGTAACCTGATCCAGTGGTATTAATTAGAAAAAAAATTATAAACCATCCCAAGTATTGAAGGATAATGCAAGAAACAATATCTGATTCCCATGTTTGTTTTCCCTGTTCAATTCTGATCATGTTCATGTTTACTTTACATATAAACAGAGATAAGGTCCAGATAGTCTGCTCAGGCCATAGACAGTCCTGCCTTACCTCCATTTGTGTAAGCAGAGTCTATACCTCTAATAACAGCAAGGAAAAAACTATCTGAGGAGAAATGATAAAACACAAAGGAAGACCGTCATTTTCCCAAGGTGGAATTAGACTTCATTTGCGAAGAGCTGCTTGACAGAGTGTGGTCAGGTGCTTTTGTCTGTGGATTAATCTCACTAGAAATCAGGGGGCAGAGTTCAGAATTCAAAATGCTAATAGTGAAAGAAATTATTTTTCTTCCTCATCCTCCAGAAGTGAACTGGAACATCTTCAAAAACCTGACAAAAGTGAGTGGGATCCTACCTGGCTCAAGGGCAGTAAGTGAGCTCCAGCACAGGTGGTTGCAGAGCAATGACACAAGCATGGTACAGGAACCGAGTGTCCTCTTCCTGTTAAGAAATATTTGAAGTTTTCATGGTTTGTTTTGAAAAAGTAAAATAAGCTGGAATATGTAGGGAGCCCTGTCAAAGTCTGGTAACAAGCAAAGAATTGTGCAGGTATGAAGCAACTGTGTTGGCAGTCAGCTAGGGGAGTGGAATCAGCTTCCTGAACTCCAGGTGTCCAAAGCACCTTGTTTCAGGCAATCTCATTTCCCTTTGGGGTAACTGTAGAGAAAGAGAGGGAAGACTGTTCAAAACACCACAAATTGCTCTTCTTTTTTCACTGACTAAAGAAGCACAGCCAGCCAGCTTGAACCAGACACCCAACTCAAGATGCATGGAATTAAGTAAGTCCTATCTTTAGTAACCCAAAGCATACTAGAACCTTGTCAAAGAGGGTCACAGGGCCATGGGCCACATTAGGCTTTCAGCCATCATCAGGACCTCCAATATTTCCACATGAGAGTGGATGTGGGACAAATCAGCTCACAATGTCAGCCTGCAGTGACACAGTTCCACCAGTTCAGAAGCAATTTTCCACTGCTGTTTGAAAGCTGGCCAGCCCAGACTACTTCAAGATGATTGGTGCCCAGAATTAGTAAATCAGTGCTGTTTTGAGTGGGGATGGTAAAGCCATTGTGCTAAAAGTTTATCAGAGATGGTAGGAATTGCTATCTTCTGGAAAAGGAGAATTACTATCATCTGAAAAATGGATTCTAAATATGAAATCTGTTTTCACATGAACAACTCTTCCATGAAGCCCCACAGTACAAGTTCTTCATATCCCCTACACATCACAGAGTATTCTACTCATTCAATTCTCCATTTTAAATCGTGGGCCTCTGAAACCAATTTTGTAACACACTTTAAGCTCTATGGATGAAAGATCCAGGTATGGCTACACTCACTGTTAATCCCCCCCAGAGTTTTCAGAAATGACTGCAGGTTACTTTTGTATGTTTTTGACTTAATTCTCCTGTGTGCATATGTGATGTTGACTACAATATCTCTACGACCAAAATTAGTAACTTTTGTGCATTATTTGTTTCATCACAACCTTGAATGCATAACTCAGAAGCTGAGTGGTGAGCACTGGTTGCCATGATCTTGGAAGTGTGAAGAACAAGCATATCAAAGATTTACTTAGAAGTCTAACACCTCGTTAAATGAGGGACTGGAAAGATGTAGAATAAAACAGCTAAGAGGCTGAAAATAAAAAAAAATGTTTCACAAGTTTGCCTGTACTCCAGGGAATAGCTATAGCTCAAAACATAAAAGGGATGCTTTGACTTGCAAGCATATGGCATGCTTGTTCAACTTACAGTCATTAAAATCTGCAAAAATTAAGAAAATATTCTGTCAGCTTTATTAAGCATTCTGCTTTCTCTAAAAAGGCATATCCTGTATTGGAATCAGTTGAGAGAGATGTTCTTAGGCTTTACCAAAGGCACAAAATGCAGCAATTTTATTACCCAAGTGATGGAGCTGCCATCCCTTCCCTCGGGAGGCTTTTCACAGTCTGGTAGACCTCCCTACAAGGAAAATCACACTAAAATATCAAGAATGACATTCAGTTTCTTTCTTTTCTTTCTTTCTTTCTTTCTTTCTTTCTTTCTTTCTTTCTTTCTTTCTTTCTTTCTTTCTTTCTTTC
>JAWWEV010000001.1:41291698-41316936 GCA_035583235.1 Hafferia zeledoni
TTCTTTCTTTCTTTCTTTCTTTCTTTCTTTCTTTCTTTCTTTCTTTCTTTCTTTCTTTCTCTTTTCTTTCTCTTCTTTCTTCTTTCTTTCTTCTTCTTTTTTTTTTTTTTTACTATGTCCCTCTCCATCCAAACTCATGCAAAATATTGTTACAATCATCAGCACTGAGGGATAGACTCTTGCACTTCTGACACTTAATTGCCTTTGTCTTGATTTTTGAGCCTTTTGGGTTAAGTTATAATAATTTTTGGTGCATTTCCTTTGACAGAATCAATCAGGACCTTAGCTGCTGCAGCAACCACTTAGTACTACCAGCCAGGAAAACCTTCAGTGCAGCATGTGGACTCCTTGTGCAATACAAGGAGACATCAAGCATGTAAGTGGGAAATTTTCAGAGAGCACAGTGAGTTGAACTTGAGGTGTCTAATAGGAACAGACTCCTCACAAATTCCTACCATTTAAAAGTAGTGGATATCCATTTGCACTTAGCACTCCCAGTCAATGCATCCAGGTCAACGCTTTAATGTGAAGGACCTCAAAGTCTATTGCCAATGTGGTGCACAGATGTCGTCTGTGTCCTCTCTGTGTTTTGTGAGGACAGAAAGGGCAATGACAATGCTTGGCCTTAAATGAGGTCAGTAGTGGAGCTTTGATGGGAGCTCTGAGTAGTTCAGCAGGGACACATCATTGGTGGGCTGGAACAAGCATGTGAACATGAATATAAGTTCCTAATGGGTGTTGCTGTCTGTTTAGGTCCCAAGCTACTTTAAGTCAGGCTGTAGCTGTGCAGAACTGAAGTGGTACTTAGTGGTACTAAGTGGTACTCAGACAGTCCAGCATGTCTCCAGAGAGACTTAAAAACTGTATCTGCCATAATAATGTTGTCTGAAACAAACTTTTCTAGAGTGAAGAAAAAACCACATCATTTGAAGGAGAATGGAGATTTACAATGATGCAAAAACTTGAAACAACTTCTATTTTATTTTCCTCAACAGCACTGAAACACAAAAGGCAAGTAGGTCCCACAAAAAACTTTGTAAGTGGTGACAAAGTTGTATGACTCTATATGTTACAGGTTTATTTTTGAAGCCAAAATGGATTTTGCAAAAAAGCATCACTGTCTGTGGTGACACCTGGCCTCTGTGAAACCAGTGGGAAAATCCCAATGACCCTGGAGGGTGAGCAGCCTTGAATGTGGGAACCAGTGATCAGGATCAGGTCTGCTGTCTCTCCTGTCTGCCACTAATTTCCTGGCAGAGATTTGCTCAGCTACAGGTGCTTTGGAATATTTATAATATTCAGTTCCTAAGACAGTACCGTGTATCCAAGATATTGTCATTTCATTTTGTACTCAACCAAGATTTAATATTATTTAGATATGTTTATTTCATTACATGAGATATTACATGGATTCTTCAGACATAGAAAAGTCATGTCCTCAGTCTTGGACACAAAACAATGAAATATTTTAGCTTCTTTTTCACTGGGATTCAGGTGATACTTTGTACTCTCTTTGGAGTAGAATGCATTTTTTCATGGTTCAGACTACAGCTTTGTCATATACCTTCTGAACCATATAACTCCTGCCTTCCAAACCCCAAGGACACATCACCAAAACCCAAAAGATACCCAGAGTGCTATGAAGTTTGCCTCTTTCATTTAGCATTTAGCATGTGAGCTGGACTGGGAAATAGAGAGTCTGCAGAGCCCCAGGACAGCCTGGCACAGTTGCTGAAATGCATGTCAAGTGCATCAGTGCATGTCGGCCTGCGCCAGGTTTTGCACAGGTTAGGAAGTAACACAGCCGCAGTCCTAATCACCACTTCGACCCCAGGGGAATCCTGTGCATGCTTGTGAAATGCTACCTAGGGGATGTTACTAGGTGGGGGTGTGAGAATACAGCAATGGACACGGATGTTTTCCTCATTCCATGTGCAGAATGTTTTCCTTTCCTGTTTACAGTGCTATAAATTATTTTGTAGTTGGACCTTTGTTCTGAGCGTAGCTTAGCCTTGAGCTGGGTTTGCTTGTTTGTTCCCGTTCCTGCTTCATTTCCTCTGTCTGCCTCCCAGAATGACTAACATTGTCTGTGCTGCTTCCCTTGTCTCCATAGCTTCCCCTCAGTGCTCTGTCATGGACATGGGCAACTGCTATGCTGATCCTCCGTGCGCCGCCAAAGAGTGACCTGCACAGAAGTGAGCAGCATGGGAAAGTCTGTTAACAGTGACTGAGAGGTGATTACTTCATAGAGTCATAGAATTGTTTAGGTTGGGAAGGACCTTTGAGATCATTGAGTCCAAACATTAAGCCGGCACTGCTGAGTCCTCCATTTAACCATTTCCTTAAATGCTACATCCACACGTCTGTTAAACACCTGCAGGCCTGGTGACTCTACCATTTCCCTGGGCATCACCACACCTTTATTATTTGTTAAGAAAATGAAAACTTTGGGAGGCTTCTTTTTCTCTTACACCGCATAAGCAAAGCAAGATGCATGTGCAACAAAGAGAAAGAGGTCCTGTATTACCTGATGTCGTGGTTTTATCCCTCCTGGCAACTAACCCCCCCACAGCTGCTTGCTCAGTGCCTCCAGAGGGATGGGGGAGAGAATCAGAAAGGTAAGAGTGAGAAAACTCATTCATTGAAATAAAGACAGTTTAACACATAAAGTAAAAGTGCACGCAAACAAAACAAAACTATGAATTCATTCATCCCTTCTCATGACCAGGCAGGTGTTCAGCCATCTCCAGGAAAGCAGGGCTCCATCATGCATAATGGCTTTTGGGAAGACAAACTCCATAACTCTGAATGTGTTGCATTTGCTTCTTCTTCTCCCAGCTTTCTAAGTTGAGCATGACACCATATGGTCTGGAATATCCCTTGGGTCAGTTTGGGTCAGTTGTCCCAGCTGTGTCCCCTTACAATTCCCTGTGCACCCCCATCTCACTCACTAGTGGGGTGAGATGAGGAGTAGAAAAGACCTTGTCTCTGCATAAGCCCTGCTCTGAAGTAGCTATAACATCCTTTATCAACGCTGTTTCCAGCACAAATACAAAACACAGCCCCACAGAAGGTTAGAATATTAGAAAATTAACTCTGTCCCAGCTAAAACCAGCACACCTGATGTAATTTCTGATGGCTTAATATAAGCCTGAGAGATGTAAAGTCGTTGCTGCTTTCTTTTGATAATTTATATTCATTTGAACCAATATGTGTTTTCTTTCTTCCACTTTCTCTTATGTTTTGCTGCTCTGGGCCAAGCTTTTTGCTCTCCTGTAATTGATATGATACATCTTTTTAGATGACAACTCACTTTATCTTTTCAAGCCTGTTAAGCCTCCTTGCAGACCTCCACCAAAGCGCTTCAGGCTCTGCAGCACCTTTGCTGCCTCTGCAGCTACTGGCAGCCTCTGAGCTTAACTTCTGGTTCATGGGTTTTCACTGCTTAGAAAGCACAGACACCCCCTAAGCACAGTAATGGCTTCATGAATTAGTGGGTGTCCGTACACTGCAAGCATGGATGTGGTGAGCTGACTGGCTTGAGCAAAAAGGGTTGAACTATTACCCTTGGTTACTACTGTTTTCATGTCTTTTGCAAGTTTAAACAAAAATGAACTTGAACTGAATCCCACTATGGTTGGTGAAAGAATTCCTGATGATTTCAGTGGATGTTGGAGATTGGCCCTGGAACCTACAGCTCCTCAGAGTACTTATCTTGATCCGCTTTGCACCTCAAAATATCCCACTGACTTCAGGCAAATATTTCAAGGCTTTCCTGAATGCATTGGAAGCTCACAGAGATGATGCTTCAAAGCTTTTGTGACAAAAGAGCGATGACAGCTCAAAATGCAGCAAAGTAATGGGAAAAAGGAGTTCTGTTCCTTAACAAGAATGATTCAACAGGATCAAAATGAGTCAATGTAATTTTTCAAGTAGATTTAATGCAAGTTGTGCCAGGCATATGTTTTGCAATGCAAAGATTTTGAGAAAGGAGAATGATTTATCTCTATTTTGCTCATTGCTCTGATATAATTTGATATGTTGATGGCAGTGTTTTTCCCTCTGGACAGTTACCTGTATCACAAACATGGAAAACATAGTGCTGGTGGAGTGGTTGTACCAGGGCCTGGGATGCCAGCTGGGACTCAGAGGACGTGGATTATTTGACAGCTTCATCATGGACATCCTAAGAGGCCTGTGTCAGCTACTGCATCTCATTTTCTCATGTATAAATTACAGATTGCTGTGACTCCCTGTTTTAGAGAATGCTGTCAGGAAAATGGCTTTTCATGATTATGAGACACCTGATAGCAATTGAAAGCACATATGTGGATAGATGAAAACTATTGAAAGTCACAGATTGATAAAAATAAATTGGGAAAATCTGAATACAGAGAATTGTTTTCTACTGAGTTACACTGTAATAAATCTGGTATTACACACACCACCCCGTCACACAAATACATATATTGTGTACATCCTTTATAGGAATCCTTCTGAATATACACATCTTCCCAATAAACAAGGGAAAGCATTTCAGGATATTTTCCCTGCACAATCTCAGTCATTACTCATTGGTGGGAAGCGAGCATGTTGGGTATTTCCCCAGCTTGTCAGCCTGCTGGGAAGCTGAAGCCAGGCCCTGTCTCTGGGCAGGTCTGGCAAATGCAGGCTGCAGGACAGCACCAGGACAGCACCAGCCGCAGCATGCTCCTGCTGCACTGCTGCTCTGGGAACCAATGTGCACACATGTCTTGCATGAAGCAACGGTGTAAGGAAAACAGAAGTAATGTTGCCATACTGAGATATGTGAGATTCCTAAGGAGGGTCATAATTAGGCATGTGTGTGTATGAATCTAACCTGACTGTATCTACTAGCAATACATTTATTTTTTTGCAGAGCAGATTCATGAAATAAAGTTTTAAACTATGTTAAGTGGCCAGGGATTGCTATTCACTTAAATAAAATAGGGATCAACACTCTGGCTGTCTCTATGCTACAGAATGAAGTGGGTCTGAGACTGTTCTTTGGCCAGAGGACAGGGAACATTGTGTGGTATATCTCTACATGTCTCAGCTCTCTCCTCTGCCAGAACAGGTTGGGTCCATCCATCCATCCATCCATGTTGGTGTCCGGATTTGTATCTCACCTGGTTGTTCCATTGATTGGTTGAATCAACCACCTTGCATGTGTGTGTGTGTGTGTGTGTGTGCGTGTGTGTGTGTGTGTGTGTGTGTGTCAGGGCAGGCGCTGGTGTTGCAGCCTCATGGCAGTAAGGCAGGGTAACGCCTGCAGCCAGCATGGTGTATTGCAGGAAGGGCACATGACCTGGGAGCCATGTGCCTGGACTGTCAATCAATGAGGCCCCCCTGGTAGCCCACCCACACCACATCCCCTGGAGCATCTGAGTGGCTCTGGCACCCCTCACTTCAGCTAGGAGAGCACTGAGTGGACAGTGACCCAGATGTCCTGCCTGGAGGGCATGGCCACAGTAGCCAAAGTCTATAAAAGACACAAAGCCTCCATCTTGAAGTCCAACCTTCTCTCCTGCCAACCTGTGACCTGTTGTTGGTAAATGTATTTTTCTCTCCTCTCTTTATTCTTTTTTTCTCTTAATATCTCTCTTCCTTTACTCTTTTCATCCTCTTGTGGGTAACTTAAAATTGTCTGAGTGGTATTTCATTTAAGTTGTGGTATTTCACTTAAGTTGTGGGTTGGTGTTTGCTGAGTGCAACAAAGGTTTCCTACTTCCCAGTGATGCCTGCTGGCTTGTAAAACCCTTTGAAGGGTAGAGAAGCAGAGCTCAGAAGTTTGGAGGGAGGCAGGGGAGTCCTTTTCTTCCTAATAAGCTGCTATTAAGTGTAATGCTTTTGTGGAATTTGTTCTTTGGTCGTGTGTTATTCCTGTAAATCCTTTTTCCAAAAAAAACATTTTCTCACTAAATTAAAAGAAATTCTCTTAGAGGAAAGTATGTATCTTCTTCTCTAGATGTGAAATCAAGATATCAAAGAACTAAGACTTTGCAAAAGTTTTGTGTGGGAACTATTGAGAGTCTAAATTAAATTGAAAAGCCTGGTAAAGCTTGAGGCTTCTGGACCAGGGTATAGCAATTAGGAAACACTTTATGGCATTTGCTGTCTCAAAACTGTGTGTGCGCTTGGCCAGGCAGAGAACTGTCGGGTCTAAGCCAAAACTGTTCCAGGGAACATGTTTGTGACCAAACTGGGCTGGTTGCAGAGCAGAGCTTAGGCCTGCACCTATTTTTTTTTTTTTTTTTCCCTGTTCTTAATCTAGAATAGACTTATCGGATAGGTGACTGGTAGATATGGCTGCTCTACTCTCTGCAGCATGCCTCATATAGAAAGGTTGTGGTCACTACATAACTGTAGTGACAAATTTTCATCTCAGCATAGAATAAGTAATAAGAAAGATGGGAGATGTTTGCCCCCTCTGTGATGTTATCTTCTCAAACATACTTCTGTCTGAGATGTGAGGTGGATTAAATTCAGTCCTATGGTAACAACCAGTGTATAAAAATTGTAATGTAAGGGTTCTGCAGTTGCCATTTTTATGGAACTAAAACCAGAAACTTCACGAAATTGTAGGAGTGGTTCCCACTTTTCTATACATGTTCTTCATTTCTAACCTAAGTACCAGGGCACTAACAGATGACATTTTGTGGAGCTGAAAGGTATTTTATATCATTTACAGAAAGCTTTATGGCCTCCTCAGAGTCTGGCTTTATTTAATTTGGGATGAGAACACACAACTTTAATACCAAAAGGATGTGAAGGCAAGTTGAAATAATTTTTAAACATCCTTAAACTTTCATAAGATAAATGTTTGTAACTTCCTTGCAATGTGCAAAATTCATGAAATGAATGATACCAGATGATGTGGTGTACTTTAGAGCTATGTAAAGCTAGTTAGCCAGGGATAAGGTTTCCACTGTATAGACATTATATAAAACAAAACCGGACACAGAATCAGGGAATAGTTGGAGTTGGAAGGGACCTCTAGAGATTATCTAGTCCCATCCTCACTGCCAAAGCAGGTTTCCCAGAGCAGGTTGCACAGCATCACCTCCAGGCAGGTTTTGAGTACCTCCAGGGAAAGAGACTCCACAGACTCCTTAGGCAGCTGTGAGGAACTGGATTTTTTAATTGCCTTAAAATATTGCTACTGTAGCATGCTGTGCAAAGAAACTTCCTGCCAGGAGATTGAAGATAAAGGCTGAGGGGAGAAGGCCATAGCCAGCCAACTGCTAGCTTTGGTGGGGCCTGGGAATGAGTCCCTGGGCATGTGATGCTTATCTCCCATGTGCCAGACCATGTCAAAGGATGCCCACTGTACACACACCCACCACTACCCCAGAGAAGGCCTCACTCTTACAGGGATGCCTCCAGAGTACTCCTTTCCTCTGCCCAGCCTAAGTGACACTGCAAAAACTATCAGCTCCAGTCTCTGAAAAACCATCACTACTGTGCAAAACTAGCACTGCCACACACACACGGGGATGGCACCAGGAGGGTTTCTGAGGGTATATAAATGCATCAAACTTTGTTTCCTGGGCTTCCTTCCCCCCTGCCCACTCCCTGCCAGACCAAGACACCAGTGACAACAGGCACAACAGTCAAGTTTGTCAAAGACCTCTGGGTGGTGAGTATAAACTACTACTTTTTTTCTCTCTTTCTCACTTTTCCCTTACAGATTTTCTTGGGTGCTATCTTTATGCATTTATATTGCCATATTACAATAGATAATAACTACCAAACAATACCTGTTTTCCTTCACAACCAAATTGTTCTAAAATAAACTCTTTATATATCTATATATCTGTGAGCAGTGATCATCTAGTATCTTACTTTAATTCGCCCCAAGAAATTTACTAGCAGAAAAGCAGTTACTTCTGCCTTGTGGGGAGGATTGTAACAACAACCTGTTCTATGGCGGTGTCACCCTCATAATAAGGAAGTTTTTCCTCTTATTCAGATGGAACTTCTTGTGTTTCTGTTGGTGCCCATTTCCTTTTTCCTGTTGTTGGGCACCACTGAAGAGAGTTTAGCCCCACGCTCTTGACACCCACCCTTAAGATATATTGAAGTATTGTTGGAATCCCTCTCATCTCTTCTCCAGGCTAGTCCCTCAGCCTTTCCTCATAAGAGAGATGCTTCAGTCCCCTAAATTGTCTTTGTAGCCCTTCACTGGACCCACAGTAGTAGTTTCTTGTCATTCTTGTACTGGGGAGCCCAGAACTGCACACAGCTTCCTAAATGTAGACTCATCAGGGCAGAGTAGAGGGGCAGGATCACCTCCCTTGACGTCTTGGCAATGCTCTTCCTAATGCACCCCAGGATACCATTGGCCTTCTTGCTCATGGACAGTTTGTTGCCCACCAAGTCCTTCTCCTCAGAGCTGCTTTCCAGCAAGTCAGCCCATACAGGTGCTTGGGGTTATTCATCCCTAGGTGCAGGGTTCTTCATTTGCCTTGGTTGAACTGCATTACTTTCCACCCAACTCTCCAACTCGTCCAGGTCTCACTGAATGGCAGTACAGCCTTCTGGGCTATCCTCCTAGTTCTGTATCATCACCAAACTTGCTGGGGGTGCACTCTGTCCCCACATCCAGGTCACTGATGAATAAGTTGAACAGTTTATTCAGTTTAGTCGTGGCTGTACAGCCTTCTGACCATATATAAGGAATTTCTGATTGCTCATTATATCTCTGTATAGGTCTGTTAAAATGCTCTAGCATGGAGGCACAGGAGCTTAAATAAATATTAAAATGCAAATGGAAAGGCTGAGTAAAAACTACTTGTATTTTGAATAATAAGCACACTGTGCTGTAGGGCTCTCTTATGTATCGGTCAAAACAGGGATAAGGAAAATTTATACTTATTGATTTAAAATCAATTAAAACTTTAAATTATAACATAAATTTTAAAATAATGTTAAAATTTAAGCAGACTAAAAAGTAATGGCTGTTACCCTTCTTGGCCTAAGTGCAATATCTTGCTTGTATGAAATCCTGTTGCCAAGTATAAATTTCATAGTGCAGTGCAAGTGCCTAATACTGGAGCATTGCATTGTCCAAATGTTTTATTCAGAGTGTCAAACAAGATGTTAATAACTCACTTAAATGCTAGTGCATCCAGTAATTTTATGTATTATTATTTAATTTATTCCCTAATTAAATTTGGAAAACTAAGGTGGAAGAAGAAAATTTAAAAAAGGGTAAAGAAGGTGAGATTTGAATGTAAATGAATCTCCAGTAATGATTTGGGGCTGGAAAGAAGACATACATCCCATAATCCAGACTCTTTTTCATAAAGTTAAGTATTAGAGGGATGGAGCACCTCTACTATGAGGAAAGGTTAAGAGAATTAAGGTTGTTCAGCCTGGGAAAGAGAAGGCTTTGGGGTCACCTAATTGTGGCCTTCCAGTACTTGAAGGGATCCTATAAAAAAGATGGAAAGACACTATTTACAGGGGCATGTAGTGACAGGACAAGAGGGAATGGCTTCAAACTGAGAGAGTAGGTTTAGATTAGATATGAGAAAAAAACCTTTCAGAGTTATTTTTTCCATTACAAATAATCTATCTGAGTTTCTAAAAATGACCCAGCTGTTCAGCAAAACAAGTTCCTCAGACCATGAAAATCCTATCCCTTTTTATATCATTGATTCACAGATTGTAATCATTCTTCTTTGCAAGCTACAATGCGTTCAATTTCTCTCTTATAGAATTATATAATATAATATAAGCTTTGAAGTACAGCATTTCGGTTTAAGTAAATGCTCTCTTCACTGAATCATTGTAATGAATTTTTTTCCTATGACTAAGTTATGATACTGCTAGCAGCCTCCAGTTTCATTTTCTTATTATAAAAAGAATACTTTTCTATTAAAATGAGCTGAAAAGAACACAAAAATGTGGTTTTCTTAAGGGTTAAGCTGCATCAGAATGGAGTAATTCTTGACAAGTTGTTCCTGAAGAGTTAGTTTGGCTGTTTACAGAGCTTGTGCACAGGTGGCGTTTGCATCCACCTAGGTAGTTCATATCAGTCCTATGGGTAGAAACATGATATTACAGGAAATAAATTTCCTCTGTAGCAGCATTTTTACAAAGAAACCCACTTAAACATGAGAGCACATTTTAGGAAATGAATACTTAAATGGCTTTCTTCAGAGGAGCATTTTCAAATCTAAATTTGGGTTTTTTTATCAACATTTTGGCAACTGAAAATAGCATAAGTTTTTAAAAGTACCTAAATACCACAAAGCTTTTAAGTGAAGCATTTGATCCACTCTAATTGTGTAGCTTTAGCCAAATCATGTAGCAGTTTTTATGTTAGGTTATGTAGCAAGGTGCTGGTCCCCACATACAGAGAAGCCCTCAGAATCAGTGTGCGGAACCACAATTACATACCACATGGCTGTTCCTTGGGCATTGAAGGGGAGGGACTAACTCCCCAGAGGCTTGTTACCCACCATGAAGGACCCCAAGGAACAAGGACAGGGAGACCCCCGGTGCCCCCATCACGGACATGAGGCTGAACTCAGTCCCCTGGGTTGCTCTGGGGAGCCTCAGCCCATGGGCTGGAGCACCCCATCATCACAAGCCAAAGGGAGATCATTGCCAGCACCCCACAGGCAAAGAGGTCACTGCCAGGGATGTGAGGATCACCATGGTGGGCAGCAGCAGGGTATTTCAGGATTGCACTGGACTTATAGGAGGGATAGGGAAAGGGGGTATCAAGGTGTTTTGGAGAGAATTGAATGGGAAAACAGTAGGGTGAGGGAACACAATATACAAGCATGGGCTGGTCAGTGCACCTGCCAGGCTGTGCCCTGTGTATGACCAGCACAGTCTGTCCTGGTGTCTGACTAAATCCCATTTCTAGCCATTTTATGAGGCAAAGGGCTCTGTCCTCTGTGCAGGGGGTCTCAGTAACAGCCCCTGGAGAGAGACCTGGAAGCTGGAGGGGACAGTGCCTGAAGAGTTGGCTGCTGGAGGGACTAGAGGGTCCAGATCTGAGGGACTGTGGGTCTGGATGTCAATAAGACCCACCTCTGTGTGTGTTTTTGCACATCTAAGGGACACCCTTAGCAATTGCAGGGTTGCAGCCTCAGATGCTTGTATGTCCAAGTGCCAGCAGCTGGGGAGACTGGGAACCCAGGGCAGCTACTGAGACAGCTCAGTGTCTCAGCCCAGATGCAGGAGGAATCCAACTTGCAGGATCATATGACCTAGTGTGGGACATTCAGCCTGAACTGCCAGACAGGAAGAGGCCAGTGGTGCTGATTGTGTTTTTTGGAGTGCTATGTTCTCCTTCTTTGTTGATCTGTGGCCAGCTAGGTACATGTGTATATATTATGTATATATGTGTGCTGTATGCATATATACCTTCTGGGAACACTGGTCCAGCTTCACTGTTGGCTGGATTTGGGGCAGTATGGAGATGTGACAGCCTTGCCTCTGTTGGGCTGCAGGATTTAGCAACTGCCTAACATGACATGTGGCTTCATCTGCCTGTAAATGCCAATAACAAGGCAATACTCTGTTCTTCTCATGTACAATCAAAGTTTTAGAGAAGTTGTCCTTAAACAATTTTTTTACTGAGAGCAGAAATCTGGTGTTCAGTGGACTCAAACCATTCTATGATTCTGTTATTATATGGTCTCTTAAAGGAGCTGAGATGAGACCAGGCAGCTTAGATGAATAAGGCAATTTCCTGGCTTCCAGAAGTGAAAGCACAGAGCCAATCTGAGTGAAGTCACTTGAAAACCCATGCAGAAGAGATGCATCTGCAGGAGGCTATGCTAGCAGTTATCAGACTGAACCATGAGAAACTTATGGATATTTGACTCTTGTATTTTTTAATATGAATTGAAAACCCAATTTGTCGTCACGTCCTTACCTATGTTGTGCTTTTGTTTTGTAAGTCAGTGCAAATAATTGTCTTAAGAATGACAGTAACTGCTGGAAGCTGAAATTCTAGATGGTGACTTCTGCGTCAATGCACCTTTGACATTTATCAGAGATTTTTTTCTATCTGTACCTAAGCTGTACAAATGTGACAACTTCTTCTGCACCAGGCAATAGGGAATGATTCCTGGGACTGAAAACACCAGACTTAGATAATGACCAATTTTCAGTTTCTTTTTGTCTTGACAGAAGAGGGTCATTTTATATTTCATATTTCTACCCATGTCTTGCTGCCTGAATAGCAGCAACATTACTGACATGTGAGATGGATAGCTGTGATGGATTGCTTGAGCCACAGATCCAGTGCAGTGAGAATACCAACAACCTACACAGAGGGAGAAAACAAATAGAGTGGGAACCAGCAGATGGCTGGGATACACATCTACAAGAAATGTTTGTCAAGCACCAAACAGAAGCTCTAGAGGGTGATTTTAAAGACACATTTTATGCATTGTTTGTTGCTTTTTCAAAGACTTGCCACATCTCTTTCTCCATGAAGCCAGGTTCCAGAAAAAGCTAGCAAGCAGTTACATGTGAGACTTGGCCCATGGGTTCTGGTTTAATTTGGTAATTGGTGGCTAATGGGTAGTGGGCATTCAGTGATATAAGAATAAGTGTTAGTTAAAGGTCAAACAATTTCCTGTTTCTCATAGTCTCACAATGCTGTGGGGTGTATTGCCCTATTTTTACATTCCTCAGGTTTCTCATAGAACAAAAGGGTAATTTCTGGTGCCCAGAACAAGAAGACCCTGACTCTACAGCATTTCTTTGACATTCTATATTCACAATTATTTCTTTGTATTTCTCACAGGGACTACTTTTCAATCTTATAACAATATGCTTAGACATGCTGTTGGATTATTCTGTTGTGATTTCCTTATTTAAATACAGAGCCTGAAGAAATCCAGACCCATGAAACTTTTGTTCTTCAGTCTAAATTAGGAATCAAAGCAAGGTAAAGGGGCTGATTGATAGACCATCCTGAAGACAAATGCAGCAAGGGTCGAAGAAGCAATATATTGAGGTTATTGCTAAGTAGAATTTTGCACCTGAGAAAGGCACTCTGGCTTTCAATGCAACACATGCTACGTGTTGCTTGGACTAGCCAAAAAGTAGAAAAGGTGTGGGGACTGTGGGTCTTTTGTGCACCTAGAGACCTTAGTAGGTAGGGGAATGCTCAGGAGGCAAGTACCCTCAGGTGGCCATCACAGTTTATAAGAAGGACTTTAACATCTGATAGCTAGAGCAATTTCATACCACCCTCCAGGTTTTTGATACAAAGTCTTAAAGAACAAATGCTTTGCCCCACAGCATAGCCATGCTCACAGTCCTTGTCCTGACTTCCTAGATTCGATACCTCCCATGGGAGCAGGTCATCAAAGCTTTCTCTGCTCTGACAGTATGGTGGTGTCAGTCTTCTCTCCTGGCATCAGCTACCCAAGCCTAAGAAAAGTATACATGTTATAGTACCTAAAGGCATTGGGTATTAGCATTCACACAGAGCTGTGTTACAGGATGGGGGTGTGTGTCCAAAATGTCATTTAAAAAAAAAAAATTATGATAGAATGCATCAGTCTCAGAGTCTTTAGTCTTTTTGTCTTTTTTCTTTTTTTTTTTTTTTTTTTAAAGAGGAACATGAAATGAATTTCAGCAGTCTTTTTCCTCATGACTGTTCATTACTGCCAAATTTTTAAGTTTAGAATGTTAAAATGGGTTAGTAAAAGCAGCACAAGGTTAATCCCCCAATACTTATCCTTCAGCAGAGCAATTGGACTAACTGTGCTCGGTACTGCTGACTGATGCTACTTGAGTGGATCCATCCTCATGGTTGCATTTGTTTTTTGCATGCATGTGCAGTTTGTTAAAGGCACAGTGACGTGTTACTTCTGCAGCTTTGTCAGTTTGGGGAATTTCCATGATATTCTGAGCATTTCAGGTAAGAAGGTGTTTGCCCTTTGTGGCCACCACCAGTTCCTCCAGCCCCCACTGTGCTGCCTCCATGATTTGGCTACAGACAGCAGCAGGGGCAGTGGGCACTGCTGGTACCAGCAAGGGCTCCATGGTTGAGCTTGCCCTGCCACAGCTGAACTCACAGCTGGTAAAGTGCCCAAATCTAAATTGTGATATTCTTGGGTTTAGATCATCTTTTATGAAGAGGCAGGGGCTGCTTTGCACCAGTAACTAATGGGGATGAAGCTTATATAGTCACAAAATCTTAACTCCTGATGCTGACATTACTATGATAGGCCAAATCAGATTCATTATTAGAGGATGGTATACAACTCTTACAGACAGACTATATAGTGACAGTGATTTAGTGTCTAGATTTCCAGATGCATAGAACTCACTGAAATCAATAACTGTTAGTTATCTGACCACCTCTGAAGATCCGGGCCAATGTACTCTCATGCTTCATCAGCATAGCAAGCAGAGCTTTTCCTCTGAAAAACAAGGACAGAGGCTCCCACTGAGTGTCTAATAATGTCTCATTTTGCCTGCTGACTTTACATTAAAGGTGCTCAGACCATCTGCAGGTGGAGAGCAGCACAAATCTTAGCAGAAGTGTGTAGAAAACGCAGTGTTGGTTTTCAGTCCATTGGCTGCTGCTGTTTCACATCAGTGCTGCTTTCGCTTCTCCTTATTACAGCAGTGATAAACTGTCAGGCTTATCAGCAAATTCTTGTCAAAGGTGTGACTTGCGTGTGCACTTAAAAATCTCTTTTCTCAATCCTATGCTGAAGTTATCTATCAGCATAAATTTTAATCATTTTTATCTCAAGAGGAAACGCTATACTGCAATTAATGGCTCAAATAATTGTGCTCAGTATGCGATTTGGCTGACAGTCACAGCTCCTGTTAACTATATGATTGCTGTTGTGGCATGTATTGGAAAATTGTTTTATTACTGTTCCAAGATAATCAGCATTAACTCTGAACTCAGAGGCTGAGCAGGGCAGAGTCTCATACACGAGAGTAGCTGTGTGTAACATACTGCATTGCAGCAAGACAGCTAATAACAGTGCAGCAAAGCACATTAGCTGTCAAGCAATACTCTACACCATGGAGAACAGACTGACACCAAGCCATATTTTGTAATCATGCATACGTTGGGAGATTTTTTAAGAGCCGAGGCATAATTCTAACATGGATGTTAATATAATGAGCAGTCAAATGCATTTCTTTGACTCCTATTATTTGCAAAATATTATCACTCTTCTATTTGTAGATGTTGTTGAGATAATTCTCTGCCTGTTAGAGTGCACTGTTTGTCTGATGGCCCATCCCATGGGGGATAGAGAATGATGTGACAAGCCTGTTGCAGGAACTATAACCTGGTTTATAACAAAGTCCAGCAGAAATCCAGTCACAATATTTTAGGATGATAATACCTTTTCTGTGAGGATACTTTCAGTCATACATATCAGAGTTGGGCATTTATTTTCCCAGTGAATTTCAAATTAAGTTTGGCACTCAAATACCAGCTGTGCCTTTGGAAAAAATGGAAATTTCACTTGGTAGTTGTCGTTATTTTGCGGGTTGTCACAGTTTTGTCTCATAATTGAGGATGCAAGCAGCAGAGAAAGTATGAGAGATACACCTACTCCTATGAGCAGAAAACTATTGACTACACTACACTTTCCCATGTCTTTGCAGATGATTTGGGAACCCCCTGTCAACTCAGCTGTCCTGGACTTTCCTACTGGCCAGTGCATAGTTGGGGGGTGGTGGGAAGGAAGGTAAGTCAAGTGTGATGGATGCCCAAATACCCATGCAGATCTGCACACAATTTACAGCCCCTTTCAGACTGAGGTGATCTGCGCCTTTTGCTTTGCGCTATTTCCTTACACAGCAATGTGTGCAAATCCCAAGAAGTGGAGGATTTTTCCTCCCTAGGGCATGTCACTGCAGCCTATTAGTAGTTGCAGGTACAAAAAGACTGGCTAATAAATTGCTCTCAGACAAAAATATCCCTTATCCTGTCTTTAAAAATCTGTCCTAAGCAGCTATTCTTCTACTTTCTACTCATCTAAATAATTTAGAAACACACTGCAAGATAAGAATAAGAAAGGCTGACCATTGCTTTACTGTATCGTTATATGGTAACATATATTTCGTGTTACTTGGGAGAAAAATCTGATTTGAATTTTTCTTTACCTTCAGAAATATTAATATTAATATGAATGGAAAATTAATCAGGTCACAGATTTTGCAGATTTGATTTTATTATGGCAAATAAATAAAACAGCTTTCAGAATCTGCATCGAAATCCTGAAACTGCTTTTAAAGAGCTCACATAAACTACATAATGATCCAAAGAAAGAATCAGAAAATTTTAGCATGAAAGCATGAACAGTGCAACCAAGGTTTAGTGAATTCACAAGGGCATAGATATTTATTGTACACAAGAATAACTAAGCAGAAAACCCAAGAAAGGAAAGCATTGTGCTGTATTATATATGCTATATTTTTACATTATATATATACAAATCAAGTATACGAAATTTTAGTGCAAACATAGAAAAGAGACAATGGCAGATTGGCTTCTGAATTTACTGTAGACTTAGGAGTGTATTATCATGGAGAGGAATTTAACTGGTCTGTAGTCTATATGGTCTTTTAAACTTTATCACAAAACAAATGAAGCATCATACATAGAAAGTTTGATCTCTTTATAAATGGTTTATATGAATAGCAAATGTTAATAATAAAACACAATGAAGAGCAACTGCCTACAACAGAGATTTTATTTTACCATTTAACGACCTTTAAGTGATTTAGCTCAAATTCTCCCCTTGTCAGAGATAAATAAGTGAAAATACAGATTCATTGGGAGCTTATTGAGAAAAAGGAGGAGTGCATGATGATTGTTTGCCCAAATTCATAACCTTAAATATAGTGGGAGGGGGGGGTTTTCTATAAACAGATCACATCCAAGCATTGGCTGAACAGGTGAAGAATTTATGTGTTCAGTATCAATTGATCTCTGCTGTCATAGGCCTGAAAAGTAAGATTTTTAGCAAATGCAAAATAATTAGCATCACTGTTTTTAAAAAAAATTAAAATCTCATGCCACTAATTTCGGGAAGCATCTTGGTTTTTACTCTTTTGCTCACAGAGAAAGTAAGAGTGGGTTTGAGTCACTTGGCCATTTTTGTAAATTATTTATTTCTTGAGTTCCTATTTACACAAAGCCTTGACAAGGTTCACCTTTTACCTGCTGTGTTTTGAAACAGGTGCTGAATAATTATCTCTAACACAGACAATGCATGTCCCCTATCTACTTCTGCAAGTGGTTTTTCTGGACACAGGTGAAACAAAGCATCCACAGATTAATTTGTTCTGTGCTCAGTAAGAGTGTTAATCATTATGAACTAATGTGATTTTAATGGGAATGTCATAAGTACCTCAATGCAAATTCCATTTTGATGTAGCCATTAATTGTACTGTGATTTCAACAAATGTGACAGCTTGCAGTGCAGCATTACAGCTGGTGTACTGAAATGATGTGACCTCTGATGCGGACAGGATCTTCCTACATAAGCCTTGGAAACAAGAGGAGGGTGGGGAGAGGGCAGGTGTCTAGAAGGGGGCATGTGCAGACCAAATTTGATTCTCTACTCTTGTTGCTTTTAATCCAACTGAAGGAATCACAAGCAATCTACTAGGGGATAACAGCCCAATATCTAAGATGGAGAAACCTAGTTTAGAAATCATTTAAGACAGCAGTTCTATTTCCCACAAGGAACAGGACCTCTGCCTCCAGTGACTAGCATGAATTGTTCCTTTGCACTCACTTATCTCTACTTGCAATTTTCCCCATGACTTGTAATATTTCCAAAAGGCAGAGACAGAAGAATAGACCTTCCCATTTCACCAAGAAATGTAGAAATTCCCTCTGTAGTGCTGCTGAAAAAAATGGCCATCTTCCCAGTGAGCTGGGACAGTAACAAGGCTACACACCCTTAGTGTCTGCATCAACAGCAGAGAAATAAGTGTTTGGACAGGTGTTTTGAGGCTGCCAGGCTCTGCCACTGCTACTGACAACCTTCTACTCCCCAGTACATGGTATGTCAATCATAGAACTGCACTGACCCTCAAAGAGAAGGGAGAGAGGGGTATTAATAGGGGTATTAATTCTTCACAGTTACTCTTAGACACAGGTGGTTGTCCTGACTTTGTGCAACAGTCTTCTCTGTCAAGGGAGAAGGGAAAGCTTGGTGTTTAGGTCACTGGATATAAGCACAAGCAGGAATCAGGCTCCCTCCTGAACATATTCTGCCCTGTCAGCAGGACTCTGACTTGCCCTATTGTGAGATACCCCTGAGTTCTTCTAGTGCAGTTTTTTTTAATTTTGTTTTCTTTTTTTTTGTTTGTTTGTTTGTGAACTTAGGGCACATTCTGGAAAGAGAAGGGAACAAGGAATTCAAATTTTTAAAGCCTGAGGCAAAGTCAAAAAAATAGCTCAAACCTCTTCTTTTTCCTAGACAGAAACCTGGTTAATAAGTAGTCTTCCAAAGTAGTCCTCTTTTGAGGGGATTTTGGATGGACAAAGATGCTACTCTGTATAGAAAGGTTTTAAAGAGAGTTTGAAAACAAATGGCACTGATGCTGGCTCATTGTAAAAATCTTGGGGTAATATTTTTCCAAGGTGGTTAAGAGTCATTTGAACTCTAAGACTTTTCTGGCAGGAAAATGAATTGGTATAAATCAGTTAAAAAAAAAAAAAAGTCAGAATTTAAATTTGCAGGAAATCTCTTAAACTTCTAAGGACTGAAGCTTTGTTACAGTTTTCCAAAGCTCCTCCAACTTGGGACTGAAAGTCAACTTTGTTTAAGGTAGAGTTTGTTCAAGATAATGGGAAGAAGCTTACTTGGCTGAATGTAACATTAAGAGACTAGGCCAAGTGATGCAGGAAGACTTTTTGGTTTACATTCTTATATTCATCATCTTAGCAAGTGCCTTTGGGGCAAGACTTGGCAGCTTACAAGGGAGGATTATATGAGAATTGCTATTTTTTATCCAGTCAATTTTGGCTCTTGTTTCTGCCATTTCATTTTCACTTCTCATCCAAAGTGATACCTGTGATCAGGTTTTGTTGTTCTTGTTTTCAATCAGGATGTACATAGGCAATAAACACCTGAGATAATCTCACAGCTGTTAGCAATTGCATGTCCTTTTTTCTTTAGGAAAGCCTTACAACTACTGAGTTGGAATCAGAAATGTATTTGGAAGCCAAGGAGTTTCCCAGCTGATGCACATTCCTGTTTTCTAGATGAGACTCCCATCCCCCAGAGCAATGAGAGCTACATGCAACTCATACATAACTTGAGCCTTCACTTGTGGCTGCTTTCCTGCAAAATGTTTTCAGAGCAAATTCACTCTGCAGCACAGATCTCGATTACACATTTATTCCAATTGTTAGATGCATTGTCAGGAGGATAATAAGGATAGTGGGGACAGGGAAGATTTATCTGGCTAGGAAAAATCACATTGTGTTCAGACTCCCTGTAGAGCTTTTATTGACTCTGCTGCCAGCAGAGATTAGCGCAATGCAAAACTGTTAAATACAAACCCAGCACTTCCCACTATTTAAGTGGTTCAAATAATTAGCAGTTCTCAGACTTTCCCTTTACATCTTTTTACCAGCTGGCAGATTCATTTTCAAAAATGTATCTGCGTGGATTTGTTTGCCTTTCCTTTAACACCTTTGAATTCTAAGGCTTCTAATGGGCAGTCGATAACTTTGGATAAACGTTTTACCCAGTGCAAATTCTTCAGAAGAATAATAAAGGCATTAGGTTACTGCCTCTTCACAAAATCACAGAAGCCACATTTCATATGTAAATTAATTTATTAATTTATATTCAGTCACATAACTGCTGTATCTACAGTGGTTTACATTGTATGGTATCAGGAGTACAATAAATTACTTTCCAATTCTCTTTCAATCGAATTTCCACTGACGACATAGAGACCCTGAAGGTATTCAGTCCTATCTTCACTTGAGTACCTAAAAGAATATAGAAAGTAACTGAAAGGACAGGGCTAAATTTCCAAAGTGTATTACAGTGCACTGGGTCTTCATGACCAGGTTTTGGAATTGGGGATGGCTACAAGAGTGGCTTATGTGAGAAGCTGCAAGAAGCTACCCCCATGTCCAACAGAGCCAATGCCAGCTGGCTCCAAGATGGATCTATCACTGGCCAAGGCTAAGTCAACCAGCAATGGTTGTAGTGACCCTGAGATAATAGGCTTAAGGAGGAGAAAAAAGTTTTTGCACAGAAGTATTTTCAGCAAGAGAGGAGAGGAGTGAGAATATGTGAGAGAAACAGCCCTGCAGACACCAAGGTCATTGAAGAAGGAGGAGGAAGAGATGCTCCAGGCAGTGGAGCTGAAATTCCCCTGTGAGAAAGATCATGGTAAGACAGTTGTACCTCCACAGCCCATGGAGGTCCACGGGGGAGCAGAGACCCACCTGCTCTTCATGGAGGAGCGCTATGCCAGAGCAGGTGGATGGCCAAAAGAAGGCTATGACCCTGTGGGAAGCGCACACTGGAGCAGGCACCTGGCAGGACCCATGACCCTGTGGACATAGGAGCTCGCGACTAACAGGTTTGCTGGCAGGACCTGTGACCCCATGAGGGGCCCACGCTGGTGCACACTGTTCCTGAAGGACTGCACCCTGTGAAAGAGACTCATGCTGAAGCAGTTAGTGAAGAACTGTAGCCTGTAGGAAGGACCCACACTGGAGAACTTCTTGGTGGATTGTTGTCCATGGGAGGGACTCCTTGCTGGATCAGGGGAAGTAGTCCTCCTCTGAGGAAGAAGCAGCAGAAGAAATAACTTCTGTTGTGATGAGCTGATCTTAACTCCCAGTCCACACCTCTCCACACTGCTGAGGCAGAGGAGGTAGAGAATCAGGGACAAAGTTGAGCCCAGGAAGAGGTGAGCGAAAGGTGTTTTTAAAATTTGTTTTACTTCTCATTGTCTTCCTTTAATTTTGATTAGTAATAAACTCAGCTAATTTCTCTCAGTCAAGTCTGTTTTGCCGGTCATAGTAATTGTTGAGTAATCTCTCACTGTCCTTATCTCATCTCATGAGCATTTAACTATAATTTTCTGTCCCCTGCCCATTTGCAGAGATGAGTGACAGAGGTAGAGAGGCTTTGATGGGCACCTAGCATCCAGCCAGGGTCAACTCACCATATACCGTAATCATGTTCTCTGCTTTATTTCATAACCCAAAGGGTTATACTTCAAGACATGGGTGGTACAAGAGTAAATTGCTTCTGTGTGTTCTTGGATATTTCATTATATTGTGTACGAACACCACTTTCTCTGTATTGGTTTGTACAGTGCAATATAAGATTTTCCTTCTGCAATCTTCTTGTTGTCTGGCTGAATGATACTCTAGTTTCACAGTAGAAAAGGCATAGAATTTCAAAGACATGCAAGGAAAATAGTGGTGGAGAGGAGATACATGGTATGTATAAGCTGTCTGTCTAAGCACAAGAATTGCTTCCTACAGTGTGAGACCCTGAGAAAAAAGAGAAATGGGACTCTAAAATATTATTAAAAAGGAAATACATATGTGATTGCCAAAAGCCCATCCACTACCCAGGTCAACTTCCTTTTCTTGTTTCCATAAGCCCACTTTCCCCCAAAAGCAACAGTAGTAGAGTCAAGGAGAATGGCACAAACTTTGGCAAAGACTGCATATCCAGCATTAAGTGCACCAGTAATTCTTTCTTGGTTTTGATTTATGTATTGCCTCCTGCCAGACTCTTTTGAGACTCCTACTTGACTTTAGAGAATTGCCTTCATGAGCTTTCAGGGACCACTTTACTTAATCTATTTTGAAATTGCAGGTGACTCCTGGGTGTAAAATGGCAGACATTAATTGGTCATTGTAATCACCACAGCTGAAGTCTAACCCTGTTAATGTTGCTGCCTTCAAATCCTCTGACCTTGGTATCATTATATGCTCCCAGGCAAAAGGTCTTTACACTGGAAGCTGTGGAAAATCAATCTCAATTCCCTGAAGATGGAAGTGCTGTTGCTAAAGGTCACTGAGAGTTAGCAGCTGCTTTTCACTGCTGGAGTTTTGAAAAGAAGTTTTAAAAAGCAAACACTGGTTTGGGGATTGTACACAGGTTCAAGTGTTTGGGTTGATGTTTCAACTGTGATGTTTAATTTTTGACATCCCTATCTGAGGAGATTTTGTCTCATTGTACATTGTCATCTTTACCTCTCCTAAGCTTTTTAATGTCTTTTGGGAGTCATGGATAGTGCATTTTGTGGGTTCTCATTCCAGGCAATGAAACTAAGTGAGATTGATGTTCACATTACTTTGGTCCAATAAATTCTCTGTGAATACTTGATCAAACAAAATACCTGAATTCATGACAATATCTTCTTCTATTTCATTTACTAAATCAGACTCAGAACTGGAATGGCCTAGGGAAAAAAAATCACAGGGATGAAACCTCACAACCCACACTTACGTAGTGCAAATGTGTACCAGTGTATCTGCGTTTGTGTTTCCTGTTGGGTATGATAAGCAGTGATTGAGTTAAGGCTTTATGTCTTTGTTGGTCTCCGGGTGATTCATATTTTAGATAAATAAATGAATTTTTTTTAAAAAACCCAAAACTACCAAAGGAAGAAAAACACTACAGGTGTTTAAACATGGAGTTAATAATGAAAAAATCCAGCAGTCCCTGCTACTCAGCTAAATCCCTGTATCTCCTCAGTGTCTTTGGCAACTCTTGAATCCCTTTTCCCTCTGGAGCATGGGCATAATAACAGCTATTTGTCTAATTCACAGTGAATTTGAGGCTTCCATAATACTTTTTTATGTCTTAACTGTTGTAACTCCAGACTTTCTAAAACTCAAAACTGCTGTAGCAGCCTGTCAGCATAATATCTTGAAAACAAATAGTTATGCTTGTCTTCTATTTTTCTTTGGATATTTAATTTCTCCTTCAAATTCTGAGCTGCACACCAGCAAATTATAACCCTGCCCAAATAATCCTGTATCTTTCTCTTCTTCCAGAATTTATAGTATTAAAATTATCAATTTGTATGACTTATTTATTATCACTGGTGTCAGTCTTGAATACACAGATTGCAGGTTTAAAGCAAAACAGTGGTTAAAATATAGTTGTGCTCTCCAGGGTATTCATAAATCCTTTTCAGTCTGTGTTTGATGACAAATACTTGAAGGAAGTACCCTAAGACCCTGGTAATGGTTTTAAATGAGATATTGCAATTTTATGTTTTAATCAGCAGAAGCAAATTATTGCTAGCATTAACTATCTGTCACAACTGACACGTTTAAACAAAAAAGCTTCACTGAAATGTTATTCTAGCCATGCTGCCACTGTGCTTTCCCAGAATTGCAATAAATTATTTTACTAATAGGGGTGGGATGAAGTCTTCTAAATATAGGTTTCAAGCTGTCTTCCCAGTAGGGTTTGGGACTCTACAGATCTTGTTTCACATCTGCTGGTCCCAGCTGGGTGTCTCAGGTACGACAGAGTGTCTGAGGAATGTGGTCCTGAATATCAGTATTCAGGCAGCTGAACTCCATTCTCTATGTGTCTCATCATCTATCAGTCTAGGAGGAAGGAAGGTAGAAAAAGAGGAAGAGAATACAAATTGGTTTCTATTTTCATAACTGATACAATTTAAAAAGGTTTTTAATTGACTTAATTTCTGAAAATTCTCAGTCATTGCTACTTTTCTTGTGCATCAAGACTATGTGGAAGTCTTAAAGAGTTGCTTGAATGGTTGGGAGGAAGCTCTGGAGCCTGCTTGCTCAACTTCTTGGTCAAAATAGGATTTTTGCTGACACTGATGATGTTTTTGTGGCTTTACTGAGCTGAGTCTTGGAAGCCTTCAAAGATGAAGGTTTGAAAGACTCCCTAGGCAGCCTGCGTGAAGGCTGCACTTCTTCCAAAAAAAAGTTTTCCTCGTATCCAGGAAGAATTTTTCAAGCCAGGAACTGAGACGGTTGCTCTTGGTTACACCATCTGATACCAAGAAGGGTTTCACTCTGGTGCTTTCGTAAGTCTCCTTCAAGCAGCTGCTGACAACTGTTTTTCCCCTCACTGTCCTCTTCACCAGATTAAACAAGCCCATCTTCCTTAGCCTATCCCTATGGGCCATGAGCTCTAGGTCTTCCCACTATCTTCTATGTTCTCCAGTTTTCCAATATGTCTCAGACTAGGGGGGCTAAATCTAGACATGGGATTCCTGGTGTTGCCCCATCAGTGGTCAGTGTGGGGGGACATCACCTTCTCTTTGGTTGATGACAGTAACCTCAACGTGTCTCAGGATGCAGTTTGCACTATTAGCACCGAGAACACACAGTTGGCTGATAGGAACAGAGACCCACACCTCCAGCCACAGACATCTTTCTGCAGCAGGTACTTCATCCCACCTCAGAAGCACCTTTGACTCTTACAGTGGGATTCATCTCACCTGTTGTTAGAGGTCTACAGTGCTGATACTACTGTTAAAACTGCTTAGGGAAATAAGAATTTTCAGGGCGTAATTCTTCTGATTAAATGTAGACATCCACTTTAGGTTGTCTGTTTCTCTCTCTTGGGATGTCCTTATCATTATCTGTGGATGCTTATGTTATGGGCATCTACAGCTGGTCAAATGAATCTCACCGTTATTGACTAGAGAAGGATCCTATGGTTTCCGAACTTCTATGCCTAAATGTAGTTTAAATCAATATGCTCCTTCTTTGTGCTCTGCAATGAAATGCAGAAATGGAAGCTGTCTCTTACTGATCTCATTGACCTCTGATAAGTAAACTTCATCTGTTACTGTCAAATATCTCATCTACATACGTTGTAGCAATTTAAAAGATCCATCTTTGCTGTACTCAGTTCTGTTCTACATTTTGGTTATTATAAAAATGGCAGCATCTCCAAAGATCAGAGCTATCCCCCCTTCTGTACAGCCATGATGAGAGGACACCTCCAGAGATTATCAAAATGCAGCCTAGAAAGACATGCAGTGCTGTTATCCAAAGTAGGGAGCTAATAGTTTTAGGACCTGCAGGTGACAAAAAGAAAAGTCTTTGATGGGGAGAGGCTGAGGGAGCTGGGGTTGTTTAGCCTGGAGAAGAGGAGGCTCAGAGGTGACCTCAGCACTGTCTAAAACTACCTGAAGGGAAGTTCTAGCCAGGTGGGGGTTGGTCTCTTCTCCCAGGCACTCAGCAATAGGACAAGGGG
>JAWWEV010000001.1:41317309-41327926 GCA_035583235.1 Hafferia zeledoni
CGGGCTCAAGCTCTGCCAGGGGAAATTGAAGTTGGAGATCAGAAAAAAATTCTTTACAGAGAGAGTAATCAGGCATTAGAATGGGCTGCCCAGAGAGGTGGTGGATTCACCATCCCTGGAGATTTTTAAACGCAGATTGGGCGTGGCACTGAGTGCCATGATCTGGTAAAGGGACTGGAGTTGGACCAAGGGTTGGACTTGATGAACTCGGAGGTCTTTTCCAACCCAATCGATTCTATGATTCTATGAATCAGAGAGGAAAGTGGTCAGGAAGAATCTTTAGAGGGACAACAGAACTCAATAAAATATAGCATCCTTATAGAAAATTAAATGAACTTGGCTTCTACTCAGGCAAGATGAACTCCGTCAAAGTGAATAAGCCACTTACATAGCTGTCATTTTAGTATTAGAACATTTGTACTGTATTTTAATTTCTTGTAATTTTGCAGCAACGAACAGAGAGCTTGAATCACTGATATTAACAGGATTTGAGAAGATACCCACTGGTATATTGCCATATGGGAAGAATAATAGTCTGTCTATAAAAATAGTACAGTGCAATATCATTAGTTGCATTAACTAACTACAGTAACACAGAATCATAGAATTTGCCGATTTAGAAGGGAGCAATCAGGATCATTCAATCCAACTCCTGGCCCTGCACAGCACGCCCCAAGTCACACCATGTGCCAGAGAGCATTGTCCAAATGCTTCTTGAAATTTGTCAGGCTTGGTGCTGTGACCACTTCCCTGGGGAGCCTGTTCCAGTGCCCAAACACCTCCTGGGTGAAAAACTTTTTCCTGATATATAACCTAAACTTCCCACGACTCAGCTTCATGCCATTTCCTTGAGTCCTTACTTTTTCTCAGGAAGTATGAAAAGATACTTCCTGTTTCTTGGGATCTGCTACCCTGAAAATATCCCTTCTGTTCGATGTGGAACTTCTTTTGCAATCCTCAGCAACGTTTTAGCACAGAAGAGCCCTGGGATAATCTTGATAGCACTCAGAAGCCTTTTTGTGTTATGGAACCACAACTTTGGATTTCAGTGGGAAAACAGGAGCTTTCACAAGGCAATGTCAGACACTAGCTAGAAGTCATAATTTGTACAAAATACAACTATTTTCTACTATTTCATATTCTGTTTATTACAGTGAATCCCTAGTCTGGGAATTGGTCAGTTGCCCAATTGATCTCAGTGGGAATTTGTGCAGTGAAAAAAAGATAGTTTATGTAATTTTGCATGTGATAAAGTTTGTTGATGAGATCGTACTTTTATTGGCAATAAAACACACCCTTTCTGGTGTAGTAAAATTCTATAAGTTCTATGGAAGGCTCTGGTGTGTACTGCTCAGATAGTATTTCTTCTTGGGCAAGCCATTGAATCCTGCCTCAAAATCTGAAGTGGTAATGCATGCTTTTGGCTACTAGTAAGATGGTTAAAATTTCTACCTCTTTTAAACACTATATAAAACAGTATATTTGTTCTGACTGCAGTTTTAAGAAACACTTGCTGACTGCAGCACAGCAGCACTCAGAAAAAAATGGAGAAATTGGCACTATTTACAGTGCAGTCAGCAGGGATGGCAGGTAACATTTAATTACATATTTAAATGCCTACATGTTCTACTATGAACACTGTAACAATAAAAAATATCACATTTTATTAATAACACTAATTCCCAGTCTGGCTATTGTTCCTCATGGCAGGTGGTGTTGCTCAGATCACAGAGCTATAATCAAGAGGGTGTTAAAGGAAGATTGATTGTTTTCTGAACACTTTGGTTTTTTTAGATTGCAGGATTTTTACAGTTTTTCAGAATTGTCTTACTTTGTGCCATTGCAATTCTATGAAATGGCATAATTTCCTGCAGTTGCTGCTCTCTCCTTAGGCACTGTTTTTTTTTTCTTTATATGTGTGTCACTCTCCTCTACTACCTTCTTGCCTTTCTTCTTTCCTTTCTTCTTTTCCATCCTTCCTGCCTTCCTGCCTTCCTTCCGCCTGCCTTCTTTGCCTGTCTGCCTTCCTGCTTGCCTGCCTACCTGTCTGCCTCCCTCTTCCTTTCTTTTGTAAACAGTTACCAATAAGCTTGAAGTTAGCTAGTTAAAACAATTAATAAAATTATATGATTTGTGATAAAAAATTTACTTCTAAATGCAAAAACATAAAGCTGACCAAGCTCCACACTGCTGTTAGGGCACAAAGTGATAATGCCTTTCCTCAGCCAGCCTTTTCTAACGGTTCAAAGAGCTGATTCTGATTTTTTTTTTTCTCTTTTCAGTTAACTTTAATCCAGATACGTGCATGGTCCAGCTCACTTCATGACTATGTAAGTGATAGCAACAGTGGAGGTGAAGCAGAAGAAACTGAAATTCACCAGACTGATATCAAAGATACTGGAACTTAGCTTTTCGGATGAAGCACAGACCGTCCTAAGTCAAAGTGACAACATTACTAAACCACATTACCTTCAAGAAATTAACTTAAGCATGCACACATAAGCTTTGCTCAAATTCAGTCATGAGCAAGTCTCTTTGAGATTCAGAGATTGAAGCTGTAGCCTGAGTCATGACCAAACCAGAATAAACACCACCAAAATTAACCTGTTCTCCAGCTTATAATGAATTTTCTTCTCAGCTCCCAACTTTTGGACCCTTCTATCCCTCTGGCAATTTTCTTTGTCCTTGAATCCAAAAGCTTTTTATCTGCAGAAAACTGATGCAATATATATATATACACACTGTATATAAATGGAGTATTGCTGTTTCTGCCTCATTGTGGAACAGTTCTTGCAAGTGGTCTTTCTGGCTAATGTTGAGTTTTGTCTCAAAAATTGCACAGGCAATATTTTTAAGCTCACTTATGATACTATCTATAATTAAGAAAAAAATTTTGAGAAATAAACTAGAGCACAAACTCTTTTTAGTGTTTAGAATCTGTCTGTTTACTAGATCAAAACAAAATTAATACAGAGTTTCTCTCCAGTATGAAAGCAGAACTAAATTAAACACTATCTTCTGTATCAGGTTGCTAAGAAATACAGCACTGGAAATAAAATACCACAGTAACTCTCTTGCAGTTTAATTCCTGCATTTGTTTATCTGCACTCTAGGATTGCTTTAGCACAGTAAGAAGCACAGAGAAGATTTTTGAGAGGGCAAAACCATAATTTATAACATGCTCCTTGACCCATTCCACAACTAATAAGATCAATTCTACCCTCTGTGATACCTGAATGTCATGGGCAGTTAATCATCGCAGCTTTTGGTCACTGCACAGTTCCCATCAGGCTTACTGTGCTATGGCTTCCTCAGCCTAATATCTCTTCTCGAACTGATACTGCTCATCCTGTCTATGTTATCCTGCTGAAATATTTCTTTGGACTTTGTAGTGATGCATTACACATTCCAGTGGGCTCAACATTGAATAAATGAACATCTTAGGAGTCTACAAAACTCCTGAATTTCAAAGGTAAGTTTCAATATTCATTTTGTCTTTAATGTGACTGAATTTATAATCAGCTAGACTAGAGAGCACCTAGATAAATATTTTTTATTTTTCTGAAACCAGAATCAACATATTTATGTCTCTGAAAAAAAAAAAAGGAAAAAAAAAAAGGAAAAAAGAATCTTGTGAGTGGTAGCTTTTTGTCAGTCTATCTGCAATATCTACAGTTTCCTTAAGTGTTCTGGAGTTCAGCCTCTTCCAGGACTTTTTATTGGCACCCGCTGCTCATGAGTGAGCACTGGCCAATGCCAATGAGGTTTGACTGAGCAAGGTCACAGCAGGGACAGTAGGTGCAATCGGGGCTTGCAAATCACCTCTTGCAAATCAACACAAGCTGGAAATGAACCTGTTTAAAAATCAACTGTTTTTCTCAGGCGAGGTTTTAGATGAGATTTTATCTTCAACCTCTCAGGACAGCTTCTCCAGAAAATAAGTATTTGTGAGGAGGATACCAACACTTTCTAGGTTTCAGTGTTTTTCCAACCAATACCATGCCTCAGGAAAGCTGGGGAAAGAGAAAGCCTGACTTGTATTCTTTTTTGGATGTGAGCTCTTAGAATGTTTTTCTTACTTGTGGTGATATCATTTTGATGCACATAAATAAACACCCAGCACAAGCTGAAAACTTTGGCTTTTCTGAACTGTACGGGTTTGCCCTGTCATTTCACCAGAATAACTGTTTTGCAGTCAAGATCTGATGTAAAATAATTAGCAGATTATGACTGAAAGAATTAACTTTTTTTGAGGACAAGAACCAGATAACTTTTGAATCCAATGGGAAGGAAAAAAAAAAAAATAGAAAACAACATGGAGATGAGGGTGAAATGAAATCTTGCTTCTGAACTCTATATGATATGGAGGAACCTGGAAAAGTGGAGCCAACTGGTTGTGTCGGATTAGAAATAATAGTTAGAAATACCAAATTGTGAGTTGTAAACATATACACAAACCAAGCTTGGGAACTGGGATTTTGCTATAGAACTCTCTCTCAAAACAATTGTAATGATCCATGGCATGAATGACATGATATATGACATTGTATGCCTGAATAGAATTAGCACTCTAGAAGCATGATAAATCCATCTGTCATCCTTCCCAAAGGAAGAGGAATTTGTATAGTTTCCTCTGCCTCACCCCATCCATTTCAGCTGAATTCCAAACAGTGTTTGGGCATGGTAGGTTTCCCAGCCACTTGTACGTTCTCTTGTAATAATTCTTTTAGGGGGAACTCAGTCTTCCTGTTATTAGTTGGAATGTACGTTATAATTGCCAATTGCTTCAGCCTCTTCTAACTGTTCAGAATTCAGAGCCAGTTCAGAATTAATAGATGCGAAGTTTATCTTTTCTGCAGTTTTTATGACTGTTTTTATGCCATTTAGTCATAATTGGAAAGAACAGAGAGTATTGTTTGCCAGTAGACAGGGAAGAGGACTTTGCAGTGATCTATCATTTATTTTTAGTTTCATCAGATTTTAGTGTGAAGTAATGGATGAAATAGTCATCATGGTCAGTGTAGTTGGCAAACACTGACTTGGAATAGGCAGTGTGAATAAACAGCATTGTACTCCTCCTTTTCTTCAGTGGGGAAAATTACTTACTTTCAATGCTATAGTGTGCTTGTGCTTAAATTTACTGTCTACAAAGCATGACAATGTATCTGCACTCTAGTCTTATAAATGCTATATCAACAATATATTTAACATGTATAACTGCATTTAACATCATGTAGCAGTTCAGACCTGTACAGCTATACCATGTGAAAACACCCTGTTAGAAGGAAGAGGTGGGGAGTCTTTATGCAATCAAGTAAGAACAGTCAATCTAGATGACCTTTATTCAAAGCCCAGGAAGAGGTGTTTTTAGTTACCAGTGATGACTCAGCCCAATTACTCAGCTTTCAACCAGACTTCAACCTGCAACAAAAGCAAGACTTAAAGGATCCCTTCTGTATTTACCCTGTATGAGCTGCTCTCTCCATACCTAACTAGTCCCTACTACTTGTAGTACCATTTCATAATTAGCTGTATGTTTCAGAACTGAAGCCAAAGGACCTGCACTAGCTGAGCTCTTGGACAATCTTGCCAAAGGAGCGCTTGTTCCTCTCTCTGTTCTCCTTCCCTGACCTGGTTTAGGTGTTTGTGTTATGGTCAGGAAAGCTGCCCTGCATGGACACATCTTTCTCCTATGACTCTCAGAGGATGAAAACCTGGGCCAGAGATGTCTTACCAGGCATCTTAACATTGTTAGGTTTCTGTACCAAAGACTTAGTTTTTCAGTGCTAAGAACTAATAAGCAATGTACAATCATGATTTTGAACTGAAGCAAACACTCTTGAAACCACACTAACCTTGCTGCTTTTAGAGGAAAGAAGGCTCATATTCATCATTCATCCTCTGTGTGTCTTTTCCCATTCTGTCAAGTGAAGACTGCTATAAAGCATATCAGATAAAGGTTTTAAGCTTTCCTCTCTCCATAGGTTGTGGCCCTATGAACCCGAGACTAATTATCATGCTAGGTGAAAATGATAGTGCTAGAGGGTTTTCAAGGAGTTACAGCTCAAGGTGTTGCTACTTGCAACTGAAATGAGGTAAGGAGGATGTTCATGCTTTTATGCACTTCACCATTTCCCTAAGATCTTCAGGTTTTGCTAGTATCTTGAGACATTAAGACCTCTGGGGTCTTTTAACAGATATCTGAGGTCAACAGCAATGCTTAATTCAAAGACCTTGGCAGAGGTATGTGGTGCATTTCCTCTTTTCTTGTGAACTGAATTTCCCTATCAAAGGCACATTTCTTTGATATCTTGTAGGTTTTAAACACCCAAAAGACAAAGCATGGCTGTTGGCAATCTTTCAAGACTTGTGCAGAAGAAGCCAAACTGCAAAATTCATAAAAGGAAATTCAGCTGAAGAGTTTCAATGAACTGTGAATAAAAACCTTCAGTAACTGTGCTAGCACTGAGCAGACTTCTCAGAATTTCTTGTGTGAGCAAAGGAAGCCTCACACAAGGGTGAGGGTCTTGCATAGCACTTGTGTTAAAAGCCATCAGTGATTTTCAAAGAAAGACAGAAAGTTTACCTGTAGTGTAAGAATATTTCTCTTTGCCTGCTGATGAATTTTACCTTGATGGAGGAGGATTTAATCTTTTTTATCCTGGCTTTAAATTTAGAGTTATGTAAAATTTTATATACATGCATATGAAAATACATGTTTAATATATGTATTTTCTTTATATATATGCATGTATAACTATATTTACACACACACAGATATGCTCCCAAGATGCATTTGATCAGAGGATGGTTCCAGTTTTTTATTAAATTGAGGAGGAGCAGCTGCTCAGACCAAAATACAGTTAAAGAAATGACTCAGAAATCTTCCTGAGACTACAAAAAACACTTCAACTTAAGTCTAATTTATAATAGACTATTGTACAGCAAGTTTCTCAGTTATTTAGTACCTTATCAGGTGCAGTACATGCAGGAAAATTCATAAAGACTTTGGCAGTTTTCAAGGACCACCCTTGATAATTTGTTTTTCCTGGAGTGTGCAGCCTCCACATTAAAGGCCTTCGCATGGTCTTTTTAAATTCCCAGCACTTATCTATAGGCAACTTTTTGCCTCTTTTATGCTGCATCTAATCATATAGTTTACATAGGTTTCATAGACAGTAAATAACATTGTTGTGTGTCTGACTCCACTTTGATAAACTAAATAAATATCAGGTTGTTTCTTTGGTCAAACCAGTTGTTGAGTGTTTATTTGTGTGTCCCTGAAGGTCAGTGTCACTGGGTATAAGACACTGTAGTTTGTGCAAGGTTAATCTGCTGTAGTATCAAAATGCAGTGGAAAATGCAGGAGGTGTCAGTGGGAGTACCGGTTCCCTTAGCAGCTGCCTCACAAACATAGTTTATAGATGGGTTATCATTTTGCCAGCTGATAGGTGGGTTATCACTTAGCCAACTTGTAGCCACTGGACTATTCAGTAGGGTCTTACATGAATATTCCATACGGTGTTTTGGAGTCTAAAAGCAAATTGCTGTCTTTAAACATGTCAGCCACAAGAAAACTCCCTTAGTGCGCACGCACACACAAATCATTCAAAATATGGTGTGGTTTTTTAATGTACAGATTTGTGTGTCCATGTGAGCTCTGCTCTATTCACAGAGTACTCTTTGGTCTCTGTTTCTCAATATGCACTGCCAAGAGGGGCAGGGAACATCAGTTTAGTATTTGATGAAAGTTGCATAGCTTTTCAGAATGCTTGTCAGAAGCATTAAGAACTTACATACTCAGATAAAAATAAAAAGCTCTTGATGCTGACCAGAGCTCAGTGCAGTAAGTTATGATATGAAAATGCAAGGACTAGTTTTCACTTGCTCCTGGAACTAGCTTTATGTAGAGAAGGACTTTTCAAGGGATACTTCCATTTTGATTATTAAAATTGCTGACTTAGTTTGCATTGTTCAATCGTAAAGATTTCAGGTATGCAGTAGCTGCATTTCCCAGTGAAACTAATTTGCTTACCTTTTCTTGTCAAGGTCTTAATTTGGACCCAAGTGTCTTTATTTTAATTGAAAAAAACCAATTAGTCTTCTTCATGCAAGCCTACGTGGCTTATCTTCATTTAATAATCAGTGGTGTAATTGGTGTTCAGATACAGTTTAACTTGGAAAATTGCAGCATTTTGCCTATGTGGGGTTATTTGAATACTGAAACTGCAGCTTCCTATAATGCAATCATTTCCTTGAGGGCACACAAATCCTTGCCTGACCTTTTGAAATAAATTAGCAACAGAATCCAAGGGTTGGTATTTTGATGTAAAGGTTGCAATGAATGCCATCTGTCGTGTATCAGTATGGTTTAATGAAGGCCTGTTAGATGAGGTGCTCTCCAAGTTCAGGAGGGTGCTCTGAGGGCTGTGTTGCAGCCCAGCCTGTATATTTGGGTAAAGCTGGACAATTTGCTTTCCTATGACTTAATGAAAGAATCTACCTGGAAGCTGTGAAATCCTGCAGTCTCCAATCTTTCCAAGATTTAGGAGCGATTCCCCTGTGAACAGTGTTAGCAGAGGCTGAGGCTGGCAGCCTGATGGGAACTGATGCAATTGTTCTCCCAAGATAGTCATCACACCCTTGGCAGTGACTACTCCTCTGTCTGTGGGGTAATGGGGACCCTCTCCTGTTGGCTTGTGGTCATGGGTATGCCCTGTCCCTGAAACTTTGCAGGACAGTCTGGAGAGGCATTGGCAGCTCCCTTGTTCTGGTGAGGTGACTGAGGCTGTCTCCCCTGCCAGTGTGTCCCTCGGCTTCTTCTTGTGTGCAGGCAGTAGCCTTTAGTAAGCTAGCAAGCTGTGCATTACCAATGAACCAGCCATTTACCACACCTTAGGGGAAAAATTCTCATGCATGGACGTTTTGCCCTTCTCTCCACACAGCCTATGTAGCTCTGGTCCTTGAATCACCACTCTGCTTATGCTGTTGGAAATGTGTGGGGCTAAAAGCTGAAAACACTACCTACCTTGGCAGGGAAAAGGGCATAGTCATCACAGGCTGGAGAGTTTTCCATGAGCCAGAGCCCTCAGTGGAGGTCCAAGAGTTTGTCAGACTTGTCTTCCCATAGTTTGTCAAAACTAATGCCTCTCCCTTCCCATACATAAAGTCTAAAAAATAGAGCTAAGTCGCCATCCCTGGAGAAATTCAAAACCCAAGACTGGGCTCTATGCTGTAGGTGACCCTGCTTTAAAGAGAGGGCTAAACAAGAATGTCTCCAGAGGTCCCTTCCCACCTCAGCTAGTCTGGGATTCTTCAATGTATAATGGTTTTCCATTTTGGGGGAAGGAACTCTTTCTTCATATACTAGATCCAAGTGGAAATACAGTATTACCAAACCAAATGAATTTGTTTATTTTTTGACCAACAATGATGATAATGACAGTGCATAAAAAGATTTGACAGAATTGCATTTGTATAAAGGGTGGCTCTCTGGACCACCTTCACCTCAGGAAGGGTAAACTGATTTCACACTGAACTGAGAGAGCTCATCTCAGTGCACATGCTACTTGAGATGATACTCTCCCAACTCAAACATGGAACAAAAAGGTTAAGATGTCTGCTCTTATTACTTTTCCAAGAAAATGCAAGGAATAAAAGTTAAGGGTTTCTTTCTTATGTGAAAAAATTGACCCTTTGTGTCAAAATATCTGAAGGTACCCAGTCCTTTTTATCCTGTTTGCTTTGTACTAGTTCTTAAACTGAAATTCTTTCAACTGAAGCAGAAATCCTTTGTCAGCTTGAAATCGGAGCATCACATACTGTAACTATTATTATGCAACTATTTCCATTTTTATTAAAGCATGTCAGTGCCACAGCAACTTTCTATAAGTAACACATAAATGAGGTTTTGAGACTCAGTTTCAAACATCAGATTATATAAACTCAGGTTTGAAATATAATTTTTTGCTACAAGAATTTCAGACCAAATCTTAGAAGATAGACTAAACCTAGAATTTTTCTCACCTACTATTCATGAAAATCGCATTTCTAGAAGCATTTGGAACTAGATGATCTTTAGGGTCCCTTCCAACCCAAGCCATTCAATAGTTCTTTGAAAAGAAATGTAAAATTGAATTCACACTTTAAACAATTTAATCAGATTTTCATGGCCCATCAATGCATGGCCAAATAAACTATGAATTTTATGTATTTCAGCATATTTGACCAAGACTGTCAATAAAGTTCAAGTTCCTATAATGAGAGAATGGAATACTAATTTCCACATTTGCATTAGCTGCTGCACTGGAGTCCCTGGGAGAATAAGTACAAATTGGACATCTGTTGAATATACATTACAGCAGTGTGTATGGGCAATGCACTTCAGACAAGAGCAAGGGAAATCTTAAGTGAATTTGCAGGAAAGTATTTTTACAGCTGTTGCAGATCTTAAAATCAGCAAGAGGAAGATTCTGTCTTCTTCAAAACTAGTAAGATGAATGTTTAAAACCCCCGTTATTTTTAGAAAAAGATAATGGTGATGTGCTGGTTTCAAGGTAAACCAGTAGGAGAAATGAACTCAACACGAGAGAGATTATAAATCAGAGCTACAATTTA
>JAWWEV010000001.1:41328060-41364368 GCA_035583235.1 Hafferia zeledoni
ATAGAGGGGGTAGAATACACAGCCTTGATCACCCCCACACAGTGCCAACTGGTCCCACCTGCTAAACTAGGACAGGTGAGTTCCTGAATTACCTTGGGAACTATATACTTTTACAGCTGAAGAGATGCAGTGCTGCTTCCTTTGTTAGAAAATGTGAGTTCTGACTACCTCAAAAAAGAGAAAAAAAAAATAAAAATTATTTTTTTCTTGAGTAACAAAGACCAAATCGCAGGGGATAAATATGCTGACTGTTTTAGGTTGGTGGCATTACCATACAGAAAAAGGTGCTCATGCATAAGGACAGGTTACAAAGCTGGATCCCCAGTTTCTACATGCTATCTTTATATCCCTTATCAGACAGAGGATCTATCTAGTGAAGAATTAATTTGGCAAAAATTTCATGTCCTTTCTTAGTCCAAGATCCAGAGAAGGCCTATGAAAGCTTCAGCTTAACACAAGAACCTTAAATTGAAAATTAGTTGGCAAAGCTATGGAAGTTATGCTCCAGATGCAACACAGCAAAACCTGCTTCTGGCAAAGCTGAGAGAAATGCCCACACTTACAATCACAGCTCCAACTTGCCCACCTTGAGGGGTTTTAGGTTCCTTCAGTTGCCCTGCACAAATTAGATGCTTAGCTCTGCCCTTGCTCAGGTGAGATGCAGATCTTCTGCAATAGCTTCCTTTGCCAGGAAGAAGCAGCTATAGTAAGATGAGTGAGGACATCTCTACTGAGCCAAGCCCCCAGGGGCTGAGATCAGCGCCAAATGTGGGTGTGCACCCTAATCCAGCTGTAAGAAATGCTGTGCTGCTGTCACACTGCTGCTGCTTCACAAGGAAGCTGTCAGCTCTGCCAGCTCAGGGGCTCAAACTCAGTTATCCCAAAACTGCACTTTGGTCCTTCCCTGATGCTCCTGGGAATGACTGCTAAAATTCAAAAGGAGACCTTGTGAGTATGGATGGTGTCATGTTGTAGACATGTCTTTCAGTAAATCACAGGTTTTGATCATCTGAATTATGAATAACCACTCAGAGTATCTTCTTTCAAAAGCAGTATTTATTTTTTTCATCAAGATAAGACACATTACATACTGCATAAAGTAAAAAGTACTGGCAGGAAAGCTGCATTTAACTGAGATAACAAAAAAATATACATGGATTGCACTTGAGAAAGTAGATTCTATCCCAGAAGAATATAGTAAATAAAAAGCTAATGAGTGGTTTGAAATTAGGACTATTTCTGAATTGCCTTTGAAAAAAATATTTATTTGGAGGCTTCCAATTCCACCAATAAAACTGAAACAGATTAGGCTTTTTAATAGCTTTGCTCTTTAAGTTAAAATAGTATTTAAACAACATAACAATTATTACATAGACAAAAGAGGGGAAAAAAAAGTATGGAGAAACACCTCTGCAATTTCTGCTAATAAATAACAAGGAAAAAATTTGCTGGTATTTGGTTTCACCAGGGCTACTGAAAGTCAGGGTTACGGTTTTGGGAATTTTTCCTTAGTTCACGTGTATGTTATCATCCCCACACTACAACACAGAGCCCATCCTTGACTCTCCTGCACTGGCTGGGAGAATGCTGTTGGTATGGTAGCTTGAAGAAGTGATTGGTTCCTTTCATTATTAAGTTTCCCAGGAGTAATACTTTAAATTTTGCAACAAGCTTAGCCTATACCTATTAATTAAACCAATTATTAAGCAGGAGGATTTTTTTCTTTTGTATCTGGATTTTTTGCTGGACCTTGGCATCCACTGGTGGCTTTATCTGACTCAGCTGAACTATCAGCTGTTCAGACTTTAAAAGGAGTACTCATAATATCTACACTTTTGTATCTCACTTAGATGTCCAATTCAGATTTTTAATTTTTCCATATAGTCAAAACAGAGATAGAAAATCTCCACACTGGGTGATTTCAACCTGGGGACTAAGGCACACTATGGGAAAGCCTCTCCCAGTTGCCTGTAGGGGTAACTCAGGCTCCCAGATGAGGCTGGATACCCCAGATTAGGAGGCATAAGCATCCCTTGCAATCCATGGCTGTTTGCGTGGGGCTGGGTGAGCAGGCAGAGGTGGGTGGGAGACACCTGGCACAGTGGGTGCCTGCTGCACAACTTCCCCCGGGGGGTGGGAATTATAGGACCACTCAGAACACAAAGTCTTGTGAAACTGATGTTTCCTACAGCCAGTGCTACCTGGGAAGTCAGAGAGCTTAGGCACCGTTCAGTCAGGGATATATTTTGGAGCGCAACACCTCAAAAACAATTGGTAATGCTGAGGTCTTGCATGCAAATTTCTTCCAAACAGCTAAAAATTATGGAAGCACTGGGTCAATCTTGTTATTAAGTTAGAGACAGGAAAAGAATGAGATTTCTTTAAATAGTCCTGAACTACAAAATGAAGCTGGTAATCTTTGGTTACAGGACTATTTTTTAATGTCAATTGCTTTGAAAAATGATGAATCACTTCCCAAGTAAGCATTCAGGAGCATTTTTAAATAGACATCTGGGAGCCAGAGAGGAAAAATAATATAAATAACAAACCCTCCACACTTTTTGAATCTGAAACGTTAGAAGTAAGGAAAGAAAGTAACACAACATTTCTAAAGGGAAATTTCAGCAAAGTTTTGCTAAAATTATAAAAAAGCACTTACAAAATACTTGAGCTGAGGAAAACAGCAAGTCAGAACATTAGGGTGCTTTTATAACAAGCCTGGAGAGTGCTAAAACATACTGGTTTGAAGTCCTTATATTATATTATTTTATAGCACATGCCAGTTTCCATTAATTATAACACAACTATTGTCAAACTACTTCACTCTTTCAGAGAGACAGAAAGACAAGAGGCAACACAGACAAGATGATTTGATGCCAACTACATCTACTATTACATACAAAATCTCAGCCACTAAATGTGCCACCCTATTCTCTGTTACATTCACGATCAAAACTCCCAGTTCTTCACCAGACTTAAATCTGTCTGTATTTTTGCACTTTTGGAGCAGTGTTTAAAAATCCTTAAAGCTAGTCTGGAAAGATTTTTTTTTCTTTTGCATCTAGAGCACTTTCATAATATTTTAAAAGCCATAGGAAGTTATGCTGCAGCTTTTAAAGTGCTAATTTTATTATGAGGTGCTGTTTAATAATATTTTTCTGGAAGATAATAAATGACGCACATTTTCCATGACAGACAGACATTGCTTAATGAGTTAATATGCTTCAGAAAAATGCAATCAAAAAGAAATTAATTGTCAACAGTTTAACTATGGCAATACACAGAGCTGGAATGAGACAACTAACCCCAGATAACTAATATTCATGCATATATGACAAAGTTATGTAATCCATATATAATCCATATTTAAAACAAACAAACCCCAAACCAAATAATGATAATTAAATCTCAAACACAGTTTTGTTTCCCAGTAACACAACTGCAAAACAAATCAATATTTTCAACAAACCAGTGCCCTATCTTCATCTCCCCCATGGGAAAACATGGCACTCCTCGAACTGCTGCGAGGATACAAGTGGAGTGCTGTCTCTCCCTTTTTGTGTAGAGGAGGCTCCTCCTGGGCAACTGTGGGCCACTGTGGGCAAGGGGCAGGAGTCCAGATCAGGTAGGTAGTGACCAGAATCAGTCTCAGCCCACAGAAACTCACCTGGGGACAGGGTGGAGCCCCCTCTTGCAGAAGCACCTGGGCAATGGCTCCCATGGAGTCACCACTGCAAAAGTACCAGCCTCCACATTCCCCTACCACCATCGGTGTCCTGGCTTATGCAAAGCATCTACTAATTTCAAGACACGATTTGCTCGAGTACAAACAGTGAGATTTGACTTTACTGGTGTGTTATTTCATGTAGTGATGGATTTTCTCCATTCTATCTCATTGTAATAGGCCAAAATGCTGGGAAGTTCCATCTGCGAGTGGGGCAAATCATTTTGCACTCATACAGGCTCAAATTCTCCTTCATTTATACCCACAAAACCCTACTGACCATCAGGAGAGCTGAGGAGGTAGAAATGGCAGCAGAATTTGAGTGTAGGAACTGGTGAGTGAGAAAAAAACACAAAGATATTTCACTACCAACTACCACACATACCTATGCACCTGGTGGTTAGTTTCAGTGGGCATTGTGTGCCTAAGGAGACTGCAATTGAGCTTTTAAAATCTCAACCCTCAGAATTTAGCGACAGATAACCATAATCTTGCATTCTTGGATGCTGATACATAAATCTATGATATACTTGTTGAGTTGCCATGGCACTAATCAGCACAGCTATGCTGAAACACAGCAATCATTTTTGCTAATTGCAAAGGCAGGCTAGTAGCAAATTTCAAATGATTAGTGAGTAAAGGTCCTCAGAGCAATCCTGCTTAAAAGTAAACGTCCGGTGAGATGCAATTAATGTGTCTTGTTTTTTCCTTTTATTTCTTCCTCTCTCTTTTTATCTTGTTTTGTTTTTTCTTTTTCTATCGAGGTGGTCTTGAACTGCAGATACAATCACAGCGCTCATGGTGATCCAGCTGTATGTCTACTAAGGCCATGTTGTTCCTGATTCTGCCTTTTCTTCTGGTATGGCCAGCCTCAGGGATGAATTTCAGCACCTGGGAGGATCAACCAAAATGCATTGATTAGAAAACAATGTTGGAGATCTGAGGATGAGAGTGTTGGGGCGCTGAGGGCACCAACAGCCCTTAATGGCCCTGACAAGCATTAATTTGGACACATTTTTGTTTTAATTCCAGCTTTTTCTTTGCACTTTTTGACATCCTTCTGTACTGTTTGTCCTGGAGCTTTGACAGACTGGATTATTTCCTACATGAGGTATCTTCATATCATGCAGTCTCCTAACTACGTCCAGAGTTGCTCCTTTGTGTGTGAATTATCAAGCCTATTTCCTTTGGCTCATCTTTGCAGTCCCATATATATTTGAATAGCTCTGCCCCTTATCTCCCTTGTATAATATTTCTGCTCTACAGAACAAGTAACATTATTTTATGCAATTTGAAATTTCTGAAGCCCATATCATTAGAATTGGCTCAAAAATGAGATACTTGTGGAAGGCAGAAGGAGGTGAAGGAGCTCGCACAAAATATGTGCCAGATCCCATTGAGTTTCTGTGGAATCTGACATTTTTTGGTTTATTTTAAAAATCTCTGCCTGAACCTAAACGATTTCTGAAGAATTTACTGTGAATAATCTCAAACAAACAAGCAAACAAAATTATTTCCTAGGAAAGTATATATATCATACAAGAGGCTTCTGAAAAAATTCTATTTAGGCAAGATAATCTCAAGACCCCTAAGAAAGGAGTTGTGGGTTATTAAAAAAATGAGAAAGAGGCGACAAACACAAGTTGCAACAAAAAAACTCCTATTTGAGTATAGGGAAGAAAATAGAGTGGTTACATATTCAAGCAGGTTGTCTAGCGAGGCTGCAGAAACCCTGGAGATTAAACAGTATGAGACCCTGAACAAACTCATCTAACTTCAAAATTCTCCCTGCTTTTACTGGGAAATTGGGCTAGGTGACCCTCAGGGTTGCCTTCCAACCTGTATCATTATATGAACCTGTATCATTCCTATGAACCCATGATTCCTTGAAAATGGTCCAGTGAATATGTGCATTACAGCCATAATGTTACATCTTATCTAATCTTCTGTGGTAGCGTAGGTAAACTATGGACTGAAAAAGCTGAGGAGGAAGCTGGTTTGCAGGGGCATGCTTAGTGAGCCCACCACTGGAGGCTGAGTTTCTGTGTGGGAGGTCATACCCACAGTCGCATGGGGGCATAGCTCAATGGGAAAAAATCTGTTTCACTAGTTTGCTGTTCATGGGCCTACAGTAGTTTAACAAAAGAGATATTAATTATTCACTCCTGTCCTGAAGCTCAAATGCTAGTTTGGGTTAGGCACAACAATGAGTTAATACTAAGAATCTCCTAAAGCATTTTTTCCCCCAAATCTCGCAGCACACTGACCAGAAAGATTGCATAATTGTCAAACTTGTATAGATGGAGAATCTGAAACTGATTTGCTCAAGGTTCTGCAACACATCAGTAAAAAAACTACCAGTGGCATTGTCTGGTCGTTTCCATTTTGAAATCACTTATTTACTGACCAGGAGCAGGACATGGAGATAGCAAGGCTGCAGCTCCACAGCTGGCAGTAAGCAGGTGAGTAGGTTCCACTCAGTGCAGCCTCAAGCCCTTGAGTCCAGAAAACATGCACTGGTAAGGGACTAGAGCTAGCATGTCTCACCTCTTGGCAGGCTGATGTGACTCATGCTAGCTTGTCCAAATAACTGCTAGACCAGCTAGATTTCTCTTTCTTGTTCAAAAGATGGAGAGACATCTGTTAAGTATATGACCTGAGTAAGTCAATGGCCTAGTGGGAAGTGAGACAAGACCTAGGCATCTTTAGCCCTCAAACACTGAAACACCCACCCTCGTGCCCTAAGTAACAGGTTCACTAACTAAGAGTTCATACTGTTACTCAACAATGTTCTTTCTGCACTTTGACATTATGACACTATATAGAATTGAGATGGTTTTGGAAAGGACAGGGACTGTATACCAGATAAACAAAGTATGAGAATTTTCAGCAGAATTAGAAGTCCTCAAAAGTAAGTGTGAATGACTTGCCAAAGGGTAACCAGAGATGCTGTGCAGAGTGGTAGGAAAGACAAGGCAGGTTAGCAACTTTTGGGATGATACCATTCATTCTCTACCACTAACACCCTGAGGCTATAAAAGTCATGGGACATAAGAAAAGTGATAAGCAATGAACACAGTCTATTATTTTGTCCTCTCTTTTGTGATAAAATTTATATTTAGCCTATGGAATTCTGAGAGGAAGGACTGTGCCTAAGCAAGATATAGGCATGCTACTTTAATGTCTTGGGAAAACAGAACTACTCTTCTCTCTTAGAAGTACAGAGACATGTAATTTTTTTTTTTTTTTTAAGCAACAAAAATGTAATATCTTTCAACTGATTTCAAACATTGACTGTATCGATATATGCAGTAAATCCTGATAGACACCAGGACAACTGGCTGTACCACACTGTCATCCAAAACACAAAAGAATTGAACCCAATCTGGTTGATGCAATTATGACAGAGATAAAAACAGACCACCTTCAAAGATGCTTTTTCTTAAGGAAAAAAACCCTTTTAAAATCAAGTACAGATGCTGACACTGAACCCATGATAAAATTCTTTATTTAAAGAAGCATTTCAGCAAAATCTGACAAATGCAGATGACTGGTTCTTTGCAAGATCATACGTAGCTGATCTGATTTTTCCAGCTGAGAGCAAATGAAAGCATGCAATGGGCTGAGAGCAAAGATGTGGACTGTATTTAAGTTAATAGACTATCTGACAGCTTGGGGACTTTCCCTGTGTTTTTTATTAAGAAGTATGAGCACAGTATATGGGCTTTGCTGATAAGAAAATGAACTGTCAGGCACTTCACCAGACAGGAAAGCAGTGATTGAACACAGCTGAAATCATAGAATCATTTAGGTTGGAAAAGACCACTGAGATCATTGGGTCCAATCATTAACTCAGAACTGCCAAGTCAACCAATAATTTGTGTCCTCCAATGCCACATCCACACACTTTTTGAACACTTCCAGGGATAGTGACACCACTACTTCCCTGGACAGCTTGTTTCAATGCCTGACCAATGCAGTGTTTCAATGCAGTGAAGAAATCTTCCCTAATATCCAATCTAAACCTCCCCTAGTGCAACTTGAGATAATTTTCTCTTGTCCTGTCACTTGTTGCTGTGGAAAAGAGACAGACCCCCAGCTCACTACAACCTCCTTTCAGGTAGTTGTAGAGAGCAATAAGGTCCCCCCTGAGCCTCCTTTTTCTCCAGCTAAATAACCCCAGCTCTGTCAGCTGCTCCTCATCAGACTTGTGCTCCAGACCCCAGCTCCATTGCCCTTCTCTAGACACGCTCCAGCACCTCAATGTCTTTCTTGCAGCGAGTGGCCCAAAACTGAACAGAAGGTTGGAGGTGGAGCCTCACCAGTGCTGAGTACAGGGGGACAATCACTGCCCTGGTCCTGCTGGGCACACTATTGCTGATACAGGCCAGGATGCTATTTGCCTTCTTGGCCACGTGGGCACACTGCTGGCTCATGTTCAGCCGCCTGTTGACCAACACCTCCAGGTCCTTTTCTGCCAGGCAGCTGTTGAGCCACTCTTCCCTCAGCCTGAAGTGCTGCCTGGAGTTATTGGGACTCAAGGGCAGGACCTGGCACTTGGCCTTACTGAACCTCATACAATTGGCCTCGGCCCATCAATCCAGCCTGTCCAGATTGCTCTGCAGAACTGCTTTAATAGCTGATCACAGAACTGAAGTTCAAAGCTCTACATCTCACTTCCACCTAATAGTTTTATTTTCAGCTAAATACAAGGGAATTGAAAAGAATCTGGAAGTAAAGGCCATTTTTGGTGACCACAGTAGATGAAAGAAAACCCTTTACTCTGAAAATAGATACTGTTCATTCATCATATGGTCAGGTCCTTAAAGGTGAGGAACTGCTGAATTAATTAAAACAGTTCAAAGAAATTCTGTTCAGGACATTTTATTGTTCCTTTTTAGATGTAAGAAAATGTAAGGGTCAATGTCTGTCACTACTCATCAAATTTCAGTGCCTCGGCTCTTCAGATTGCCTCACAAAGAGCATATAATTACAGCCATATCCCTCTCATCAAACACTGAGTAAATCATTAAATAATTAAAACAATTAAAATAAAATCAAGACAGATAATTTAGATTCTGAGGTGGTTTTGGTGTTTATAGGTAATACAAAAAAGGGGGAACAGGGAATTTTTTTTTAGCGGAGAAATGTCCATAAGAGCACACCAATATGCAGGATGGCATTTCACTTTGTAGATGTGTCTGAGCATCTGAGAAGCTTCAAGGTGAGATGACTGTAGACACTGCATAACTTCCCTTGGGGGTGTTGGTGTAGGAAATATAAAGAAAATGCTTACATGTGTTTCCTTGCCAGTAATCTTGCTCATAGATCATGTATTGAATTTGGATGCCAGCTTCTGAAAGCCTCTTCAAATGAGAGAGCAAACCCATCACAAAACCCAGGATCTGGAAGCTGAAGCCAGAAAAACTTAAAGTGGAATTTGGGCATCCTTGTTGAAGTGAGGCTGACTCATCAACTGGACAGCCCTCCAAGGCACTGGGGGGTTTCCACCCTGTTTGAGGACTGTCTTTCCAGGTGTACAGTACCAATTTGGGTCATGCTCTGGGGGCAGCAGGGTACTCTCCCGAGTCCTGTGGAGTGCAGGTCAGCACTGACAGGCCCTAACATTTCAGCAGGTCTGTAAAAATACATCAAGATCAGAGGCTGAGGAGAGCAGAGTGGGGATGACTGCCACGAAAAGGACCCATCTGGAGACAAACTATTCACCCTGACCCATATCTGGCATATCTCCAGTAAAAGCCACAACAAAGCAGTGCCTGCAGAGAATGATTCACCTGAAACACCCACATCTGGTGGAGCTATCTTTGGTAACTAGAAAAGGAGCCCAAAGCTTGGACTCACAGCTAGAGACAGATGAGGTGAACCATCCCATCAGCATCTTCTTATGGTCTTAGCCAGGTATCATTGATCTTTGAAGTCAGGCAACAGTTAGCCATGACAGTCCATGATGTTTGATTTCTGTTTTATGCAAAAGCAAAGAATGATAGGAAACCCAGCCAACTCTTAAAAAGAGGGGATATCCAGTTCCTTATAGCCATTTTTTACTTAACATCATTTTCTTACTAGGAACAATAATATTACTCTTTTTAAAATTCTTGACCAGTAATTTAGATGCCAACAGATATATGAAGTTTTATGCAAAATTCAGGTTTTTATTCTTTCTGATTAGCTTAAGAATACCACAGATATTCAGTAACATGACTACGGCTTACCAAATATCTAATTAGCTCCATATTCTAGTGACAGAAGACAGTGAAAAACTCTGGATGCTATTTTAGATAGTGAAATTTGTACTTTGCAGAACTTATTTTAAAATTTTGCTATGCAGCATTATCTAATCTCCTTCTGCACATCTAAAAATACCATCATTCTGGCATGCAAACCAAATTATATTTGTCTGAGATTCATGAAAGAGGAAGCATCAAAAGTGCAAAACATTTATCACAGATCCAAGTTCTGATAGACATAAAAAAATCTTACTCTGCAATTTTTGAAAGTTATCTAATAGAAAGGTCACACAAAGTTTAGCTGTGCTCTGAGTATAAGAAACAAAGCATTATGGGAATGTGGTTCATAATCTAGCATAAGGGCCTTTAGTAGGAACACAGCCTAAAACAATGACCTAGACCCAAAGATGTATTCTTTCTTACCAGAGATAATTACAGGGTGCCAGGGAGAAGAAAAAAGAGTCGTCTTGCTGATCAGTGGTAGCATGCAAACTGAGAGATTATTAAATGTATATAGGATTATTGCTTCTTTTTTTTTTTTAAGTTGTATGAATATGAAACACGTGGTTTTAATACAACAAACATGGGAAAAAAATCAATTGGCTTAAAAGTCAGGCATCTGAAGCAGTCATTAAAGCTATGATGTTTTTGACACGAGACATCAACAAGACCCACTTTAGGTGATCTTGTCAGGAATTATGTGTGCATTATGCTCCAGTTGTTGTTTCATCACTGACCAGATATAGGTGTTCCTCCTTCACAAATTGACTCTCTGTCCTGACATGTATCAGAGGATGTCTCACTTGCTTAACTTCCAAATGTCAACCCAAGAACTTTCATTTTTACCTAGTGAGAAATGAACCTCTTTTTCTCCCACTGCACTTCCGTCCTATGCTTATCATATGACCTAGCAGTAATTTCTGACTCATTCTGTTTCCTCATATTTGCATTCCAAATAAATCCCATTGCTGCTTCTTGTATAATATTCTATGAATTGACTCTTTTGTCAGGCTAATTCTGGGCCTTTATTATCATAACAACCTTTTATCTCCTTTATACATGTACTACCAACTTCAGGACACACAACAATCAAACCATACTCCCTGCACACTGCTTTGATGATTCTAGCTCTTTTTAATCTCTTAGCAAATTCCCTTTGTTGTGTCAGCAGCATTTGGATCTTTTTTTGACCAGTTATCTTATGTTTCCCTGTGTAAGGACAGGGTCAGAATTGTTGTCTGCTCTTTCCAGTGCCTCCTTAAGATTTGCTTCTCATTTGTCTGAAAAAATAAAGGGAAAGAAAAAAGGCCCCTACAACAGCAAATGGTATTGGTTACATTTCTCAACTCCACTGCAGCAATTCTTCCATCTTACTGAAGTTCCATGTAACTTTTTTATTTTCTCTCCTGCTCCCCTGTACTTTTCTCAGCTATAATATTCCTTCTGTCTTGTTTTCTCTTAACATTGTTGGGCTCAGTTAAAGCTGTTTCTGTACCCTAGCAATTTATGTCAAGATAGAGTATTGTGCACTCTGGGATGCCTGCTACATCTCTTAGGGCAATGAAAGGTTATGAAATTGCCACCCTAACACTAATCTAAACCTTGTCCCTGAGAATTAATTGAATATATGTTCTGTGAAGGCACTAGACAAGCTTCAGCAAAGATATACCATGAATGGAGGCATAATTCTTCAAAAATGGGTGGGGTGAGTGGGTTAGGGAAGAAACACCTTACAGATAGTGAAAAACACATCAGTATTTACAGGAGAGCAAAAAAAGCAGGTGAAAGATGCAATCAGCTTTCACTATTTTGCTTTTTTCCTTATATGCCTTTTAGCTGTGTTGCTCAGCACTGTGTTTGTGGAGGTTTATACACTCTGACAAATTCTGGTTGCTACCTTAAGAGCATTTATTCCCTACAGAAACTCATTTCACATCTCATCAGTTACAGCAATGAGATAGGGAAACCGATTTCTTGTTTCTCTGAGGTATATGCATGCTGGCAGGATAGCACAGCTGCAGCTGCAGCTGAACGGAGTTCTGGTCTGTTCCTTCACACCTCCTCTGCACTGAGTGATCTCCAGGTTTAGAGCCTGCCTCTCTTTAAAGAGCAGCTTCAGGCACTTCCAAAGAAATGCATTGCAATGGAAAACATGCTTTCATTTCAGGTCCCCTTTAGCAAGTTGGACAGCAGTAGATCTGAGCATTTGATTACAGTGTGCTGCATCCATTTCCATGTACTGCTTTGTCTTTCCCTTGCACAGAGCTCTGCAACACCACTCAGTATCACATATGGCAGACTGTGCCTGGGAGACATTTTCAGACACTGCCAGGACTTGGCCTGTTTGGTTTGAATGGTCTGTGACACTATGTGGTAAGTCATGACTATTTGTCCAGCACATTTTATCTGGTCTCAAATGAACCCAGAAGCCAAGGAAAACCACAGAGCATCACAGGACTCCTGCAAAAATATGCCCCTAAACCCCCGAAAACCTCCCCCAAAAACCCCACTGATAAAACTATCTGTTTACCCAAGTTATGAACCCGTTTATTTCTGGAAATTGCTGAATATTTTGGTAAAGTCATGGCAAACTTCCAGGCTGTAAAAAAGACTTGAGATCTCATGATTAACATTTCCCAGGGCAATAAAGAAAAAGCTACCCCTTACTGCAGCAGTCTCATGCTCTCATTTTCCCTGATATTGCATCACTTCTTACAATCGTACATGATAGAAAAGAGCTGTACATTCTGTTCAGGGAACTGGAGCAGCACTCTTAGCTTGGGGAAATTAAAGGCTACATGTGACAGCTATTAGTCTTGAGAGGCTAGGCTGGGAGGGAGTGCTCATTGATAAGTACAGTGTGAGGCTTTGAATAGAAACTAAGGGAGAACTAAAAAAACATTAAGATCATAAGGAGATTATAACTTTGGAATCTCACTGGACTAGGAGCCTCTCTCTCAACAAACACTCTGGATTTTAGGGTCCTCACAGCCGCTGGCATGCAGCTACTCCAGCATGGGCTACAAAGCTGAAAAGGAGCCCATGCCTTCTGGAAAATTTGCCTGCCTGCCTGTCTTTCTCACCCAGAAATAGTGGGTAGCTCAGAAATGTCAGTCAATTTTTAAGGGATCTCCAGACATATTTTTATTTTTGAGGACAAACATATCCATGTGCAGGACAAACAGCTCTTGTGCAGTAGAAAAAGCTCCAGATGAGCTGTTAGGGAAAATCAGCCTGGCAAAAGGAGCAGTCTGGGGACTGCAGGACTCTGTTTCAGCTACTGCAGACACCTTCTTTGCTCCGCTACCTACTACATCCTTCTGTTGTCTACTGGCTTATATTCTCCTGCAGCAGAAGGCAGAGCTTTCTAACCAAATTAACAGTGCTAGGGATTTCATAAAGTCTGAAACTCTGTCCTTTGTTACGCAATGAAAGTCTCTTTGGTTAAGGTTAGCGGGTTTCAAATTGGCTTTTAAGAGTCTAAACTGGCTCCACGGTTCCAAAACTGGCATGCTGAGAGGTCCCTCCTCAGTGCCTTTGGCACCAGGTATTTAAGTAAAATTAGAATTAAGTGTCAAAGGAGAAAAAGAATAAAACTGATTAACTGTGCATGGCTAATAATAATAATAGAGTGGAAAATATTTGGGACTAAAATTAATGGACATAACTTTAGTATGTCATACATGAATTTATCTGCATGACTTCCACTCGTCTTAATGGGAGACACTTGGCTAAATTTCTGCCCAATGAGCTGTTAATTCATCCCTAAGGGATAAAGTTTAAATTTAAACTTACAAAGGCCACTTAATGTTAAAGCTGAAACACTGCCTTGAATTCATACAGTTTTCAGAGAAGAAATGAGCAGTAAAATAAATTAGCAGTCATGTATTAGTGTGAATGTTGAATTTTCTGAATTTAGTGATTCATTTGATGTGGTCACAAGTCATGACATCCTGGTTCTGAGCAATACCTGGCTAGTGTGATATTCTGGTGTGCCACCAGCTTCTTCCAAATACCTGATAAAAAAATAAATGTTTCATACCATTTTTATAATCGGCATTTTTTTCTAGCTACTGTCAACAGTTGGCTTAAATTCTGATGCAGGTGTAACTCAGGATTCCTTAGTTTATAGTTTACTTCTAGTTCTTTCAGAAACCTTCTGAATTATGCACGACTCATATTTAAGCATTGAAAATCCATACAGATTTACTGTGAAAAAATACAGTTTCTTTTTTAAATTTTAAATTAGCTCGCTTTCAATCTCTCTCTTGTTCTTTTCTTAAGGAAAAGGATATTTAGGAAGACCTGATTTTCCTTTAGCTAGTATTCACTATTTTCTATCTTCCGCTGTGTCTTCTCTTGTTCTGAGTTTTTTTTCTAAATGAAATTATCCAAAACTATTGAGCCATTTTCCTAAAAAATGTATTTTATATGTATCTTCCTTGTCTCTCTCTTGATGCATGTTTACTGATTCTGTAAAAATTTTCTAGTCCTGCCGGTATCATTATAAGCACCAATGGTTGAAGCACAGTATAAGTACTCCACCTATTTATTCAGGCCACGATATTTGCTGTGATATTACCCCTTCACCTCTACCCCTGTAGAAGACTGTCACTTGTTTTATTGCTATCACTGCACTAAACAGCTGTTTTCCTGTAGCTCTTCCCAGTGATTCAGTACTCAACCTTCATCCTAACTTAATTTCTCCCTCCTTCCCTCACACACACAGTGTCATATGAATAGATAATTTATGCTTTTCTAACTTGCATTTCCAAATAGTTACATAGGCCTTCTGTAATTCCTCACAGCCTTCTCTGCTGTTAAATTATGTTATCTCTTGTGCTAGATGTCATTTTTGCCATCACTCTGTTCACCTCCCTCTAGACTGATCGCACATGAAATAACACTGTGTGCTGGGGGTACCTCAGATAGCCCTTTCCTGTTTAGAAAATTGCTCATCTCTTCCACCTCTTTGCTCTTTATCTCTTAACCAGCTTCTAATCCATGTCTGATCTTGCCTGGTTGACTGTTCGCTCTCTGAAGGAGGTTCCAGGCCTTTTAGCATTCTTGTACAATATTGCGGTGCTGTGTAAATATTTATTCATATATAAGGCATTTTCAGTTCATTTTATCAGCTGATAGTCATCTAGGTGTTTTATACATATTAATTTTTTTCCAATTAACTTTTCTACTATTGAGATAAGACTTTTTGTTCTGTAATTACCAGGGTCATCCCCTGCATCTTGTTTAAAATTATAGACAATATTAATTATTCTCCAGTCCTAGGTGATGTGGAGTATGCTGTATTCTTCAGTTAATTGTGAGAAAATATCTCTTACCTTAGAAAAGAGTAACCACATTTCTCACAGTGTGTCAAAGGTCTGACCTTCAATGACCCTCTGTTATTGCAGCCCTGGGTCTTCCAAGATAATGCCTTATGTTATCTGTCCACATCACATCCAAGTTTAACTCCGTAGAGTTTATTTTCACTTGGGACTTAAACCAAGTGGTAAATCAGGTTCTTAACAAGAGATATGTGTCAGAAATCAAGTCAACATGTCATGCAGCTACCCTACTTTCAAACACTTGAAAGGCTACTGCCAAGTAACTTTCCTAGATACGTTCACTTTAGTGAATATTGTTCATGTCTTGATCTGAAAATACTGATTTAGAGGCAAGAATATAAAATGCTCTTTCCTTGTGTTTTCCGTCTCTGTTCCAAACAGATTAAAAATAAATATAATGGACATTATTCCTATGCAAAAAATATTGCCTTCTAAAAAATTGCTGAGTGGGCAAAAAGCTAAGGCTGAATGATTCAGCTGCTTTCTACAGGTAATAAATCTGGAAGAGAAGAGAGTTTAAAAGTAACTTAACTGTAATTTCCAAATGTGGGCATAAGTTTAGAGTAAAAGTAAGTGCAGACAAATGTCTCAAGGAACGTGCCTGTGTTACTAAAAGGACTATTTTCAGAGGTATATATGTTCACTTTGTATCAGTCCTTTGATCAGAAAAATCAATCCAACATAAGCCTGATTCTTGCAACAAAGTTCACTAGGATGCTGTGGTAGCATCCACTCAGAGGTGGCAGAAGTTCTCTTGAACTTCTTCTAAATTAACTTATCCATAAACACCCGTTAACATCCCTTTCTCACACATACATAACCTCCTTCCACTCTGCTCATTCACCACTTCCAAATACAAATCATTGGGATGATGTTGTGGCATTAAAGATATCAATATTAAACATTTAAAATCAGGTCTTCCTGCACGTTGACTGTGTGGGTGTGTGTCTCTCAATATGCCTTATTGCAGTAGAAGGTACAAATCCTGCTCCATGAAGTACCAAGCTGGTATCTTCCGTGGGCAGCACCAGAGATGCTGTTATTTCGATCTAGTTTCCACTTTAAGGCTAACTGAACTTGTCTGGAGGCCTAAGCAGATCCTTCATCTCAGGGACAGTCACAACCACATAAGGTATTCACTCAAATACTCTGGTGTCTTTCAAACAATGGTATCTTTGCCTATGAAACTTCACTGCATCAGTGATTTTTTCCCATTGATTTTTTGCACTGCAGATCCAATATGATAATCAATATAAGCATGTCACTGTAACATGATATAGCATAATGATAATAAAATATGTTATAGCATGGATCAATACTAATATAATAGTCAAATAACAAGCAGCCCACATAGCTGACTTCAGAATCCACAGAAGAAATAAATACCCAAAAGAAGTAACGAAGAAAGAATGAAAATACCTCATGATATTTTTTCACTGTTTTCCCTGACATGCACATACAGGATTTCCAGTTTGGAGTCCCACAGCCACAGTTTCCTCCACAGCGCTGGACAAGAAGGCAGCGGGGGAAGAAAACTACATTTGTCAGCTTCAGTTCCTCCCTTAAATTGACAGAGTAGTTTCTTGGAGTACAGCTGTAACGTTTCACATCATCATTCAACCTGTCCAGGTCAACTGCAATGCAAAAGAAGTTTCATTAGTGAGGTTTGAATGGGACATTCCTCTGGTTTATACTGCTCCCCAGGCAGTCAATAACACAAAGTTATGGGACACTGGTTGAAAAATATGTGAAGAACGGCAGTGGTTTGTGAACAGATAAACATGAACCTACCAATTTTAAATTATTACAGATGGTCATCCAGGTTGTCATCCTGCTCCCACTGATTCCCACAGCAGAGCTCACACCAACCATAAAGATGAAGGGAAGGCTTGCAGTAAAACATTGCCCTGAAGGCTGAAGACTAGTCATTTTATTTGCTTTGTCACTGATCCACTGGATACCAGACCAGAGATTCCATCTCTGCTACTCTCTTCCCTCCTCTGTTTATACCTGGCTTACTTAGATGATAAGATCTATTTTGTTACTATGGGCATAACTTCTTTTGCTTAACTGTAGACATACATAAGCAAACACTTTAAACAAGACCCTTCCTGTGGTCAGCAAAGAAATGCTTTTTGGGAGTAATTCATCCCATCCTCACAAGAGCATTGAGGAGAGGCTGCATGACTTGCTTTGTCAAGTTGCCTGTCTGTATTGTTTATGGATGGAGTCTAGATAACTCATTTTTAGATGAAGAAACCAATCTAACCAATATTAATTTCAGCTGGTAAATGTTACTATAATAGACAAACAAATAAATACAATTAAAACTAATGAGGTTCATTGAATGCCAGTAGTTGGTTGATGTTTAAATGCCTGGTATCTCTATGAGATCTGTCATGTAAACAACTTGTAAAGCCAGCCATAAAAATAACTTACAGACTATCAATTGTGACTTTAAGTGCTGCTTTTAGCTCTTCCTTGTAAAGCTAAACCAAAACAAAAATACCCTTCTGTAAATACATTTTCTACAGTTGTAACACAGGCAGAAGCAACAAATTTAATGAATTCTATTTCTATAGAAGTTTTCTGATTTTTTTTCCTTCCCTATATGCTTTCTTCTTTCCTTAGGATTTTGTCCACCAATTAAGTGTTCAAAAGCTCAATAATTCGTTCTGGACGGGAGGTCATGGGAACTTGTGTTGTGTTGAGTTCAACTCCAAACAGTATTTGCTAACAGAAACATCAACAGGAAAATAGGAATGTCTCAAATGAGAACTGAGATAACAGTGTAGTGTTTGTGAACATATCAGATTTTCATGGGCATGTTAAATGGATCAACATCACCTCTGGTCCTGAGAGCACCTATGCTTGTGCTTCAATAAAAATATGCGAAAACTTACAAAAAAGACACTTCATACCTTCTGTGACTCAGTCCTTGTCAACATTGTGAAGTAAATAGTGGAAAAAGCTGTGATTTGTAAATATCATGCACCTTTACATTCTGACCTGGAGATATTCACAAGACAGATATGCAAGAGGCAAGGGTACATAAATGTCAGGAGTGCTATTATAGAAAATCATAGCAGATTCACTTTCCTGGCAAAGTGTTACCTCAGTCAAAGGGAATTCAGCAGATAAATTGCAATTTTATAGCAACTGTGATACGTGTCACCGTGAAATCTCAGTGGTTCTCTCCAGAGAGCTAGCATCTCTCCAAAAGAGGTATAGATCATCCTCCTGATGTAAGCACAAAATCAATGGGGCTGGTGGTATGCACTGGGAGAAAAGTACACTGTGAATGTCCTTAGCCGGGACTTACAAGTTCAGGGAATATTGTTTTCTTTGTTTTAACAGATGGCATTTTCTTCTCCATTGTCATTCTCCAAAGCCACTCCTTCTCACTGGACAATTCTCAGGACAATTCTCTTCACAGAGAAGTGTTTCCCACCCCTCTAAACATTCTCATCAGGACCTTTGCCACCAGCTTTGCAAACTAATAAAGCAAAGCACTATCTGGCTACTATTCATTTCAGCCAATTGATGTGAAGGAAAAATCTACCAAAGGAAGAAGAGGGCTGAAAATTTTCTGTCTTCATGTTTAATGAGATTTCTTGAGGGGAAAGACTGGATCATCCACACTCAAACACTACAGCAATCCAGGGGAATGGATACTAACATGAGCAGACTGTTATTGGGACAGGCTGGCCATGGACTATGATGGCATTTGCTAATGGTGCTGATGGAGTTAGAATAAAATGCTCAAAGGCTTAATACAGACTTAATTAAGCTGAGGTAACATAGGAAACAAGGCTTCCAGTAACAAACTGGTCAGTAAAGAGGGCTCAGACCCAGCTCACATGAACCAACATCTGTGTCCAGGAGAAGCCAGCTGGGGGACTGAACAAAATTTACTCTATCACAGATGACATTTCCCCTCAGGCTCAACACTCCTTCTTCATGCATTGAGCTAATACTTATTAGCACTGCTGTGTTATCAAAACAGAAATGAGTCCTTGTAATGAGACTGGCAGAGAGGGAAAGCATTGGCACATAACAGCCCTGCATGGCAGGGCTTTCCTGCAGAGAGCATACTACACCCATCACTGTATTACACTATTAGCCTCCATACTTAACTGTTCAATTTAAATGGCAAGTGTTGACCTGGCAAAGGGATTTCACTGGAGGAAAGATTTTGTTCACTGCCTTTAAATGCCTAGTTTTGATGACTTTCGAAAGTCTTTGCAGGGTCTCTTAGGCTGTAGCTGAGTCCAGGTTAAAATGGACAAATACCATAACAGGTCATATTTTAGTGATGTCAAAACCATGAAAATAAATAACTTCAAGCAGAGAAGACTAAATAAACAGTTGAAGACATACACAAGCAATCCTCTATTAAAATTCATTTGGAGGTAAGCAGCTACACTCTTTTTCACTCTGCTCTACAGAACTCCAGTGCTTGATGGGGTAAGGTAAGCATGCAATGCTCTCTGTGATCAACATATACTGTACTCTGGTAGCATCATGCTGACACACAAGAACAGTTCCCATTGCCTAATTAACTTTAGATCATGGTTTATTGCCCCCTAACAAAAGAACACATTTTATCTGAAAAACTCTCTCTGCTGAAAGCTTCAATATGCATTTTTCCTGTCTTGGAATTGTTTTACTGTTTGGACCCAGTCCATTTCCTCATCCATACAACAATGAGATTTTACAGTACAGTCAGTTTCATGCATCACTTAACTGCTGTGACTAAAATGTAAGCGAGTCTTGGTGTGATTGGTGTGAAATCCAGCTGCTTTACTTATCAAGGACTGAAACCACTGGAGTACTTAATTTAAAACTAGAACTAAAAGGTTCTTTAGACTGGATGCAAATAACTTCCAAGTATTATTACAGAATGTCTGCATCAGAGATTCAACTTAAAGGTACGGCAGGCATGAAGAGATGCATTGGAGCATAAAGCTGGATGCTTGGGGTCCGGTGTTTGCCTCCTCCTTCCCTTAAATGCTATGCTTAAAACCATCCTCTATGGCATGTGTTTACTTGGAAATATTAATCTTAATCAGAGACAAGCACTGAAATGAGAGACTGCAGCTAATGGCATGTTTTATTCAGAAAAAGGGAGGTCTTAAAGATTGAGGAGAAAACCTGTCACTTATTAAGAAGACAAGGAGATCCGTTAGGATTGCTTTTAATATTTTATTTGTTGCAAATCCACACATGGTCCTAACATTCTCATATCTAAAACTTTTTTCATGCATCAGTCACAGAGCAGAGCTGAGGTATAAAGAGATGGTAGCCCCCTTGCCACAGTATTTCTATATACACATGCCAAAGGCCACATACATACAAGTAAGGCAAGGAGGATTAGACCAGTTGCAGACTATTCAGCCTAACCTCAGGCCATGGTAAAGTTAAGGGGTAAATCCTCCTTGGAAGCAATGTCCAGGCAGATGAAAGATAGGGTGACTGGGAACATCCAGAACAGATTTACCAAAAGAATACTGTCATGGACCATCCTGAGAGTCTGTTATGATGAAACAACTGTCTTGCTGGACAAGGTGAAAGCAGCAGAGCATCTGCTGATTTTTGACAGTGATCTATAGAATCCTTGCAGCTAAACTACTGAGATGTACTGGGATAGGTGGACTACAAATTCAGTAGACAAGTGGAATATCCAAGAGACTTGAGTAAAATGGTTAGAATTCCAAGTACAACTGGTGGCTGGCTACTATCTATGTTCCCCAGGAGGTAACACTGGGGTCAATACTGCTAAATATATTCACAAACTATCTTCGCAATGAAATGATGTGAACATTCAAGAAGTTTGTCAATGACATCTCATTTGGGAAATCCGTCCAAGTGTTGCAGCAATGCCTTTTAGAAGGATCTCAGCAGGCTGGAGAAATGTGCTGGCGAAAACATCATGAGGTTCAGTGATGACAAATGGAAATTCTTGCACCTGACAGGGATAAAGCTATCCATTGATCCAGACTGGAGACACAAACTTTAAGCTGAAGCTTTGCTGAAAAAACCTTGGCATCCTGTTCAGCAGGCTGAACACGAGTCAGCTGTTTGCCTTGCAGTAGCAGGCTCCACACTAAACTGCATTGGGAAGAATGTGACAGGAGGCTGAGGGAGATGAGTATTACTCTTCATTCTGCTCTTGTGAACCTTCATCTGAAGTAGTGCCCCATTTTAAGCCCTCTCCAGCAGAAGCATGAACAAACTAAGAGGTCAGTGAAGGATGACCATGATAGTGCTGGTCCAAAAAAGCTAGTGAAGAAAACAGACTTCTTCAGTCTGGAAATAATACTAAAGAGGATTCTAATGATTATATCTAGTATTTAAAAGGGGCTACAGGAGGATGGAGCCAGGCACTTCTGGGATGTTCACAGCAAAATTAAAAATGCAAAAATCTCAAATTGCAGCAAGGGACATTTCAGTGAGCTCTAAGAAAAAATGATCAACATGAGGGTAGTCAAACACTGAGATTCCAAAAGCTTGTGGAATCACTCATTGACATCAATATCTATATGGACAGATAAAGTGTAAAAAATCGATTTTTTGTCTGGTATGAAAGAAATATAGATGTGTGGAACCAGATTTCAGCATGACACTCAGCACCAGACTATGCTGATGACAGGTGATGTTAAAAATCACCTGTAAGTTGACAAGATGTTGAAATACCTAGCTCTCACCAAAGTGGTTTGCCCACATTATGCAGTGAACAGGTGGAGAGATTTCCCAGCCACTGATCATCCTCCCCTGGATATCAAGCAGAAATCTACATCTCCCTGGGCCTCCTCCCAAAAGCATGTAAACAAGTGCTAATTCTGCTAACATTTCTAACTCTTGTGTTCTTTTTGGCAACTAAAAAGAGGTAATCATGAAAGGGGACTGTACTTGTTAGCTTGCCCCTGTTCATATTTTGTGCGTCAGCAAGAGATGAAACTGCAATGTGGCTGGAGTATCATGTGTCAAATGGGAATCCAGAGCTCAGTTATAGTTTGACTCTCATCCCTTTTCATGTGTGGTTTAGAGTTCATAACACAGGTTATTGTGCTACAGTTTTAATTCTGACTCTTGGCTTTCAATAACATTTCTTCCATAGATAATGAAATTTCTCAGAGACCTGTGAATGTATTGAATCTTTTCTCTGTAGCATTCAAGCTCCAGTAGCATAAAGGTGTGTCAGGGTTGTGTCAGACAGACTAAAGGTAGTGTACAGGCAAAGAAATTCAAGCAGTGCTGTAGCTGACTAAAGTATGGTGTGATTGAACTTGAGCTGGAAAATACACAAATAAGCTCGAGAGGGACTTTTTACTAGGTCATGTAGTGATAGGACAAACAGAAATGGCTTCATACTGAAAGAGGGTAGGTTTGGAATAGATATTAGGAAGAAATTCTTTGCTGTGAGGGTGGTGAGACACTGGGACAGATTGCTCAGAGAAACTGTGTATGCCACATCCCTTGAGGTGTTCAAGGCCAGATAGGTTAGGGTTTTAAACAGTCTGGTCTGGTGGATGGTGTGTCTGCCCATGGCAGGGGCATTTGAAGTAGATGAACTTTAAGGTCCCTTCCAACCCAAACCATTCTTTGATTCTATCATCTCAACACTGTAACAATGAATTGTGATTACTGACACAGTAATATTCTCAAAAATATATGATAATACCAAATGGAATGTTATTTCCCAGTTTCATCTTCCACTTGTTAAATCACCTAAATGCACTGACATTGATGAAATTATTCTTTTCTATACCAAATGTAGACCAAACCCTGTAGCTTTTAGACTTCAACACCTATTGTTGATGTTTTTGTTACACTTCACATGCTTAATGATACCACAATAAGCATTTTTAAATATAGCTGGAATGTTTGGGAGCTATTCAAGCCTTTCTTATGGGAGCTGTGGAGAAGATGTTGTACTTTACATTCACTACAAGATTACAAGACAAACCTCCTCAATACAACAACTATTTATTTCAGAGGAATGAGACATCAGGATTTCAGGGGGCTTATAACTGCTTGCACAAAACAGTATATATACACAGGTGCACAATATAGAGGTCTATTAAGAACTGGCAAACCAATTATTAGCTGTTCTACGGGTCAAGTAGCAAAAGCAGACCAAATGAATGGACACAGCTTCACTGAAATCAATGGAATTGAGCAGCTTATTCCAGTGATAAATACTACAAGTTTCACTAGCATTTAAAATAAAAGGTTTAATAAGAAAAGCTTTCACTGCAGTGACTGACAATTATGCCACATAACACATGAGGGAAAGTCTTATTTTTCACAGAGGGTGTAGATTTGAATCAGATCATGAAATAAATAAATGTGTGCAGTTTGCATGAAACAGACAACTTGATTCCCAGCTGAAGAAGGGTGGGAGAAGTATTCTGGGTTTTAAGCACAGGGAATACTTTAAATTAGCAGCTATTTGAGAAGGTATTCCATCTACTTGGAATATTCATATTTGCCATGAATGAGCAAGCACTCAGCACTTGTGATGCCTGCACTCCCTGTCTGGTGCACTGAAACTTGCTGGCAGCCATCCCAGAACCTTTCAAGGAAGAGTACGTGGACTTTTGCAGTAATTTGTTGGCCACTGTTTGCAACCCCCTGAAAAATTACATTCCTGAGTTAAAATTTTAACTTCTTGCTAGACCACTGTAAGCAGTGACAATTAAGAACTATTGTTCAGGACACAGTGAAACATGCCTGATCTTGGGAACATATTTGGCAATGGAGAGCAGAAGCATTCCATGAAAACCTATGGTCTCACCTCACTACTCTTTTTCCAGAAAGCAGTGTTCTGTCAGCAAGTGTTTATTTATTTAACTTGTAAAGCTGTCATTGCAAATAGATATTATTGCAAGAATGTCCCATAGCCAAAGGCTTCTTGCATACTATTTCCAAAAAACGAAAATGACTCAGAGGCATGTGCAGTCTTAATTACCAAAATGTGTCTATCTACAGTGTTCCTGCTTCCTATGTTTATTTATATGAAAACAAAACAAACCAACTCATTCCTTTCCAAAGATCACCATCTTCTCTAGGTACCATCCTCATAACATTTGGATTTACTTCTATGATGAGAAACAATGAAATTGTACTTTTTCCTTTCTTCATTTGTACACAAATCATTTCACAGGCAGTGGTCTTTTTGAATAATAAAGCCCTTTACATTCAGAAGGAAAAACTCAGAGAGAACAGTAAAAGATAAATGTAAACAAGCGTGTGGGAAAAGTTAAATAATGTTTAATTGATGGTTGGAACTGTTTATAATGGTATGTCTTAGAAGCTCTTCTAATATTACTAAGCAGGTAAATTGATACTTTCAAAAATTTACACTAGGATGAAGAGGTTTCCTTCAAACATGTCTTCATACCCCTTATGACTCTCTAAATGAATAGAAACCTATTTGTCAAGAAGTTCAACATAATTGTAGAGCATGGCTGTTGACTATTTTACATCTACCTATGGTCTTGCCAAGAACAGTATTAAATAAGCCAATAGCTGGTGGTACTTTTTTAGAGTCATTTAATATGTTTAATAAACAAACTACTATGACACTTAAGTCAGCAACATATTGCAGCAACGCAAAAGAAATAATTTTAAAATAAATACTTTGTTTGGTTTGGTTTTTTTCCTTAGGAGTCCAGGATGACCTTACGGCTGAACATTCATAGTTTCACTTTGTAAAATGCAACAATTGACAACAAACCTTTTTGAGTATATTACAACTGCAAGGTTATTTAAAACATCTATCATATTTTCATGTAGGTATACGCCATAGTTTGTAGCTTATGCAGGGCCCCTCGTTTAAGGATTGTGAAAATGTGAATGTGTCTTCTCTTTTTTTTTTTTTTTCTGTATTTTTCTGCCAGTCTGTGTGTGATTTAATAGTCAGCTTTTAATGGAGTGGTTAACAGCAAACCTCATTGAAGATATGTAGAATTAAATTTCAAACTTCGTATAGTTATTAGCGAGGCACACATAATACCAGTATCTCACTTCAAAAGTGTAAATACAAAGAAATGCACTTAACTCAGTAGAACTGCATCAGGATTGTAGAAGTGTGAGATCAGATTTTGTAGATCAAATGGAATTATCATACATTTGGATTTAATCCACACACTCTTCAGCTTTAAGGTACTTTCAAGAAGTATCCAGGGAGAGGTCAATTTGTATAGGTGTATATCATTGTGTGTACAAATACATAGAATCATAGAATCCTTAAGGCTGGAAAAGACCTTCAACATCATAAGTTCCATCATAAACTCAGCACTGCCACAATCACCACTAAACCATATTCCCAAATGTCACATCCACACACTTTTTGAACACTGCCTCTTAAGTTCACAATTTGGTATGTGCAGAAAGTTGGATAGCAGTGAAATTATTAGTGATTAATTTATACCATTTATATGGCATGTTCTGAAAATGCTGTGAAAGATAGGCAGAGATTATATCAAATTGTCCTTACCTGCCTCAGGGTTGTTCTAACTTAAGATAAAAAAATAAAACTAAGGCTGGAAGCAGAAATAGATAGGTATCTGAAATAAATTATGATATAATCTATTGCTCTCTTTGCTGCAAGGTTACCCCAGTGCCTATCAACATTCCTCAGAGATTCACAGCATCTGTGTTTAAAAGCCACCAAGCATTTCTAACTGAAGAACTTGCTATAGCCATTCCCTACTCCTGAACATCTAAGAACAGACCTTCAATTTTGTCAGAAGTTTATGACTCAATAAAAATTCTTAACTGAAATTTTTAAAGGATTTGATGGTGGTGAGTTGCTTTTGTCCAGAGGGCTGCTAACAGTCAGGGAATTTGGTCTTTAGTTTGAAGACAAAAGGAAAACTGTTATAAAATTTTTCTTCCTTTTCCTGTAACCAAACCAACATCACCAAAAAATCCTATTACAATAAATCAAGTATATTAAAATAATAACTGGAAAATTTTTTGTTTTCTATGATGGTTTGCTATGCAAGAAGCTGAATTACATTTGTACTAAATGGAAAAATGTGTATGCATCTGCATTTTCTGCGCAGTACCATATGATATTGATACCTCTAGACTACATCAATAAACCACCAAATCCTATTTTATATTTACATGATTGTCTAAATATATGGGATACTAGGCCAAATATGACCTGAGAATGAAATGAAATCTGGTGAGCAGAACCAGTACAGGATTCAGATTTCTAATCAGCTTTTATTAAAATCAGAACATGCCCTTTATTTCTTTTTATACATATCTATTAGTGCCAAATCCTGCCTGGGAATAGGGGACAATATAGGACATGTTCCACAGATCCCCACAGAGGTCAAACCACTCTCTCAAGTCACGCAGTGGAACTTAAGTGAAGTTTTTCACAAACATGGGCTGTTGTGGTTGCCTGAAACTTCTGACATGCCCAAAGGGAGCAAAGTAAATGGGTTCAGTTTTTACTGGATAAATGCTCAGGCCTTTATCGCAGATTCCAGAAACAGAGAAGGCCAGCATGTCTTGAAATTGTACGCCAGTACACTGTACATGCCTGAGGCCATTCTTCTCAAGGATAACAGCCATGGGACAGCCCACATTCATCTCTTACTCTCCAAGCCAAGGTGGCCTCATGAATGGCAGATGGCCTCTGCCAGATCCTGGTTCGTGCCCAGCAACGACAAGGCTAACAAGTTTGTAATATGGTGATTGGATTCCAGGGCCTGGGAACACTCCTTGACACTGTTTTCCCTAACACAGATTCATTCCATATATCCCTTTTGAGAACAAAGCCTCATCATTTGATAGCAAGTAAGTTACAAATATAGAATACAATTCTCTCTCCCTTAGCATATGCTTAATGTACGTGGGGATGGGATTTGATATGTAAACAAATGATAGATTGCACACAATTGGAACTGTGATTTGTGTATTAAAAAGTTATAAAGAAGAATGCATGTGAATATACAACTTGAAAATGGAAGACAATATTAATAAGAGAAATCAAATGAAATACTTTGCTCCAGATCTCCTGTGAAAACTACCGCGATTGTCATCTTGGAGAATCCTAACAGACCTTCTACACCTATACTGCACCACATAAAGGGCAATTCCATCAGACCTTTCAGTGAGGTTACCCCAGAGCACAACTGTCTCTTCTCAATAGTGTTTCTTTATCATTATGGGTTTGTACTGCTATCTTAACATCCTTTTGCTTTCCTGTTTGGTGGTTGATTTGAACTAACAGAAGGAAACAAGAAACATAACCCAGAAATGTGTGCTTTGCTCAATTACAAAGATGTTAAACCATAATAATGTTCCCTGCCAACATAATGAAAAGCAGGGAGATGTTCACATACTAAAAAAACCAGCTGCATATGCAGGTGTCTGCACCAGATGCTTTCCTAAGCACAATGTGATAAAAGTGATTATTCCTCACTCAACAGAGAACGGTCCCTAAGCAGGGTATTTAAAGAAGGATGATAATGCAGGTAATTAGGAGTTCCAGGCTTTACACACAAAGCAATGTTTAAGAGGGTGAAGCTGGGAACCATCTGTCTTTACATGTGGGCCTATGTTTTTACTTGCAAATTCATCATAATGATGAGCAGTTTTCAGTCTGATTTCTCAAGCAAGATTCTACTTAAAAATTGACTAAGGATAAATGACTTATCCCTCGTTTTAATAGGTGGTACCTTGCCCTGTGGCTCCAACAGGAACATAGCCGACAGAATGTAATACATGATCAATGAACTTTTCTATAAGGACTGAGGGAATATCCTGGTCTTGCCCTGTAGTAGGTATATAGAGTCTTTTCCTACCTTTGGACTTCCTGTCATGGTAGCTCCTGCCTCGATAATGGTGTCCACTCTCTGTGTACAAATTCTCAAGATCTTCTTGCCAGGAGTCTGGGTTAAAGTGTTTGAGCAGATCCTCCACTGTGTCGAATGCAGCAATGGTCTGATCCAGTGCTTCCGCTGTGAGCGTAGGGTCAGTCACTGATGGAGAGGGATAGGATACCCCCTAAGAGTGACATACATCTCAGTGCACTTGGAATAAATTACAGCACCATTTAAAACAATTGAAAACAGTTATTGAGAAACTTGTCTCATCATTACATGAAACAGCTACTTGGGGCCATCTTTTGAAGCTTTGTTTTACCTGTATTTATTTTTTGTAAGGAGAAGAGACACCAAGGAACTCCCAAACAAATCCCAGAGGACAGGCAGTGAATTGCCGCTGCTGAATCGTCAGCATTTACATCCACTCCTCACAGCAGATGACAGTTTGCATATATACAAATATGTAATGAAAATGTCTTTTGAAACCGCTGTGATGGCCATGGCCAGAGAATGGAGACACCAGCTCTGTTGGCTATTTCATAAGAGGCAGATCAGAAGCCACAGGAGGGAAAGACAAAGGCCACAAGCCCATTAAAGTGTTTTTCCCTGTTTTTTAAACTGTTTTTAGAACAAAAAATTTGGCTTGGTTGAAGACTTGAAAAAATGGCCCTTTATTCCCCAAAATTAAATGTATTACAATACACCAATGAAGTGACATTCAGCTGATATTTTTTACCAAAAAATACAACTTACGAAGCAAACACTACAAACATGATATTTGGATCTTGGGGTGCTGGAGAATGAGAAGCTGGACATGAGCTGGCAATGTCCACGTGCAGCCCAGAAAGCCAATTGTATCCTGGGCTGCATCAAAAGCAATGTGGCCAACAGGTCAAGGGAGGGGATTCTGCCTCTCCACTCCAATCTTATGAGGCTCCATCTAGAATACTGCACCTAGTTCTAGGGTCCCTAGGACAGAAAGGGCATCAACCTGTTGGAGTAGGTCCAGAGAAGTGCCACCAAGATGATTAGAGGGATGGAGGAAAGGCTAAGAGAACTGGAATTGTTTAGCCATGAGAAAGCATCAGGGTGACCTAATTGTGTCCTTCCAATACCTGAAGGGAACATACAAGACAGATGGAGAGACACTTTTTAAAAGGGCATGTAGTGATAGGACAAGGGGGAATGTATTTAAAATGGAAAAGGGTAGGTTTAGATTAGATATTAAGAAGAATTTCTTTACTGTGAGGGTGGTGAGACACCGGAACAGTTTTCTGAAAGAGGCTGTGGATGCCCCACTTCTGAGAGTGGCCATGGTCAGCAGGAGGGAGCTGTGAGCAAGCTTATCTAGTGGAAGGCATCCCTGCCTACAGCAGAGGGGTGGAATTATATGATCTTTAAGGTCCCTTCCTACCCAAGCTATTCCTTGATTCCATGATGTCAGCAATGTAACAATGAGTATTTGGATTACCAACATAGTAATATCCTCACAATTGAATCAAATGGAATATTATTTCTCACCAATAAGGGCCAAGTACCATTCTCTGAGTGTTCCCACCGAACCTGTGGTACAACTTTGACAAAAATATTATAGCAATTTCAGTTTTACTGAGGAGGACTTCAAACATATCTAAAAATCATTATTTAGAATCATAATATTCACTATTCTGAAATCACTTTCCCCCTTGTCCAAATGCAAAGCCAAACAGTATGCAAATATTATGTAAAATACATGCCAGAAAAACTATTAATGCAGATCTTTTACTTTCTGAAGGGTCACAATCAAAATACATGATTTTTGTCCAACAAGAAACATAGTAGAGCGTAAGAATTGTTATAAGTTAAAGCACTGAGGGAGAAACCTTAGAAAACTCTTGTCTTATGAAAGCCCAGCTCTGAAGTAATACAGCAGATATATGCCATTTAAAATTAATGGCTTTCCAAAATATTTTTGTGCCTTATCTCTCAAGAAAGTTAAACTATTAATCTTTGTGATTAACTTCACTCAGTTGGGTAGGAATGGAAAGGTCAACTCATTTGAGTAAATTCATTCACTTGTTTGCAGGATTGCGTCCTTCAATTCCTACTGTAATAGTTTTAGAGTATATATGTCTTTTAAAATGAAGCAGTTGTCTCTAATGGTAAGCTATATCACAAAATTAACAATCCATGCTATTTTACTGCTTATATTTGCTGGAGGTATAGACAGCCCAAATTATTAAAAACCAGAAGGAGAGGAAATAGAAAACATAACAATAGAGCAGACAAGAAAGTAGAGCTGTGCTTTACTGCTTATGTCCAACAGCCCAAGAAGTTTCAGAGCCCACTTGTGACTGCAGTGCCTCTCTAGTGCTGTGCTAAGTAAGCCACAGTGCAGATGACTGTAAAAATTCATGACCCTTTAAAAGGGAAGGCATACCTCAAAGCCTCTCTCCTGACTTCTAAGTGGCTTGGAATAGAGACTGTTATAGAGATGAAAATCCCAGGAGTTGAAAAGCTCACACCAGTAAAGTGAACACAGCATTGTTATGTAGAGCAATGTTGCAGGAGAGACTATGCTGTGGCTAGCACCGTGTAGTATGCTAACACAGCCTTTGAGGCTAAAAAAGAAAGAGACATCCAAATGCTACTTTCTTCCTGAGGAGAGCTTAGTGGAGCTCATGGCAGCCCAACAGAGAAATGTCAGACCCTGACTGCCATTCACAAGTGAGGGAGATGGTGCAAGGACACGGAAGAAACAGCAGCATGAAAACCAGGCCATAGGTGTGTGGCTTACTCAATGCAAGAGGGTTTTTTTTTTCCATGTTACACTGTATATTTCATTACAGAAATGCAGGACAGTGAATGTGCAAGGCATTTCAACTTCATATAGGCAGTTGGGATTCCCCATTTTCTTTTTATATAAAAGATCCTACTCAAGAGATTTGTGCAACATTGTTGAAACATAGAAGAAAGCTTAACATTTTCTTAGTGACAGCCAAATCAAGAGGAATTATTTCAACAGCTCAGATAGCCTTCTGGCAGCAACACCATGTGACAGGCCCAAAAGCAACTTCAAAGCTGCCAACCCAACTGCCCTTTTTTTGTCCTGCCAAGAATGAGGCGCTGGCTTAAGCAAAGTTTATGCTTTCTGTAATCTGGCTTCTTAGATCACATCCAAAGAGGGAGCAAGAGGAAGAGTGAAATGCAAGACGCGATGAAAAGCAAAGATTTTCCACATTATGTACCTCTTTTGCATTTCTTAAAAGCACTGAATACATTTTTAATTTAATGGAACACAAAGGTCTTTTTTTTTTTTTTTTGTCAGTGCCCTTGCCCCTAATTTCTGTTCTCCCATTCTTTTCTTCTTCTTATCTCTTGTGAACCTGACAGGCAGTTCAATGTGTATCACACTTTTTTGTTAGTCATAAAATTACTTCAAAAATAATGGAAACTAACATAATAAGGAGTATAAGGAGTGAATTTTGTTTCTTCCTTTTTGTTTGTTTGGGGTTTTTTTTGTTTTTTTTTTTGTTTTGTTTGTTTGTTTGGTTGGTTTTTTGTATTTTGTTTTTCCTGGGTTTGCCATGGCAGGTTAAGGGCAGAAGTATCTGTTTTAGCTTTCTGAGAAAAAAAACCCTAAACAAAACATAACTCAGTAATGTGATCTCAAATATGCAATTTTTCACTTCAAAAATTTTCATTCTGAGAGTGTAATGTGTCTAGATCCTAAAATGAGTTGTTGGTTTGAGGGAGGAAACTTAGATCTGCCATGTTGACAACCAGCAGAACAGTAATGTCATCTTGTCCAAGACTGACAGGTCTGAATTTGTCCTTCTGCCTCTCAAGACCTCAGCAGAATCTCTGAATCTTCTCCTGAAGAATTTGGATGCTCTCGAACTTATTCCTTGGTGCTTTTGTGAAAAATTGCTGTCTCCCTACCTTATTTTCCCTGAGGATAAAAAGGACTTGTGAGTGCAATACACACTCACTTGAAGAAAGCATGTTTTATGAGATAGGGGATGGCATGGGAAAACCAATAAAACTGAGGTTTTCCTTCTGCTTGGGCTGCAGGTTTCCATGTGACCTTGGGCATCAGCTTGCTACCTGTAACATTTGTACAGAATTTCCCTACCTGCAACACATTAACAACGTTTTTTCACAAAAAAAAAAAGTCATGAAAGATAAACTTAATTTTTCAATACGAAAAGGGTACCGGATTTTTGTTTGGTATATTGTGCATTTTGTGATGCTTAAGATGTTAAATAACATGGTGTTTACCAAGTACTTGATCTGATCTTCATAGTTACCTGATGAGGGAGCCCTAGGCTTACATTTTCAAACACCAGCCTACCATATTTTTAAACAAAATATTCAGTCACACAGATTTGTTTTTTCCAAGCCCATATTAGAATGAAAAATGAGTTTATGTCTTTCAGTAAAACTGTTTTAGCATCTTCTACTTGGCACATCTAGTAGATCTCAGCCCTGCTAACATCACTCCTCAAGACTTTCAGCACAATTAGTTCCAGGCAATCAATGCATCGTATCATGAAGGGCAAGTGTCATTTGCAAACTCAGTGGTAAACACAAGTGAGATTGGCTTAACAGCTTCTAATTTTGGCAATATAGAATTTTTTCTCTACTCACTGCCTTGATTGGACACTGATCAGTCGAATTTACCCATATTTTATTTACAGCCCCTTCACTGGCTACTCCTGGCAGCTACTGTAACAAAGGTGCTACCACTAAGCTCTCTTCCATGAATGCTCCAAACTTTGGCCTCAGATCTGCTCTAAGCACTTATCCCCATCTCATGTTTTAAGAGGAGTTAACAAGAGCTGTGACATGGTGCTGACCACGCAGCACGTCACACAGAGGAGGACTGCCCATATTATGAGTTCTGATGCTACACTGCCATTTCTAGGCATTGGGAAATGAAAGAGAGGACAGATTTTTTGCCAAAGATACAAATAAAATGTAATGAGGAGAAAAATAAAATTTTGTACTGTTTTTCTTTTTTTTATCTCCCATGTTGCATTTTGCTGCTGAATATGGAGACTTCAGATACTGAAAACACCTTAAAAATATTCTCAGTATTCACAATGAAAAGCTAGATCCATGATGTTCCTGCCACCCTGTTTTAAGTAAAGTGTTCTGTTTGGTCAAGACATCCTACAATTAAAAATTTTAAGTTTACATCTCGTATTTTCATATTGGCAGAATGAGTTTGAAAGCAAGAAATGTTTCCCAATGGCTCTCATGTGGTTACAACAGTTGATGACATATCCTGAATCTTTTATCTCTAAAAACATACTGATTGACTCCAGTATGAGTTGGATAAACACTTATTTCATCCTATTCCAAAAGGGAATACATCATTTCTCCATTCAGGTGCCATTTTTGTGAGCTGGATTCAAGCCATCCTATCAATCCATCCATGGGCAAAATAGTGAGAAATTACTTACTGAGACAGAGCTTGTGACTGACTCCCAGTTGGTTTCTGAGGCTGCATGCTGGAAATCATCCTAAGGGGAAAATACCACAGCAAAAATCACCATTAAGGCAATATCCAAAATTAATGAGAGAACCTAAGAAATGTTTCGGCATTCAACATCTGTCACTTTTTCTAACCCTCTTTAATCCAAGAGTCCATTGCCATGTGTCATTCCTAAATAATACTATTTCCATTCAAGTTCCTCCCATTTCAATGTTTATAAACTAGCCTCTTGTGAGCTTTCTGGGCCAATAGTAGGTATTATTATTATTATTATCATTAGTAGTAGTAGTAGTAGTAGTACTAGCATAATTATCATTATTAAAAAGAATTATAATTATATATAATTATATATTTTAACAATAAAAATAATAATACCACTGATATTACATTTTCTGCTTTGCATAGCAGGATCCTATCTGGTCAAGGACACTACATTTATCTTCCAACATAAATTTTAAACACCATCTCTGTATGCCTACAATCAGAGTATGAATGCAGTTGCCAAACTGATCTGTTCTGGAAAGAACGTGTACATGCTATTACCCTGGTACTACCCAGTCAAGGTGAAAAGCAGAGTAATCTACTCCATTTCAAAAGTAGTCCTAATGACTATATTGCTTTTGGTGCTTGTGCTTAACAGCACTTGTTTGTCTGTGCAGGAATGGCACTGTGTTTTTGACATCAAAAACGGCAGACACAGTACATTCACAATAGCACTATTTCTGCACAAAACCACTGGACATTAATTAATATCAGAACAGGGATTGGATTCATCTCATCTACCTTTGGAGATCTATAAAGCTATCATCTAAGCTGGTTGTTCTTTTTTCCATCTACAGTCAACTAAACCCTGCATTTTTAGGGTGCAAATCATCTGGTAAATGATTTTAGAAGTTTAATTTGGGATGATATTTCATCATAAAAATGCATTTTTGTCTCCACTGTCTCTATAAACCAAACTTGGGAGTATGAATGTAAATATGGATGTCAAAAAAGTGCATATTGATATGTGGTCACCTAAATACCAATCCACTTTTCTGACCAGTGATGAGCAATCATTACTTAAGGAATGAAGAAGCTATTCCTTTAATGTTTTGGCAGTTTTTGCACAACTCCAACTGGAATAACTAGACCGTGAAAAATGGAAAAGAAAGCAGCATTACAGAATGGCTATTAAACACACACATGCAGTGAATAGCTAATGATTATGCAGGTAGGAAAGAGGAAGTGACAGCATACCAAGATTTTAATTTTCAATAATAGAATTTATAACAAAAAGGTTTAAAGAAGATGGATCAATGCGCTAACAGAAAATTGATCTCATGATCTGCTAATTCATCAGTACAATTTTCAAGAAGGAACTGGTTTCTGATCCAGAATCAATATATATGGCTTTTTAATGCTTTTCATTTGCTATAGAAAAATATTCAAATGTCTCAAAAGTCATAAGATTGTGTATTTAACATTGCTACTGTTTCTTCTAAAAATGTTCCTTTCTCTCAAATTTGAAACAGCAAAACTGTAGTGATTTCTTCAGTACTTAAGTAGAAATTAAGAAACCCCATCACTAAGTGACATCTGAAACTGCAGGGCTATTAAAAGGTTAATAACTAAGTGATCATTTTCTTTTAGCAATACAGAAGCAAAACATTCTTTGGTACATTATCTCAGTGCAGATTTTGGTTTTTTTCTTAAAAGCTGTAAAGAGATCTGCAAATGCTATGATCAGGTCATAAATAATTCTGAATGTGGTTACCTTGGCCACATTCTGTACATATTTGGTTGCCCAGTTCTTCACAAGCCATGACTTAAATTAAATAAATGGATTTGAAAAGCTTATGAATCCTCTGGTAATGGCAGCCAGTTGCAAAATTTAAAAATCATTTCCTCTCGGTCATTAGCTTTCATTTAGCACTTCCAGAAAAATTGAGTCATTGAGTTCTGAGGCATTATTTTGAAACAGGAACAATTTGCCTCATTGAATGTTTGGAGAAGACTGTAGACAAGGAGTAATTTTGTGTTCTAAGTGATGGTCCCATTGTGTTATCTAACTGTAGATATCAAAAACGTTTCTTTTGTCTGATTCTTCGAGTTGGTTGATGCCAGAAAACCCCTCCAAAATCCTGAGATAGACATGTGTACCACCTGCTTCTTGGATCTCAAACCTTAATGACTGCACATTTTGACTCTGATTGTATTCAATCTGCATAAACTATTCTCAACCCTATGGCTTTGTTCCACCGTCACTCAAGGCAGCTGCAGTCATTCTTGGCTTCTTGGAGCTTTCAACCTCTACAGTTTGAAGATTATTATTATCTATGGCTTCTGCATGCAGCTCTTTCAAGTAGCAATATCAAAGTAGTTCTCATCATTACAAAATCCTCTCCTTTTTTCTCACCATTGTCCATAGCAGAACTTGAAGGACAAATCTATTTTCAGTTAAATCTATTTTCAGTTCTATCTGTTCAATTTATACTACCTTGTTTATGTGAATTTGTCTATGATCACTTCGGCTGTTGTTTGTTACTTTAAATAACAGTAAACTTCTTACTTAAAACATTAAACCCCCCCCCCCCCCAAAAACAACACCAGCCCCACACCCCCTCAAAAAAAAAAAAACAAACACAAACTAAAACCTCCCAACAAACAAAAAACCTG
>JAWWEV010000001.1:41364468-41378229 GCA_035583235.1 Hafferia zeledoni
AACTGAATAGTGTAAACACAGGGTAGTAACAATGTGGCTACATCACCCTGACAACAGTGCTTCTATTCTCATATGTGTCATGGTAACATAACGATGTGACATGAGCCTTCAAAAAAGCACTGCATTAACTATTCTACAAGCAGAAAAATAACAGGCAAAACAACAGGACTGCCAATCACCTTCTGATAGTAGCTACTTTTACTAAAGAAAAAGAGTTTCCAAACCTGAGCTTCCAAAATTACACCTCAGCAAGACAAATCCTGAGTCAGTCCTTAGAGTTAAATATGTATGGACATTGATATATTGTTCTTGGCTCTGTTTCAGACAAAGAAGAGCTACTTTCTCCTTTGCAGACTGAGTTTGTCTACAGCCTGTCTCCCACCACTGATCACCAATAAGTGACAAGGAGTCATGAGGAATACTCTGTGCTTCACCTAAGCCTTTCACAAGTAGAGATCCTGAGGCAAAATCACAGCTATCAATGACACATGAGACTGCAGAGCCAGATATCAGTAGTTGCTGAGGAAGATGATTTGCAGCCTGGGAGTCTGTGACCTGCAGCAGCACAATCTCTCCCGGGTTGAAACCATGGGGCTTGGCAGGATCAATAGTAACAGGGAAGCATCAGGAAAACACCAGGGATGAGGATGGGAAGCTTGCCAGTTTGAGAAGCATGTTGTCCATGATTCACTTTGTTGCACAACCCATGTAGCAAAACATGTGATTCCTTCCAGCCATGCTCAATTACTGCTTGGTTCTCAAACAGGTATTTCAAGCAAATAAACCCCAAACTTAGAACACACTGTGTAACAGAAATTATATTAGCTAAGGTAGAGACAAAATAAAAGTCTTAGTTCCATTCAAAAAAATGCCGACACATACTCAAGTTTTTGTACTTCAACACATTGATTATAATTTCTCATGTAGCATTTTAGCACACTCCAATTTCTATTCTTAAATAAAAATAAAACCATATTTATGTACACTTTGAAATATCTTTTTATTTTACCACACTTTCATTTCATCACATTGCTAGGTTTTTAATATCAGAATGGTATTTATTAGCGCTTCTGCAAGGATGCTGTAAGATACCTGCAGCAGGCTTATTCACTAGGATGCCAAAGGCTGCATTTTTCTTACAGTAAGGGTAAAACCACTGCTCTGTTCAGCTCTGGTGACCAGATATTAAAATAAAAAGTACTGAATTTGGAAAGCATGCAGTGATGATGGTTTGTAATCTGGGAATCATGCCGTGCAATGAAACATTAAGTGAAGACCAGCGTCTTTCAAGGTTAGATGTAACTTGACCTTGTCTCTCTAGATAATAATGTATAGTCAGCTACAAGAGACAATGTCAACCAATGTCAACAAGCTCTTTTATTTGGCAGTGCAAGCATTAACAAATTCAGGTAGCTGTAATCTGAGGGCAGCAATTTCCAAGCTAGAAGTATAAGACAATTTTACAACTGATGGCAACTATTACTGAAACATATAAGAAATTATCAAATAACTTTAATCATATTGAATTTTCTTTTCTATTTTTTTATATAGTCCCATAAAAGCAGGCCATCCATGACAACAGTATTTGAAAGTCAATAACAAAAGGTCAGATAGCCACCAAAGTGTCTGATCCTAAATGTGATAGTATGATTCCTTCCCTTAAAAAAAATTACATAAATTTAGTTTTTGAAGCCCAGTTGCCACTATGTATCAGTAGTTACAATCTTATGAGTTATGACTAAGTTAATACTTGTGCAAGATGACATATAAAATCACTCTTGCTTTCTTTTGACACGTTTACTAGATGTAACTGAGTAGGAAGCACAAATTACTTAAAATTTCAAAAGTTTAATGCCGTAATAGTGATTTAGGTTAACTACAGTTTGATATATTTATTTATGAGAAGTTGAAGTAAAACCGAAGCAGAGGAATACATTTAATAACAGTTATGTTTCGTCAATACTTCTCTTCATCCTTCATCTAGCTCTGGAAACAGGCACTGCTAGGTGCATATTGTATGAATGTCCAAGACATTGACATTTAAATGATCTGTCTGAAAGGTCAGATAACACTTGCTCAAATGAGACGATAGTTATGCCTTTGAAAATCAGATGTCTTTGAGCACTACTACGCCTATGAGCATCCTGTTTGCTATGCATACCCATAAGAAAGTATGCAGGACTTTACTGCCATGCTGTGCAAATTGTGCATTGCCTTTATTTTTTCCTTTTATGACAGAGGCCAGTCCTCATATCTCCATGTACAAGGGATTTGCTAATAGTTAATCTGGTGTATACTGCAGTTAAGCATTTGTAAACAAAATACAAATCAAGTAACATTCACTGAAAGTATTCTGCAATTCCTCCTTTGCCATTTTTATCTGAATGGCAAGTTTTTCTTCTGAAGTCAAACACTTGGACACAGAACTTGAAAGGCTCTTCCAGGTTGTCACTTTCAAAACTCTCCGACTAGTTCACTGTTTCCAAGCTAAATTTATCTTTATTGCACTTATGTAAGCACCAGCTTTATCCTTTTCTTCCCCTCCGAAGTTTGCTTCCTGCAGTAATTCTGAAGAGATGTTATATCTCCTCTCAGCATACATTTTGTTACACTAAGCAAGCCAAGTTGTCTTGGCCCTTAGTAAGAAATGTCCTCTTCTACCCCAATTGTCCCTGAACTCAGTCCAAGAAAAATGTGGCTGCTCCATAGTATGGAGACCAAAACTGTACAAAGTATTTCAGAAAAGATGCAGCTACAGCCTCATTGGTCCTGTGCCTAATATAATGAGAAATTTTCTTCACCCCTCTTCACTAACCAGTGAGATGTCATTTAACAGCAAATCCTTTTGCTATTAATCTCTACATGAATGTCCACCTTGGTCATTTTTGGTCTGTTCTATTTCACTGCAAATCAATTCTCTGCTGTTCAAGGTCATCCAGTTTTCCTCTCCGAATCTGATTTTCCCATTCATGAGCAATGCATTTCAGTTCTGTGTGCTGCAAAAGCCATTAAAATGATATTCTGCAAGTTGTGCTCTGGTCCCTAAAACATCCCAAAAACAAAACTGACCTTAGGACCAACCCTTTAGAAACTCCCATTAGTGAGCTCTCTCTGGCTGGATACTCCCCTTTGCATTACAGCACACTGCCTCCCCTTGGACTGCCACGTGGCCAACTTCTCAAGCACAAGGGACTGTTTCTTGTGTGACACTGGGTGAGATGCTCCTCTGAAGTCCAATTATATTTGTTAGATGGCATTTCCTTCCTTTCCAGGCTATCCTCCAGTCTGGAATGAGTTCCTTTGATAAAGAGATGCAAAATTGGTTTTCTAGTTTCCTGCATCTTTAACCACCTTTTCTGCTGACAAGTGCCCTGTCAGCTTCCTAGGTCAGATTAATGAGCGTGCAGGTGCCCAGGCCACTCTTCTGTCATTGATGCTACAGACTGCCACTGCATTCACCACTTCCATGCGAGCCCTGGCTCACCTTATTGCTATCCAGGGATGCAATCCAGGTGCATTGAGGTTAGACTGCATCTGCTCTCTACTCCTTTTATATTCCTATTGTATAGAGAGGAGACTGCTTTTAGCAGTGACTTTTCATGCCTTGTGGTTTGCAGTGCCAATCTCTTGGCAGTGACACTGGAGGGTTCTGAAGGCAATTGGTTCAGTGTCTATGCAAACCTGGGCATGGTGCTGCCCCATTTTTCAGGGCTTGCTGGTGTGTGATGCCAGGGCAGCAGGGAACAGATATCCAGAGGGTTCTGCTCAGTGCAATGCTGCATGTCTAAGTGGTGTCAGCTGCCAGGTGGCAAAGAGGAGGGATCCCAGGAGCTAAAACCTCGCTGCCAGGTCAGCATCCAGTGCCCTTGTGAGGACATTGGTCCATGCTGAGTGGCAGAGTTTTGGAAGCAGCTTCCCTGGTAATAGGTGAAATTGCCCAGAGAAAAACTGAAAAAACTGATACTTCACTTGCCCAGTAGTGTCCAGGTGGAAAAAAACCTCTTTCAGAGTTAACAGAAGGCAGTGACAGCTGGTTATTTCAGGTCCTCCTTCTTGGTGTGACTCATACTATATGGGAATGTACTGAAAGGCCCCAGTACTAGGAATAGAAGGAAATATTATTAATGACAGAAAACCTCCTAGGAGCAAGCTATTAATTTTCTGACTTCTTTCCACTTGGGTTTCTACACATTTTTTACAGATTTAAGCAAGCTCTCTAATCAGTGAAAAATAATCATTAATAAATACAGCCTAATTTCATTTAATATTCTAAGTTTTCCATTGTTCTACTAGGAGGATCTGCTAAGTGCTATGACATGCCTGCTTAGATTTTCAAACGTGATTTGGGAGAAACATGGAAGCACTAATAATAATAACAACAAAAAACTCTAATGGAGGTAAGCAAATTTAATTCCAAAGTTGAGAACACAATGTAAAAAGGTATCGGTAAGGGACATTAGCTACCCTAGCAGCAATCCCAGCCTATTGATTTTTTGTGAAGGATCCATTTTTTTTGAGCTCTTTCTCTGAGGATGCTATTTAAATCTGCAGTAAACATGCAACAGGGGCATGTGTTACGTTTTACAGATAATGCAAAACAAAGCAATTTGTTCACCCTCTTTTGACTGGAAGGCATTGCAGACAACAAAAAAGGTCTGCTATACAAACTTTCTATGATGTTCAGCAATTATAAAAATAGAAAGAATACATAATCTTTGAAGAATATAAGAACCATTTCCTCTTTGCTTTTCCAGGTTTTTGATGGGATCAAAAGTAGCTGATTGACTGCAAACAGCACGGGATACTGCTTATTGGGGATTTCATTTAACTTGAGTTTGATCAAACAGCTAGATTAAGGAAAAAAACCCAAAGCTATTCGCACTGAACTTCCAGACACAGATCTATTTCTAAAAAATAGCATTACTGTTTAAGCTAAATACAACTACCTTACGAATAGTTATGCTTCTCATTTCTCTTATGCATAATTCTTACAAATAGCAATTGTAAGTGACACTATGAATGAAGAGCAAGTAAAAAACCCTTATATTTGCCACCATTTTGTAAGCAATTTGACTAAACCGTGTTAACAGTTTTGCATCAGTTTACCCAAAAAAAAGCATTGAAAATCCCTCTAAAGACCAAACGGAGGCCATAATCTCTGAACCAGAAAAGTGTGTTCTGGGTCAGAATTAGTGTGTGACACATTTTATTTAAATTCTGACTAAATACCAGCATAAAGAAATAAACTAAGGATGTCTGTAGAATTATAGTAGGCTAAATATTTTCAAGCAAAGAAAATCAAGAACAGTTTATTTCACTTTTATACTAATGATCTGGAAAATGTCACAGAAATTGAAGCTGGAAAAAAACAAAGCTGGAAAAATTAAAGTGAAATTGCAAGCACCACTTAATGTGAAAAAATATGTTTGACTATCAGGTCAGAAGCAGTGGCAGGAAAGAAAAATAAGCTTTCATTTTAAGAATGTAAACTGAGAGAAAGGTACAAGCCATAAACTCTGTTTGATGACACACAGACTCAGAAAGGAACTCATGCCAAGACTCTGAATGAAACAAAATAAAAAAAAGCATTAATCTGAAATGTGACACAGTAACACAGGGTGACTTATGCCTGACAAACTGTGATCTTCCCCAGGGCACAAGGAGATGCTTTCCCCATACCAAGGGGATACTCACCACCAAAATCACCAAGGGGATACCACATCACCACAAATCACCACCTCCTAGGGGACCATGGACAGAGATGGAGCCTCTTTTCACTGGTAGGGAAGTGTAAACATTTGCATGTCTTCACCACCTTCCCATGGTTTCAGGACAGAGTTATGCTCAGAAAAAAAATGAGGTCTGTGAGTGGAAGTAGCTTCTCTGAACACCAAAGGTATGTATTTTCCAGACAACAGACACAGCCAGTTAGTTTGATCTACATGGGTGTGATATCAGTATCAATAAAAATTGAAGAAGGTAACTTCATACCCCATCATGGAGATGCCAAGGTGACACCAAACCCATGCCATCCTGGCCTTTGCAGTGCTGGTCTGTGGAGGCCAGTTTTTCTGGCTGCCCACCTCCATCAGCAATGCAGGGTTACAAGGAGAAAACTGAAAGAGAGTGCTCTTGCACACTCCACCAGAAAGTGTTTGTTCTGTATTTCAAAAAAGTCTGAGTCTTTTCTGAACACAAGACAGCATTTTTAATGTAGCAAATCTACAGATGTTGTGTTTCTACTGCTGGTTTTAGCACAGCCCTCCTGCTCACCAACTCCATCTTCGTTCAGGAGGACTAACCCTCCTGGATGGCCACTGCACCAGCAGAATACTAGCACTCATGCAATCCTCCAGATTTCAGCTGTTGGCATTAGAAGTGTTGTCTGTTTCTAATCTATTTCTTAATGCACCTGTAAAATGTACCTGAAGCAGCACTGAACTAGCACTGTCAGCGCACAAAGTTGCTGTGAAGGTGGGAAAGCAGAGTGTTTACTTTCACACATTTCTGATGGAGATAAATTACATATATATAGTGTCCTATTTTCTGCTGTGTTACATTATCTGACCTGAATTTTTTTCCCTTCAGAGCTTAATAATATTACCAATTTTTCTGTATAAACTCACGCATATGTAAAAACAGGTGGAAGGCCTGAATAAGAACACGACTGATACATCCAGGCTCTTTGCTAGCCATCAGCATAAGATAAGCAAACAAGAGCTTGTGGTCACTATGCCTGCCTAGAGGGGAAGCAGCTCAGAGCTAATACACACATGTAGTAAAGTGCACATTTTGAAATAGGATCTCATTTTCAGTCAGGTGCAAAAGTTTCACCTTATCTGTACAGAAGTAGCCATTGCTTTGTTTGGTTTAGGTTCCCATAGATACGGAGCATCGCCAATTTCTGTTCGCTTCTAAAGAAAGCACAGTTTTCAGTAGCCTATTGCCATCACTACCGGCCTCTTCAGCATGCAACACAAAGCATACAGAACCTGTCCTCTCAGTGCCCAGGTTCTCTCTAGAACTTCTTTTGTTTCAAGTTTATTGGCCAGACCTTGGTATAAGTTTTTGTGGCCCTGAGGTGTATTTTTACCTTGCTTTACAGCAGCAGAAAAGATAGCCTCATAATTTCTAAGCTATTTTCTCAAAGTTAAGGGTTTGTTTGTTATTTTAATTTTTATCACCAAACATAATATTCTTTTTCAAAATTACCCATAAGTCTGCAACCATTGAACTCCAGGGCTCACAAACGCCATTAACTCTGTCAGGAGTGTCAGGAGAAACAAGAAAATGAAAGAAAAGATGACCTCCATGTAAGAACTTTTGGGCTACATCTCGATTAGTAATAAAATGAGGTAGAAATTGATCAGATACAGTATGACTCATGTCCTCAGATGTAACTATTACCTTGCAAAACAGAATGGCCACAACAAACTGCACACTGGAAACAGCCCGAGGCCTGTGATGGCTCCAAACTAGCTGTGCTAAAAATGTGAGAATGCAAACAACCTTGTGCCTATGCCTTGGCTCACATCCATCCTGTTTAATTGTCTCTCCTAACAATTGTGGATACAGAGACTTTTTTATTAGAGAGTCTAACCCTGCAAGAGTTTGTATTTAGATTTCATTATATGGCTGATGGTTGGACAACAGCGGTGCCCAGACTCACGAACACAGAATAAGACAACGCAGTGCCTGATTCCTACAGTCTGAGGGAAACTTTCATTACAGTGTTTTTTACCACACATGACCTAAGAAATACATCAGGACACAAATATTGATTAAAAGAAAGCATTTTTATGGCTGCCAAGATCAGGACTATTATTTAAAAAGGCTTCTGCAGGTTAAGAAAGGGACCTGGAAAATAAGTTTTATTTGCCACAAAACATCATTTTGTACAATGAAAACATACCCCCACCAAAACCCATTAAAATGAAAAAAAACCTGTTGTCAAGGGTCACAGAAAAATTGGATGTTATTTGATTCTGCTGAAACTGATCTAAGAACAAGATACATAAATTCCACGGACCTAAAAATTATTTTTAGCTTCCAGTGCTACAGATGAGTTGCAAAATCTGACCCTGTCATTACAGGCTCGGACCTTGTCTAATTAAGCTGTCACTAGTCATCAAACTGACAGTTGAGAAAAACAGAACTGCATTTTTCTTGGTATTACAAGAGATAGGAAGTGTGATAGCTCTTTCTTAGGTTTTGGGGGGGGGGGGCATGGAATGTATGTTCCAAATCAGTTTAACATGGAAACAAATCTGTGACCTGAAAAATAGAAAAATGGTTATAGGCAAAGAATTATGGTAACAACCCAGGCACTGGGCAGGAAGAGGTGCTCAGTTTAGTAGCACAAAGCTCAGCATGAGGCAGGGGGTTATTTTATGTAGTACTGACATTTAGCCAAAATTTTTCTAGTAAGATTTATCCTATCAGGTCTAAAATGACAGGAACCCTGCAACTAATAAAAGATATGTGTGTTCTATGCATGTGTAAGGGCAAACTAGAAACACTTTGGCATGTCTGGCATATATGCTATTATGAAGACATTCACAGACTTTATCAAGTGCTCAGAGCAAAAAAGGAGGCTGTAAATTTAATAAAGATGTATGCATAAAAAACACAAGACAGATTGATACAGTGCTATGATTGTCTTTGCCAATGTGGTATATAGTGTGAAGGTTACTGAAGCCAGAACCAATGTGCTGAGAAGACAACAGCAGCCTGCAAGTACACCAGCTTCCCCAGTAGGGAGGAAGAACCTTCTTTGATAACCTGTGCCTGGAACTGCAGAGTCAGAATAAAACTAAGAATTGTTAAAAGAAGTGTAGACCCCCAGTTACAATGTCGCTCAAGGAGGGGGGAGGGGATGAGAATAGCTATGAGCTTTCTCCCACTCATCAAACCAGTTGCTCAATGTGGTCTGAAGCTGATATTTGTTCTTTCATCTTCCTGGTTTGGAATCTAGGATTGCTGTTCTCCATTTTGTAGTCAGGAAATTTCTTTAACTGAAGAGGACCTCAGGTAAGTCTGACAGGTGCAGGAAAAGTGAGCATCCAAATAAAAGAGCACAGCAGGCAAACCCTTTCACTGCTCTGTTTGGCCATGCAGCCCACCTGCTGGCACAGTGTCCTGGACTGGAAGCTGGAACACCACCACTTGCTTCTGTACTGTCTTTTAGAAGTTAATTTTGTGGCATTTTATAAAGGCTTGTTGTGCCTGTCTTTGTGGTGGGAAGATCTCAGATGTGAGAAGGTGTCAGGGCAAGCAGTGGTGGAGGCTGGCCTGGAGCTGGGACTGCAAGACTCTGAGGTCAAGATCCTGCATCCAAACCTGTGGACAATGCAACAGCAGGCACAGGCATCTTCATTGAGGACATGGAAAAATCATAAACATCATAACTGAGCAAGAGGAAAGTTCACTCTGAAAAGATGCAACCTTATCGGTTTCCAAATGCTGTGTTAAGTGGAAGGAGGAATTTATGAAACCTGGGAGCTCAAAGGCAGACTGAACTGACAGGAAATACACTAAAAGACATACTCCCAGTGTCAGGGCATCCAGGCTGGCCACTGCCATACCTGCCTGCCTAAGCAGAGTACCCTGTCAAGTGACACTCCACCCTTAACACAACCTTGGTGATGCTTGGATCACCAGACTCAGTTCCCTTCATTACCACAGAGACATTGCAGAAAGCTAGGAAAATCTGAGAGAGTTTTGAAAAGAACATCAAAAACTCAGAGGATTGGATGGCCTGAATTTTTGGGAAAGATTAAAAACCAAATATGGACATCACTGTTTCACTAAGCGAAAAGCAATGATGCGAGAGCACACTGCAAATATCTATAGGAGATATACACCCACAACAAAGAGAACAGACTTTATCATAAATTAGGAAGGAATACAATTGCAGGCAATGGTATGGCATTAAAAGAAAAAGGAAAATGAAAACTGATTATCGAAGAAAAAATATCTTTGCAACAGTGATTTATTAGTCTATGGTTAAAGGTCCTGTAAAGGTATGCTCTCATGCTTATCATATTTAAAAATGGTACTAGATTATCAAATAATGAATTTAAAATAAAGAGAATTCTTGTCCTGAGGGAAAAATGGCATAAATGTCTGCACATTTTTAATTTAGTAGATTTTAAGTTGTCTGCATTAGACATTACTGAGCAAAATAAATTTAAAAAAAATCAAAAAAGAGTCTAAAACAATCCTAAATTTAGATTCAGAAATCTTAAAATGATCAGTATCTTTTGATCCAGAGCTGCAAGTCATTTACAGCAGTTACAGCTGTTGCAACAAACAAGGCAAAGATTTATTATGTAAGCAATTAAACACTCATTATACACAATACATTGTGTTCCCTGGCTTGCCAAAAATGACAAAAACACATTGAACAGTGCTAAGGTTGAAGAAACAGACCCTGCAACCCAGACTTGGATAGAACAGTACAAGAACAGGATTTTGCTGCCAGGCTTTGTAAGATAGTGCTGACACACAGTCAAATAAATAGTACTGGTGGAATACAGAACATGAAGTTGTACCTCGGAGACCCCTCTACACACAAGACTGTGAAGACATGCAATCCTTGTTTTGATTTAAGAGACAACTTGCAACCAACACCTGCTGTGATGGGTTTTCACAAGTTCCTCACTGCAGGTTGAAAGTCTAGCATGTTTTAAGGCACCAGTCACTTCCTCTGGAAGCCTATCAGAAGAAAATACCAAAACCAGACTGACTTCCTACTCTTCTCCAACACAGCTGGTACACTTCAGTTAAGTTGCACCTCCAGCTTTTGTGGAAAATCTAGAGCAGAGACTGCTCAACAGGAACAACGCCTGGGAAGAACAGGCCTTTTCTCTCCTTTTCTCTCTTGGCCATAGTGGTAGGGCAGACCAGCCTTGCAACACTGAAGAACTGGGAGTTAATTAAAGTCCCTGTCCAGCTTTGGTGTTTAATAAACCCTTTTACAGAATCAAACACAGCATCTTTATTCTCACAACAAATCTGTCATTTTAACAAGATTTCTGGAAAACACCCCCCACAGTTACCAAACCAAAATAAAAGCTAAGTTCTTCATATTTTATGGTAATTTCACATGCTAACATTCTTCAACTGTTGCTGAGATGGAAATGAAAAGACAGAATATGGATTTACAAAGACAGCATTACATCCTCAAGTAAAAAATCTAAAACAGTCACACTTTTCAAACAAACAGGTAATGTGATGGACAGGTTAGTGAGTGGTGTTAAAAAGGTTTGATAGTGTAAACTCACATCATGTTCATACACACTGGTATGTTGTTTAGGGTTAACTTAGGTAAGAATGGTTTGCTTTAACCCTCTTTAGTGTAGAACCAAGAGAGGATCACAGGTCTAACAGCAGCACTGATGGGGTGTTCATGGCATGTTCAGTTCACTACTGTATTTCCCAACTCTTCTTCTGGTGCCTTTCTAATGGTCAACTGCAAGCAGACAAATTAGCTGTGAAGTCTTTCTAGATCTTCTAACAGGAGCTGCATTCAGGCTGTGATTGGTCTATTTCTTGTACAGTGTGGTAACACCAGGAACAAGCTATTCATACTTTTTTTTTTTTTGGCACAGGAATGGGAAGCAAAGTTAGAGTAGCCTTTGGCCTCTCCCAGCTTATGCTCATTATGGCACAGAAAAGGTACCCTTTCATTTAATGCATTATAATTTTCAGTGCTGGATCCACCCAAACTTTCTGCTAACTACACATATTTAATGTTAATTAAAAATATTGCTTTATGGAGACCACACAAAACCTGTCCAATGCACATGGTAAGTAGCATTACAGATTTCAAGACTGGCAAGGTCTAAAAGAAGCCTGAAATAATAAATCTTCTTTAAAACTCATTGATTTGCATAAAGTAGTTTTAATACAAAATATCTTGAATATCTTCTATCCATTTTCTAACCACTATTCATTCACAAGACTACCAGACTGTTACATATCACTGATTTTTTCCCCTAATTAACAAAGATTACTTAAGATTTTCCAAATAAGTTTGGGGATGGATTTAATTTCCTGCTTGTACAGTAGCACAATTTTGTCACAACCAAATTCATGACTCTCTGGAAGTCTACTTATTGTGTACTCTGTATTTTTATTAAACAGTGATTGTTTGACTGTAACTGACATTTGAAGAACAGAGAAAAGATTAGCTTTCATATAGATTTTTTTTATGTATCCAGATATATTAGGACTAAAATCTGATTATGAACCAGGAAGCAGTATGAGTATGAAAGCTAAAGCGATCCACAACTCACCATGAATCTTCAGACATGCCCTCACTTAGTCAAGTTCAGTGGCAAGATCATGGGCAGTTGCTATGATATTGTGGTTCCCTTCATTCATTTCATTAAAATATTGAAGTCACTATTCTGCCAGGTTTATACACTTCCCAACAACTGCAACATTCCTGTGGCTCTTATCTGCTATTCTTACACGCTATGTAGTTGCTTGATCTCATTGCTATTATAATTGTGTGCTTCTTGGAATTTGCATCTTCCAATTTGCTTCTGCTGTATTTTACAAGAAATCATGTTGATACTGAATGAAGCTTTTGAGCCTGTGATTATTTTTGTCTAACATGGGTATCCCTGTTGTACTGCACATTATGATCTTTTTCTGTCATTGTCTTTTGTACCACCTCTAACTTACCTTAGAAAAGTAGAAATTTCCTGTGGATCACTGATTTCCCCAGAAATTCTTTAAACGGGGAAGTAATGTCTTCAGGAAATGCAGTCCTTCAAAATCTAAAGCAATCCTAAATCAACAATGCCTTTAAGTCTTGTTAGAATCATTTATTTGGGACAGGACACTGGATTTGAAAATAACACACTTGAGTTTGCACAATGCTTTGAAGATGCAAAGTACTACATTTTCTCGGTTTTGGCCACGAGTTTGGTGAATTCTAATACAGCATATAGCACAAGCCTAGGTTAAAGATGTAGCATTTTCACCCGGAATTGGACATTAACAGGAGTGCAGTTATGTTAAGGCAGATCAATGACAACATCCTGCAAAGGAGCCACCCTTTAACTGAGCTGTCAACAAATCAGGGATGGAGGACAGCAAATGGCTAGTTCTCCCTCATGCTGTTTAAACAACAAAACTGCCAGGCACACATGCTTGCAGCTGGGAAAACACAGGCATTAAAAGTCTATTTTTCTTTCTGATTAAAGCAATTGTTTTATCAGTTGAAGTCAAAGAGCTTCCAGGAGCTTCTATGTGCTCACTGGGTCCTACTGCTTCTGGTTCTGATATCTTCCTAACTCAATTTCTCACCTATGTTCCCAGCTGACTCTTGTAACATACTAAAACCCAGTCTTATGATTCCTCAAGTTCACAGTCAGCGGTTTTGCCAAAAGAGGCTGATCTAGTGAAATGACCTTACTTTTGTCTTGCTTTTTGCCTGATCCATACCTGCCCTCCCTCCTCTCTTAGACATAGTCTTTATTTCAGGTCCACTGCCTGTTTAAAATCCCCCATTCATTTGCATCTTTTTCTTCCTAACCATGCCACCACAACTCTTATGCTTTATACAAATCCTTCCTTTCCTTCATTCCCTTGTTAAAAATATTTCCTTAACTGCCAATCCCTCTTCTTGAGTCCACCTTAAACTGCTTTCATGTGACTGTAATCAAGTGACACATGGACACAGTACTGGTGAAGACGGAAGACTTTCAGTACATGATTGCCAAGTTTGATATTTTTAGTCATGCCCTC
>JAWWEV010000001.1:41378329-41418339 GCA_035583235.1 Hafferia zeledoni
TTTGTACCACCTCTAACTTACCTTAGAAAAGTAGAAATTTCCTGTGGATCACTGATTTCCCCAGAAATTCTTTAAACATGGACACAGTACTGGTGAAGACGGAAGACTTTCAGTACATGATTGCCAAGTTTGATATTTTTAGTCATGCCCTCCCTATTCTTTCATTCTGTAATTTTTCCTTTCAGCTTTCAAGGATATTTGCTTGTCTCGACTTCACCTTCCTCTCTGACCATCGTGTTTTGGTGTTTCTGCTGCCTCCCCTCTTTCTGAGGAGTTGCCTCTTCTACTGCATGTTTGTTGGATGTGTCAGAGACTGAAATAGTTGATGGCTTAACCATTGAAAGATCACTGAAAGACTTTTGTCCACTGTAGCAAACTGAAAAGAAACACGTGCACATCCAGCAAAGTCCAACCCTCCCTGAATACGCCAACTTTGAAAGGACCTTCAGATCACATAAGTGGGTGCCATTGTCCAACTATCCCAGATGCAGAAGGACATGTTTACCTGAAGCTACAAACTGGATTTCTAGATAAGAAAAGAGGCTAATAAGAGGCAAATCCTGTGACATGGGACAATCCTTCTTACCATGCCCATGTCCTCCCTCACATGATGACTCTGCTGTAAAAATCCCTCCAGGGAACCTCAAAGACATTTTACATCTGGCCTGGGCTGTTCATCTCAAGTGTTGGACCATGATGGACCATGATCAATACTCACATAATAGGCAGCTGTAAAGTCTTAGGAGGTGTCTGAGATTGTAACATGTCCTGTGCCACCATCCATTGTAAAAATCTCTGCCTCAGGGGAGGTACAAAGCATTCCCATCTGAGGTTGAAGTGTATATTAACTCATCTTTGAGTTTGGGGGGCTTTCTCCACCCTCAGCAGATTAAGACCATTGCTTCAATCAACAGACATTGAGGACCAAGTTTCATTGCTGGATCCAGTGAGTGGTGACATATATATCTTAGGACTCCTTATCCTTTCTTTCTCTTTTCCTCTTTTATATATTTCTTGAAGAGGTATTTTTATGCTTTAATATTGCTACATTACTATAGATAATAATACTCAAAATGACAACATCCCTGTTTACCTTTGAATTAAAATCGTTCTAAAATAAACCCTACATATATATGTTTACAAACATTGATTAGTGTCATTTCACTCTAATCCACCCCAAGGGATTTATTAACAAGAACCTGGGTTACCCTTCCCTTCTGTGACAAGTTGTAGCATCTTATCCACAAAAACCTTTATTTCTGAAGTCTCCTCCTTTGTTGCTGCCATGGTTTCACTGCCACTCCTGGATGATCCTGTATCAGTCCTTCACTCTAGTATTTGTAGAATCCTCTGATGACAAGCTGGTAGGGGATTCCTCTTCTCCCTGAAAACTACTTCAGTTCACGACACTCTTATCAGTGTCACTTCTGACTTTCAAATGGCTTTAAAAATTAGGACACAAGACATGGAGACTCCTAATGAAATTTAAAATTCCATCACATAGAAGAAGGATTGAAACCAATCTTTGTGTCTGAGACAAGGGTAAACATGGAAGGGTCATCAGACCTTCAGAAGAGACCTGCCAAGAGAGGGACAACATTAGACCATGGTCTAGGGAATACTGGGGGAAGATGCAGTCTGGGACAACTGACTGGGTCAGGTCAGGTTTGGCTGCTCTGGTTGCAGCCTCCAGGCTTCCTGTGACTCATATGCTTTGCTCAGCTGGTGGGTCTCAGATTAGAAAACCTGCAAGGTTTTCCACCTTAGAGGAATGGAGATGGGGAAGGCAAGACTTCGGAGTTGGCAGTAAAGGTTCAGGGTTTTGGAAGGTGTGACAGTATGCTGAAGGGAGAAAAAGCTCTCGGTTAGGTGCAAACAATGGAATGAATCTTTTAATTAGGAACTTTGGCTGCCCCTGGAGCCGTCAAAGTTGCCTGTGAAACTGATTGTCCAGGTGTGCCTTCTCAACACAAGAACACCCTCTCATTATTGCCAAGCTACCTGACTCCCACTTTTACTTTTTTTTGTACCCTTCACTCTTATGTTCTGCTCTGAGTGCTGGGAGAACCAGAATGTCCCTGTCTACCACACTGCTTCATTTGTCTACCACGGCACCTTCCTTTCTTCCTCAAACCTTGCTGAAGGACAGGTTAGATCCCATGAATTAAGCAGCAGACTGAGAATTGCTATCTTCTCAGGAACCTTCATTAAATGGAAAGTGTTCCTCCTCCCCATATAAATTACTCTGAGATATTCCATGTCTTAAGATGCACAGAGACATAATCTATCTTTTTAACATGCTGTCATTTTTTGTTGTTTTTTAAAAATTCTAACACCTTTCAAAGTAAAAAAGAGAAAAATAAAATTGTGCATAGATAATCTCTTAAATCTTCTGTTTATGTAAAGTTGTGGAAGGAATGTTAAAGTTTTTGAGCAAGTTTTATCTAATTAGGAACTAGGACTTAACTACTTCTTTCCTGAAAGGTGAGCCTCTGGCTGAAAATTTCATGAAGATGGTATGCTTTGCGAAAATAGTCTTCTGCCAAAACTTAAGAAAATAGAAGTTTCATCATATGTATTGTTATGAGTTTTGCACATGGGTTCTATTTATAAAAACTCTCTGCTGTCTAGCATAGGCAGGCAATCAAAAGCAAAAGAACTGATAAAACGCCCATATGTAAGTTCTTTCTTCTACATTGTGAGATTTATTTCATGTTCAAACACTTTTATTAACCAACACATTCCCCTCCACCCCATTCTTTTCCTTTTGTACCCCAAGCAATTAATTGGGACTCCTTCTGTGGGTTATCTAATACCAGGGAAGGCATCCATGCACCATTATCACTACTGTTGTCACATGAGATATATTATATGGGTTTTCAGGCAGAATAATTTTTCTTGGATACAGGAATGAATCATCTATCTATTCTGTGAAAGAAGTGACAGGCTAAAACAGAAGCACAGCAGACTCATACAGCTTCCAGACTGAATTCAGCTTAGAATTAAACATTTCTTATGATCTTTATGAATCTGCATTCACTCTGGTGGCTGAATCTTTGCGTGATCATGTTAACTCTTAAAAGTGTGTTTATTTATTGACTTATTTAAAAAAAGCCCTGAGGCGTACTGCTGCACTACTTATGCAAACAAATCTGGCAAAATACAGGGAGCCTTAATTCAGAGTGATGTTAGTGAGTAAAAATATCAGGATCAGGTTCCTATTTTGCCTATTTTAATTTTTTTGATTGTTCTTCCAGTTTTGTTTGGTTTATTGTGAGCTTAACAGGCAAGTATCAAAGAGCTTAAGTTTAGAATTTGAGCTAACTTTGACTGGTCGATATTCTTTGCATGGAAAAGTAATTTAATTTTTTACACTAACTGTGATCTCTTACCCCATTTTGTAACCAATGCTCTTTTTTTTTTTTTTGATCATAGGAGTGGTGACCTATAAGCTTGGGTGTTCAGCAGAAAGTTATTCCCCTGTAAAATTCCACACCAAAATTCAAAGTTCTTCCCTCCTCCATTCCACTGATTTTTTTATAGCTCCTTCACTCAAAAAAATGTGATTTCAAACAACACAAAATTACTCAGGATTTAACACATTGATACACATTTTGGCACATAAGTTTATCCTGGGACAAACTGCCCTCATGTTCTCCAGGACAGTACCACATGTCCACCACTGTTGGTTTGCAATTCCAAAATAAGTTTGTAAATAAGTTTGCAAATAAGATTGCTCTTAATGCCATGTGATGCTTCCTAGTTATGAATTGTATTATAAAGAAAAGGTAAAAGCACATATATATAAAGATGTATATGTAAATATAATTTTTAGTCTTACATCTTTATATAAATGCGAATATATATACATATGTTCCTTGTTTGTAGTCCTTGCTTCCAATGATTTTAGTCAAAGTTCCAAAATACAGATTTAATTTAGGATTAACCAAACAATTAGTAAGGCAATAGCAATTTACTGTTATAAATGTATAAAAAATGAGTACATTTTACAATAAACTTAAAATATAGATTGTAAACACCAAATGGAATCCAGGATCTTCTAGCTGTCACATTAAAATGATATTAGATGCAGGGTTGAGAATTTTAATTCCAAATGTTCACCTTTTTTATTGGAACATGGTCCTGAATGAGTTCCTAGACTATTTCAGTAAATGCTCATGCTAATGAGGTTGTAAAACATGGGATCCAAGCTTGTTAACATTCTCTTCTAGAATTATGATACTGGAAGAACTTCACTTTAGAAGGAAATAGGTGATTATATAAAATGATTATTTATCTTCTTCTGTTTCATGTATTTCTACACTGTTGTGAATGACTATGTCTTTAGAGTAAGAAATTACATAATGAGGGTGAAAAAAATACTGGAATACCTCAATGTCTTCTATATTACAAATTGAGTTTCTAAGGCAACTCAGTCAAGAAAAGCATAAAAAAAGAATCCAAGAAATAAGGGCTTTAAGTGATAATGGCAGGGAGGAATTTCAAACATATTTGCAGTTAAGTGAGGCTTACGCCTAACAGCTGTCCAGGGTTTGCTCCAGACCTTGCTCTGGGTGTGTGAAGCTCAAGGGAAAAGGCAATTTTTAAAGAGGTTAGAGGGAAACATTTCTCTGTGTGGATATTCAGGCTAAGCCAACAAACTGTGCAGCTACAACTGAGGGCCTTGAATGTGAAGTGTCTGTGGATACCACCCACCAGCAGTGCATACCTGCCTCCTCCTGCAACGCCACACACAGTACAGAGGAGGAGGGACTTTTTCAGACAGGAAAAATTCTGATTCATATGCAACTTTGGATCAGCAGTGGGCAGTGGGACCCACTCAACATAATAATAAACTCCTGGAGTCAGGTCCACCCCATGATCCCATACCAAGGAGTGCTAGAACTTCATGAGGAAAGTGAAGATCATGGACAAGCAGGCAGCAGCATGTTGGACCTCTGCCCTGACTGTAAAACCATCATCACTGCTCCCCCTCCAGCCTTCCAAGGGCCTCAGACCTACAGAGGGAAGGGCACAGGGAGCCAGAGGTGTCTAGAGGCAGAGGATGAGGAAAGAGAAGGAGAAAGAAGGTGGACAGAGCCAGCCTTGGCGAGTGAAAGTTGCTAAATTCTATGTTTAGATGGTCAGACTTTATTTCACATATTTGCTTTCCTGCCCCTTGTCCCCTATCTTATATTGGGACACTCAATTACTCATATATATCCATATGGTTTTCAACTTTTTACTGTTGAAGATCATCCTTTTATTTTTTTGACTCATTTTCCAGAGTCACTGAGTTCTAATCCCACTGTCCTGAGTGACTGAGCCCTCTCATGGGTTGCTTCCTTTCCATATCTTGTTTAACAAGGGCAAATATGATACAAGTGATACAAGTCAAATTTATGTTTTTTTAGAAATATAATCTCCCCTTTTATTTCTCTAAATGATACTGAAATGCAAAGTTAATACGAAAAAACAAGTACACAAAAATAATGAAGTATGTTTGTGCTAAGGTCTGTTGAGCCTCATTTGTGCCTCATGCAGAGTGCTGAACTAAGTAAAAACTTGATCTGCAACAAATGTAGTGAACTTCACTGACTTCCTTGAAGATTTATAAGTGAGAGGCCAGAGACCCAAACTGTGAGGTTGCTTGGCTGCATGAGTAACAGAGAGAAATTCACCCAGTCATTCTGGCACCATGCACAGGATATGCAGCTGATCAATAAACTCCAAATCATTTACTTCAATTTTCTCTGGAAAATTATCAATAAGAGTCTAGTATACAAATAAACAACTGCCATGCAGATCCAAACTCCAAATGCTAGAAAATACAATGGAGTAAAAGATTTGTACATATTTTGAGCACCATTTCCCAAGAAATCCCCCAGAAGTAGCCCTGTCTTGGAGAAGGTTACGAAGGAAAGGAAAAAGTTCAGTGTAAAGGTTCTTCATTTCATCTCATACAAAATACCATATGTTTTTGCATGCTTCATTAATGCTCCCTGGTTTACTGACTAGAAACACAAAATGAGTTCAACCTTCAGGGGTCAGCAGTGCTCAGCACATCTATGAACTGAGCTCTGAGTGACTGTGGGGACTATAGAATAAGGGCTGACTCTGCTGAATATTAATCCTGCAGTTTTATGTTGGACAGTTTGGATTTTGAAGACCAGCTAAGTACATATTATCTCCCATCTTGCAAATACCACTGATCACCTGTACAATGCTATTCTCAGAAATAAAATAGTATTACATTCAGAGAGCGCACTTGCAGATTATTCTAGTAAATAGATTTGCTAGACTGCAAAATTCTCTGTTTACTCATAGTTTTGAAATTAAATAAATACAGTAGCTTTTTCTGAGCTTTCTGGTGCAGAGAGTCCCATGTCTTATGAGTAACAACATTAATTTTGGAAAGCCTAATACTATCCGACTATCTGTACATGGTTTGGAATTAAACTCACTAAATGCAGCAGAGTTTCTGTGGCTGCACTGAAATGAGAGCAGGATAGAGAGGCTCATGTTTCACTGCCTCATTTTTATGCCCAGTGATCTTTCATAGACTGTTCTGTCTGAATTTGAGCTTTAGTAGATTACCTTCAAATTAGAGTAAATTAGAGCTCAGGATTTACTTACAGTGTAATGCCTTACTCCACCAGAAGCCTAACAATTTAAATGCAAGGGAGCACAATATTCATAGTTTTACTCTGTCTTGAGGATGTGCTGTTTATGGACTCTTTTCAGCATTCTTAGACATACATGCATGCAAAGCCAAGAGGTTGAAGTTAAATGACTCAAACAATGGATCTGCCCTGTTATAGCATTAACATTATTGCTATTCCAGGCTTTCTTATTCTTGTTAAATGACAGCAGATTATAAAAAAAGGGAATAAGAAGTGTGATGGATATGAAAGTACAATGATGACAGGATAATAAATTAATGCTTACCATTTCCTGAGTGTTTGCAAAATCTGCCTCTTTCGAGCTACACTGCACCAAAAGTATTATAATATTAATCAGGACAATACAAAGGAATACATATTTGTATCAAAATCTGCTTAGAGTAATGAGCATTCCTGCTCCCTAAAAACAAAACCAAAATTAAAAAAAAAAGGGAAGAGTTTTCATCTCATTGAAACAGTACATGATACATTGCTAATGCTTCTGCATATACAAAGAGATGTGTTTACATCTGGTTAAAAACACAGCCTGAGCTTTTGCATATTGTCTTGCATGCAGAATTTTACTGCATGAAGAATAAAGTACTCTTCATCTAACTGAGAATCACAACCATAACCCCTCAATGTATTTTTATTTGACCTCAAAAGAACATGAAAAAGGAGTTCATAGAGCAGCCATTTCTTTGCTATTTCTGCAGCATCTCTCAAGGCACTGGCAGTGCAGCCTCAGTGTAGAACATGTCAGTGCTTCTGAAACACGTTATTAGAATAAATTCTGAACTGAACTTGACTTTATTTTATATTTAATGACAGGATGTCAAAAATTCTTTGATCTGTATTAATGTAGTTGCTGGAATGAAAATACTTTCACTTGTTTAGTGTTTTGATCCCATGCAGTTAGCCACACCATCCAGTCTTTAAGCACTGATTCTGTTTTACACTGGAAACTTCTTCTCACCCCTGTCATGCCTAGGTGACTTACCACAAGGGAGTAACATATCTTGAATCCAGGTTTAGCCACAAAATAGTCATCAGATTTGAAGGTTATCTTTATGTGATTTGTTCTTGATGTTATTCTTGGAGGTACTTCCTTGTGTCCACACCACCGTCCTCGTATAACTGTGCTGGTCTCTGATACATCTTCCACTTCCACAAAGTCATACCTGAAAATCAGTGTGAAGAATTAGTTTTTGCTAACTCTAGTTACAGACGATGGCTGCAAGTCAACAGAAAGAAGCACAGCTGGAGACAGAGAGACAACTGTCCCCTGTTCTCTACTCCAAAACACCAGACTAAATATTATAAATGGTGGGCATTCTTGTGTAGAACTAAATACACTACAGTGAACGCTACTGCCTGAGTACTCACATGAGTGATTTCTGGGCTTCTGGAACATGACAGATAGTATTTTCTAGCATGTTAAAATAGCAGTAAGAGGCACTTGCATGTGCTTACTATACAGTAAGCATACACATTGTGCTTCATGTGGTGGGTAAATAATTTAGAAACCTGATAAAATATTATTTAAGGCAGACTGCCCAAGCTGAGCAGCTGCAAGCACTTGTGCACTTTCTGGTGGTCAACCAACTCCAAACAGCAGCAGCCACAGGATCTTGCCTGCTGTGTCAGTCAGGGCTGAAGCTGGGCAGCCACTGTGTCAGGAGCAAAGGGAGATGCTGGAGGGACACAGGGCAGTGCATACTGCTGAAAGGTGCTTTTTAGAACCTTCCTTGTAGATGGCACAATGCTACCATACATGATTTGGAAAGACATGTCAAGCATTGAATCAGAAAAGCATGTTGGCACTCTGCATGCGGTGGTGGGGACTCTGCTGTTCACATGGATGCTGTCACCAGGGAAAATGCAACAGCTCATCTTGTCCTGTGCAACTTGGCCAGGCACCTGTGCCATAGGAATGGCAACCTGAACCCAAAGAGGGCTCTGCCAGGAGCAGCAGACACTAAACCTCAGGGATGAGGGGACACAGTGGCAGCATTTGCTGCCGCACCTTGCATATTCACTTGCTTGGGTCATTTACTGAGTTCACTTATTCAGCTGGAGAATAAAGAAGGCAGAGAATAAAGTTCTGATCTTATAACATCTGTGACAAAACCAGTCTCTCAGGATCAGTGAAACCAGAAATAGGCCTCATACATTGCAGCCAGTGAGGAAGAGGTGATGTCAAGAGGGGAAGGTTGAGTGCCATCCTCACGGCACAGTTGAGTCTTAAAATTCTGGAGGTCTTTAACAGGAAAGTTTTCTATTATCAAAGTGTCTGCTCCTTGCAAAGAGGGAGTTTAGGACTGTTAACCAATTCTTACTAGTAATGTCCTGCTTCCCACTCCCGGGTCTGTGGGCCAAGCACCCTCCTCCCTGCTCAGTTGTGGGAGCTGAATAGCTCTGCAAATAATAGATCTGCTTTTCTTTTTCTGCTGAGAGCCCATGAGAAAAAAAAACCACAAGTACTATGTGGTTTGAGAATATCAGCACTGCTGCTTTTATATTCACCAACCCCAAATTGCACAGAACAGAAAATAACAGATTCACTATGATCAAATCACTTCAATCTGCCCAAACTCTGCTGAAATATTCTTTTTTTGTAACACACCAAAATTCAGCTCCAGGCAGAACTGAATCAATCAGAACTTGTCTCAATCTCTCTCCACCATCCTCAGCTCCCACTCCCTCATGGTGATGGACATGGTACCGGCAGAGCTCCACACTGCCCACGCAAGTATCCATCACTGCCCTGTAGGCAGGTGGACAGCTGTGAACACCTATCAGTGTTCAGCACAAGATAACCTTGTAAGCTTTGGTGAAAGCTGTCCTGACTGGCCTCCCCACTCTTAGAGCATGAGCACAATAAAACATGGACTTTCAAGGATTATTTCTGTTTTCAGAGGCTTTGCTGCAGTGATCATGGAAGTAGGTGTATTCTCAGTAGTTTCTGTGCATCCAGAGTCTCAGAGTAATTTAATTGCTTTTCAGAATCATCTCTTATCAAGTGCCTGTGGAAATGCTAACAGCACTTCTGGAAAATTCTGTAAACCCTTGAATATTTCCCCTCCTTCTTCAGAAGCTCTGAAGAAATATAGTTCTGCTAAAATACAGCTTTTCATTCCACAGCCTGAATGAATTTCAATCAGTTCAGTCTTAATAGTATACAAATTACAATAATTAGCATTAATGAAAAATCAAAAGAAAACACTAGGAGTTTCTGGAGGAAAAAAGCATAAGGTCAAAAGCAGATATAAAAGCAAGATAATGTGCAGAGATCCTGAATTACTTGTCCAGTACGTACAGCTTTCAAGCATATGCTCAGCTCTCAGCATTCATTTCAATGAAAACATGCATGGATGTCTCTCTAAAGCAGCACTGCAGGGATTGTCAGGGACTGAAGCTGCAGAAAGGATTTGGTTTTGAAAAATATACTGAGCATTAGCAAAAAAAATATAACTGCACACAGTACTTGACAGGCTTAAAGACATCACAAGCTATCTGTCCAAGAAATTCCTCACTCTGGAAGTAATACTACCCAAATAAAGGTCTTCCAGAAACTAGGGAAAGCTTTATTGCAGAAAAGGATGTGATATTTCTCCAGCTTCTATAGGCACTATGGATGATGGAAGGTCTTTGCTTCTCTCTGCATCCTAAATCAGCTGCTCTGGAAAAAGCAGGCAGACTGTCTTCCAAGACGGTCTACAAACCCATAATGCCAGTAACAGCTTGACTTTCCCTCACTGTGCCACCACCTTTAATGGCTTTTAACAGAATACTTCATCTTTTTCTTTCCACAGTAAATTAGCCTCTGTTTCAAAATTGCAATGCTTTAAGGTCAGCCACAGTTTCTCCACTATGTAAATATTAACAGGCTGCTTCTGTGTGCATTACACTCTGAATCTGGGAAAGTATTTAGGTTACTGGAAGGTAACTGTTGTTACTGACTCTGCCACTGATCTTGGACCAAAAGTACCAGAGCAGAGCAGACCTGCCAAGGAGCAGGGAAGGAGAGCCAGTTTTAGGCTATGTTCTTTTACTACTAAATGGAAAACAAACCTGTAGAAATGGTTCTCTTTATTGGTAACAGAAAATTTAAGAAACAAAAGGGGAAAAAAAATCCTCCCTCCCTGTAAAATACCTGCAGAGCTGCCAAACTCTACAAACACAAATTAATTGACGAAGGAGATAAGATAAGAAGAGGCTGTGTGTGCAGAAACTCTAACAACCCAGTTCTCCTCATAGATAAGGTGTAAGTAACAACATGATCAGGCAGAGTTGGAAATTGAGACTTGAGAATTTTATGTAAGTAGCATCACAGTAATCTGCCTTTTGGAGCGCACAGAAATCCTGAGTCTGCTCTCTCCCACAGCAAGATAGCCAAATAAAAGAAATATAAACAAGAACTCCATGGATATATACTGTTTTAGGGAATATTGGCAAGATTCACCTCTGTACTCTACTAATGCAAAGCAGTATATCCACCTGGGTTAATCAGCCAGATCAACTGAGCTCAAGGTCATTTCTGCTTAAAAGGGGAACCAAAGCAACTGGGATATAGCAGGGTATACTTTAATAGATATACAGACACATCAGAATGCATCAATATACTGATGTTTGTGGACTGTATTTAAAGGTTTTAATACAAACTGTATCAGTGAAGAGTAAGAATAAAGACAAGCAAGTAATTTGAAGAACATAATTATATTTTTCAATGCATTTTTATCTGTCCCTCACACCCCACTTATCTACTCACTCACTCACACCTCCCAGAGCCTTCCACCTATTGAAAAAGATGGTTTTTTGCCTGGCTGAAACATGACAGAGGTGACAGAGGACAAAATCCTATTAAAGTAGTAGCTATGTTGTTAGGTAGCTAGATTTGAGCATACAAGTACCTTGTGCTTAAAGTATTATAGCAGGACTGTCAAACTGCTTCAGGTCCAAGAAAGCTCAGTTTATTTACAAAGTCAAAGACCAATTTAAGTCGGAAAGGACCCTTGGAAGTCTGTCTTCCATGCAAGGATATCCCAGACCTGACCAGAGATGCCCAGGTTTTGGTTTGCAGTCTCAAGCTAGCGAGCTCAGAGGTGGTAATAAGAAACCCTTTGCAAAATTCCTCTTGCCACTCACCTGCAGATATCATTTTCAGGTTCCTCCAGTCCAAACTGATTATCAAAAGCCAGCTGGATCCTGGTGGTCTCTGGGGAGTGTAGTCGCCATGTCAGCAGGAGGTTCCTGGGGTAACTGCTGGGGAAGCGAGGACTGTGGATGCAGCCATTCCCTGCCACGCTGATGATCTCTTCTTTTCGGTACAAGTCTGTGAGGTGATTGCTCTCTGTTAGTAGTCACAACTTGTAGAAATTAGTATGTTGTTCCAGTTATAGGAAGGCAAAAAACACAACAGTTTATAACACAGCACAGATTATTTGCATTTAAACACTTTAAAAAGTTGGGTCTAGAAGCAGTTTTATTAGATAGGAAGTGTACTGTATTTTCTCTTAACTCAATCCCCTCTAAACAGTAAGAACAACAGAAGTCAAGTATACAGACTCTTTATTTTACAAGAAATATATCATTACTTTTACATTTATATCGATTATATAATTTCATTCTCACTACTTTGATTTTAAAACAGGATTAAAATTTAATAAAAGCTGCAAGCTTGAGAACAATGAAGTAAGACAGACCAAAGTAAAAAAGGTAAACAACCCTCCTATCCAAATTTGATGCTTGGGGGAGCGATGTCCTCTGAACAAAAGCAGTAATAAAGGGCTGCAGGAAAGTGCATATGAGTGAATTTAAGTTTGTTTACTGTGCTTTAGTAATTCCTCCCAGAAACATGTTAGGTCAAGTTTTGATTTTATTTATACGGTGTGAATCATTTGCTGTCAATGGATGATTAACACAAACAGCTACTCCATGCTTATACTGATGTAACGGAGGTCAGATTTTGTCCCAACAATCATTTTACTGAGTAACTTCAAGACAAATTGCCAAATCTTTACTTAATTAAAATCCCAAAACTTCTGCCTGAGATAATACTTAATTGTTCCTAAAGTTTACTTATACTGAGGTAAAGCCTCTGCTGCTGTAAATCCCTGGCTCGAAGGATAACAGGAACTGTGGCAAGACCCAGCTCTCCAGAAGCCAAAAGGTCTTCTCTGTTGCCCCATGCAGTTGCATTGTGCAACTGTTTTTGATACTGGAGTTCAGCTGCCAGCTTCAAAGAACTTCAAACAACCACTTCTCTGAGTATTAACAACTTCAGTGTGAGGAAATTTCAAGCATCAGAAGGCTCCAAGGCAAGGATCACAGCAGGTTTCAGTTTCCAGTCACAGAATCACAGAATATACTGAGTTGGAAGAGACTCACAAGGATCTTTGAGTCCAACCCTTAGTCCTGCCCAGGACCATCCCCAAGAGTTACACCATGTACCTGAGAATATTCTCCAAATGCTTCTTGAACTCTGACAGGTTCTGTGCTGTGACCACTTCTTGTGGGACAGCTATCTGTATTCCTTCCCATGTGATTTGTGGGAATCTAGGGCTCAGTTCAGTCACTCACAGAGAGATGCTTTGCACTCTTTAAGACACAGAATGATTTACTGCCTGGTCTCCATGAGGATAAGGAGGTCCAGGAGCACATCCAGCAGCCCGCAGCAAAGGTCCAGTGAAAGCCACTGTATCTCACTGAGCCACCTCATGTGGGCAAGATGAGCCCCTTCTCAGCAGAAACCGGAGGAGCTACACCGAGGCAGGTCAGTCACCAACTGCATTGACCAAATTTCTACCTACTCCATGAACTTGGACACTTGTTTCATGTAAACACCTTGTATCTGGTGTCTTTATCTCAAACTGAACATCACTCTAGTCCTCTGCTGAATGCTAGTTCCACTACAAGGAACAGAAATAGAAAACTGGTGCCTTCTCCCGAATTTGGCTACTGAGGAAGAGCAAACTGGGGAAAATCATCTCCCACCAAGTCACTCTGTGAATGCTGGAAATACAAAACCAAAGTAAGCAACCAGCCACAGACATGTCACACACAGTAATCTAAGTTTTCACTCTTAAAATAAAATCCAACATTTGACTGAAGTTTTCTAAGCTCTTTATATAAAAAAATATATTTGTTTCATAAAACACTCATTGAAAACAGGAACCCAGAGAAAATGGTACAAAATCCATGGTAAGTGCATCTATTTTTCACTATTGCTTTTCCCTGGTTCCTAGCTGTGTAGGAACCTCCCTGCACAAAGCTGTAAGCAAAGCATGGTTGTGTGTCAACAGTTCATTGTACTCTTCTGACAGGGCAATAATTCTAGCTTCCAAAAGAACCTGAAACTTAAAAGATAAAAGACTTTGTTTACTGTAAAACTACCTCCAAAGACCTAATTGTGACATCTTTCTAAGATGCTTTCAAACTCTGAGCCACCTTTTCTAAGCAATACAGCCCTAGCTCACAAAGTGCAGAACTAGCCAGTTTTGTTCTGTTCTACTTTGACCAAACAATTTACATTGGAGAAGTGACAGTTTCATGAAAATAAAGACCAGACACATATTAATTTTGTTGTAATTTTCATCAGGGAGATCTATGCTGGAGTCTGTTTTTAATTTTATTTTATTCTTAAAAAAAAAAAAAAAAAAAAAAAGAAAAAGAAAAAATACATCTGTGGGCTTTTTTCCCCCCTAATTTGGAATGAAACAAAATGTACAGCCAACACTACTGAGTTCCCACTAAAATGCTGAGGACCTTTGGACTCTAAAAACACTCACTCCACTGAGAGGACAAGATATTTCACAGGCCTATGTCCAAAATGTCCAAGAAAAGGGATAAATATAAAACAATTTTGATGATAACAATTCCACACTTTTTAGTGAAACAGCCATTCCATAGTCAGAACAAAAGTTACTGCAGTAAAAAATGGCAGAGCTCATCCTATGCCTGAGAGTTCTTTACTCTTCTTTCATGGAAAGTAAAGTCTTGGCATTTTCCCTTTATCATCGCGCAATTTCACTATATGCATCAATGTGATTCATGCTTCTGAGGGAAAGGTTTCCTTTTCCCAGACAGTCCTAGCAAAGGCTTTATCCTGGTGTCATCAGCTGCTGAGATTCGAGTTCTGGGGACATTATCTCTTAAATGTGCTCATACATATAACACCAAACAAAACATCTATGCACTTAACTTAGTACACCAGCTGAGGATGCACGCTACCTGCACTCTTCTACACCAAGAAGACAGGGTCCGTCACGGCTTTTAACTTAACTTCAACTCTGAATCCCAAGACCACGGTAATCTGCCAGGAAATCAATCACACCTGACAAGGACCAGCACTGCAATATCTGAGTAGAACAAGTACATGAAGCAATAGACCTGTTCATGTTATAAACCTTAAAAATCAAAGCACAGTGACTTATTATTTCTATCATTGCAAATGTAGGAATTATAAAGTCATTATAGAGGAAAGGCTGGAGAGAAGCACGGATAGAAAATTCTCACTATAGTAAAGTAAAAGATATCCAGATATTGCACTCTGAGGATATGCCTTTTCCACAAAGGAAGAAAGTATGTTTGATCAGAAAGGCCACACATACTGTTTCCACAGACCACATGAGATGAAATCTAAAGGAACTCAGGGCCTTCAATTGACACTGAAGCAGACTCTTCATGAGCAATGAAACAGCTCAATGCCCTCCCACCTCCCTCACCATGCTCTAAATTATGACCTAAATCATGTGGTCAGCACTGGAACCAAACACACTAGAATTTTCTAAAGGGATTTTCATGGGATTTCACAGAGTTAACTGGCTTAGAAGGCACAGGAACACAGTCAAGACAAACTTGCTCTCACAAGGTTAGCCCCTCATGAATCATCAAGCATCTGGGAAACAGTTTAAGGAGATGTGAGCAACTCCTGTACTTCTTGTATGAACAATGCTATGAGATTAAAATAAAAACGTTCCAAGCAGACAAGTATTGTCCTCAACAGATACACTGGGGGAACTCATGGAAATCACACACTAGGCAAGGGGAAAGTCAGGATAAAAAACACTTCAGAAAAGATAGGAAAAGATTGTGTCTTTCAAGGCAGTGAACTGTCCTATGCTGCAACACAATACAATGAAATACTACACAGTGTCCTGAATGTCACATACTAACTATATTCGATAATGTTTTATGGGAGTAAATAAAAGACGACAGTGCATAATACACTGCCTGTCACGTTTACTAAAAAGCATATAAAATCATTTCACAATGAATAAAAGCAGGTGTTAAGTCATAAGGCAAAAAGGCCATTTGGGCCATACACAGAAGGAGGATATTCTTGATGGCAAGAGCCACAAGGACATCCTTGCACTGGGAGAGGAAAACTATGTCATAAGGAAGATGAGAACGAAGGAATCTGGAAGACATCCTTCTCAGTGAGGCAATTCCCTGCAGAGAGTCTGAACTGATTGGAAAACAGCTTGCTCTATATTTTATTTATCTGAACTAATCTCTCTTTTCCTCTTAATTCTTTCCCAACCACTAATTTTAAACATAATGGCATACATGATAGTCCAGCTGTCCAAGTCAGAGGAGCTCCCATTTAAGTGCTCAAGGCAGCTGCATTTTCCAAAGTGCTTGCTTTTCTCCCCCTGCATGGAGGGCAGCTGGGTATCAGACTGGGAACTGAGAAGTACACCTCAATATTCAGAAAATTGTGCTTGTCTCAACACTGCCCCCACCATGGGTGCCCAGCACATCTAGTGTTTCCCCTTCCCAGCTAGGCCATGCTGCATGAACAAGATTCAGGAACACAAATTTCATCCTGCATTTTCTCCGGATGCCTGCATTTCCTTGCAAGCTTTAGCATGTATTGACACATTCCTCTTAAAGCTACTCCTAGTCATGGCATGCCTACTACAGAAAGAAGTTTGTGTCATCATCATTGAACAGACAACTAATTCCTTCACTAAAACAACAACAACAAAAAAAATAATAATAAATAATGATAATAATGCAATTTCTAATTGCTAATAGCTAATCTGATATCTGTTCTACAATATATTCAGCTAGGAGAGTCTGTGTCAATTCCACTACAAAGAAGAGGAATTGAGAGAATGACCTTGTCTAGGGACCTAACCAACAATATGGAATACTTAACTCCACTTTCCTAAGGTTTCTGCAATTTCAGCCTCATTTCCTAAAACATTGCCTTGTGTATAAGTTTGCTACTGTCCTTCCTCCCCTTGTAGAAGTGGTTAGACAACCAACTTTGTTACAGTGGTAAAGGCTGAAAATATACCATACTCTGACTTGTTTTATAACAAGAAATACACCCTCTTAAATTCCATGGAGTATAACCTGATGAGCTCATCCTCTGCTACAGTTGAGGAGAGAGCTGCTGGGAACCATGGTGAGGTCCATTTTACTACTTATGAAACTATTTTTTATTTCAGGAAAGGACCTTGGGAGTTTGCACGTGGGAGTTTTCCAGATATAACTCTCCTCCCCGATGGCTGCTGTCTTCGAAACAAATACAGCAGTCAGTGGTTTGCCACTAGTTTTGAAACAAATAAGATAACCTTCAGGGAGAATAATAGCTCTTCAGTTCCTTCAGTTGAAAATTAGCCTGATCTAAATAGCTGAATCCACAGAGAAGAAAAGAACAGTAAAACATTTTTGAACCCAGGCCACAAATCAGTTCATCTTGGGGACAGGCATGCCAAGCAAGATGTATTTATGCAGCCTGTTCAGACAGTCATTGGCTTTTTTTTTTTTTATTCCCCCCCCCTCATGCAATAAGCAGAAAGTGTTTTTGTTATCCATAAGGTTCTGTATAAATCAGATGAAAGGTCACAGAGTTCACTGTCAAAACAGTATATTCCATAGCTTGTCACAGCTTGTTGGGAAGATATAAAACTGTAAGGTCATTTTCCTTGTTAGAAATGTGTGGGTTTCCGCTTTTTGTTTTTTGGTTTTGTTTATTTTAAGTGGATATAAACAATAAAACTACTCCTAGACAGTGAAGAATACAACACTATACAGCAATACCAGTCTTAGACATCTCAGTCCTTTTAAGGATAGAGGCCTAATACACCTAGGTCAGCTCTGCTCTATCACAATTCACTAGCACTTCTCCAAGAGGGCAGACCAAGGGAGGGAAAGGATTGGTTGGGATGGTCAGTAGTGAAACAGAAATAGCACAGTCCCATCCAGGATAAAAAATTGTAAATTGTCTCTTATGGAGGCACTAAGCTGAGAACCAGTCAATCTTGTATAGGGATGCATACATAAGAGTATTTTGGGGCAGTGGATCCAGTCCAAAGCATTACTTCAAGTTGATTTCCATTTTACACAACTTCAATAATTCCATTTATTTCAAGGTCACTACAAACTTTTAGTTAAGCTCATACTTAAGGAGTTTGCTGGATTAAGACCCAGAAAAACAGAACAGCACTTTAACATCACTCAGTGTGTTATTTGTCACCCAGCAAATGAGCAATTAAAATCCAACTGGAGTTGATGACAGACTCTGAGTTTGGCTGGTTTGCCACTGAACTTCAAAGAAGCAGCTCAAGGTACCTTCTCTTCCTGTAATTAATGGGTCCCTTCTTTTTACCAGGAGCATGAAAGATACTCCAGGCAACTCATAATTCAAATCCAAAGCATGACCTGTCACTGACACAGTACCAAAAGATGCTTTGTGCATGTTCGGCCAAATTCAGACCTCATGTGCTATCAGCTGCCTCCAAGTGCCTGAGATGTGTGGACATCTTTGCTAGAAGAATATATCTAGAGAGGATATATCAAAGAAACAAAAATTTGAGCTGTAGTTGAAAAAACAAAATTAGCTACTGCAGAACATCAGTACAGAAGGTATCAGAGAATTAAACCACCCCAGGTATCTAAAATTTCATTCAGAGCCATCATCCATTTGATAACAGAATGGTTAGTAGCCTGCCTGTGGTTCTGTGCAGAGCAACCCTGCTAGTCTTGGTCAATCTGTGGCCTCAGCAAAGAGTAGTTGAGTAAGTAGTAAGTAGTTGATAAGGAAGTCTAGACACATACTTTATATAGACAGCCGGTCAATATGCTTCTCACTATAGTAAACACTTTATTTGCATTTAATAATATTTTTGCTGTGGAACGAACACCATCATAACTGTATTTTGCATGCAGTACTAAAGAAACAGTCCTGAAATGAAGAACAGGCTGGACTGCATACGGGTGAGGTGAAGGTTGTGACTCTCCTTTGTCCACTTTGGTAGGTGCCTTGCTCAGACTTCCACAGATGAATACTGAGAAAACAATTCCTTAATTATTTTTACAAGAATATCAGAGTCAGTGGTGGTTTCTTTTAACAATGACTTGTATTACTTGCTTTTATTTGACTCCTTGATAGAGATTTTCTTCTTCCTAAAAGAGCATGCTAAATGTCTTATATTAAAGCAAAAGTGTCTATAGAAAAGTAACATATGTTAGGCCAACATATATAACACTTTGTTAACTGATAGTTCTTTCATGATGGGTGGTAGTGTTGCAATGCATCTCTCTGTTGGACTCTGAAACCAACAGCAAATTGACCGTATTTTTCTCTTGGGATTCCATAATTAAGTATGAAAGATGAAAATGTATATATCAAGAATGTGTAGCTCTAATGATGTGCAGTAGGACTAATGGAAATATCCCCATGATCATGAGCATAAAATCATAAAACCTTGAGAAACTGTAAGAAAAGAATACAGAGGGAAATTACTCCCCTGATGCTGCAAAGAGCTTAAAGGAAACATGATAAAACTGAGGCAGACATTAGCAGTGAGCTCCAACACCTCTGTAAGAAAGCTGGTACATAAAACTTGTGTAGTGATGTATTTGGTCTGGCTGAGATGGAGTTCATTTCCCCACAGCAGCCCTCACAGTGCTGTGCTTTGCATTGGTAGCTAGAAAGGTGTTGAAAACACAACAGTATTTTGGCCAATGCTGAGCAGTGCTGACACATCATCAGCACTGTCTCTCAACATTCCTTTACCCCACACCACCACACCAAAAGCAAGATTCTGGAAGATAACACAAGTAGGCCAGCTGACCCAAATTAACCAAAGGCATATGCCATACCATATGATGTCAGCTCAGATACAAAAGTTAAGGAAAGGTGGAGGAAGGGGGGCATTCGTTATTTACATTTACCTTCTGAGCAACCACTACGCATGTTGAAGCCCTGCTTCCCAGGAAGTGGCTGGATGTCGCTTTGTAATGGGAAATAGAGAATAAACCTTGTTATTTTCCTCTTCACTTGTGCGCACACAAATTTTCACTTTTGCTTCAGTAAACTGTCTCATCTCAACCTACAAGTCACTTTCCTCTTATTCTCTCTCCACTGTCTGGCTGGGAAAGGGAGTGATAGAACAGCTTGGTGGGCACCTGGAATCCACCCAGGGTCAACCCATCACAAGTGCCTTGGACAAAATGATGCCCATTAGAGACACAATTGCTATTAAGCACAAATATCAACAGTGGACCTCAACTTATGCTGTTTTGCAAATAAATGTACTTAGGCACTCAAAATTTTCCTGTTTAGGCAGTGGCGTCACGAAACTAGACATTTGTGGGAAGCTTCCTTTGAATTCTCCTGGTCCAATGAAAATATATTCCTTGTCCATTTTCCCTTCATTATTTTTCAGATTTCTACAACCAAACAAGGACTTACTGCCTCCAAAGTCTGGCACAGCTCAAGTCTTAGAAAAGAATTTGTTTTAAGATATTGTTTTAGAAACTGTTTTGGTCAAGCACTCCTAAGTCTGAATAAGACATGCAAATTCCTTAAAAAAAGAAAAATGTTAATGAAAGAGAAAATCCAGTGAAAAAGAGGAAAGGCTTCTCATTTTAAACATATTGTAGCAGATAGGCAATTACCAAGTGAAGATCATATGTTAGAACATTAGGCAGTAAAAGGAAAATCTGTTTCAAAAGACAAATCAAGGCAATTTTCTCTTGTAATATGGGTTTCCTTACCCTCTATGTCAGCACTGAAGATCTGAAAACTCTGGAAGCAGAGTGAAAAGTCACTTCTTATAACGGAAAGTCTGGAAACAGTATTCTAGTAGACATCACTTCCTTGGACAGTAGTTTGCCATGAGAATGTTTTTTTTGCTTTTAGTGTCCATAGAATCCACTGACTGCACAAAGATAAAAGCTTGTGGGGATATATCAGTCCCTTTACAGCAGGTGCACTAAATGCCTACTATCTTCATCTTAAATCTTCAAAAGCCCCAACAAGTCAGATCTCACTGTATTAAAATACAATTGTTGGTAATCTGTTCTTTTTTTTTTCTGCAGCAGCCTCACAGCTAAAAAATAAACTATATCCCAGTCAAAACCAGGATACAGCTAAATCTCTTCCAGGGAAACAGAAGCCTGTGTTTTTATTCTTCTATTTGTAAGAAAATTCAGATCACTTCTGCCTTCTCTCAAGGGAAGGATGGGTTCTGGATGCTGCTTCAAAGATGGCTTGCCATCTTCCAAGAAATGCATCGAGGTAAAATGCAAAAGAAATTCTTGGCAGAGGGACCAGAACTTGAGATTTAGCCAAAAAAAGTGAAGACTCAGCAGCTTTTCTACTTCCAACTCCAAGGCACACTGTCATGGGTCTCTGACAGTTTAGACAAGAGCAGAGCACAGCACGGTTACCTTTTCTGCCCATATGCCTCAGTTTTCTTCTACTGAAAACCACAGCACCAGGTCGAAGAGGGCAGTAGGCATAGTGGTCTTTTTCCAGTATGAAGGGTGAATATGAGTAGGGCCATAGGGACGGCTTTACATCCTTTAGATAAAACACATGTTGAGAAAAAAAATTTCCCCAGTCTGGAAAGCGGTTTAAGTTATACATACTGAAAGTACCGAGAACTTTAAGTGCAGGGGATCTTTCCTGTAAATGCTTAGGATTTTCTCTGGAGGTTTGGCATCAGAACGCTGCAGAGCTGTCATGTGGATAGATACTGCAATTTAACAAAGTTTCCAGGCACATTCATAACATTCTTGGCAGTGGCCTTCTTCTATTGTTAAGATCTTGCACCAAAGGGTCATCTAGAGATTTCTTTAGTGCTTCACCAAAGAATGAAATGACATCTGGTGAAAGAGCAGGAGAGCTCATGTGCTGCTAATATATATGGAACAGTGGCTGGGGAGATGATGCTGTTGTACATCAGTGCAGCCCACAAGCTCAGGAGCTGCTGCACCACAGACAGCAACAATTTTTCACACCAGTACAGACTCATCCTGATCACTGTAAGCCAAAACCAAAATTGGAAATGGAGTTGGCTCCAAAGCCTTGATTTATACACCTCAGCTTCCCAAGTCCTTTCTGGAAAAACAGCTGTTTGGCTGGTTACCAAGAAGAAGTGACTGGAAACATTCCTTCTAGTCTGTGTGTGGGTGTTTTGATAAAAAAAGAAGAGCCTTAGAAGTTGTTGTGCTCAGCTGCCATTCTGCCTGTACTGCTGCCCTACACAACCCCCGCTGCAGCCATGCCACCAGTACTCAGCCTGAGCAGCACAGGGCCGTGGGTATGACTCGCTAATCACAGCTCTGCAGAGAGGATAAGGATGCCAAACAAAGAGAATCAGGTCACTTTTATTTCTGATTGTGTAGTAGTCATTTAGTGATACTGCCTGAGTCGAGCCATCTAATACAAAACCTAGTCCTCTCGCTGTTTCCTCATTATAGGCTCCAACACTGAAGGTGCAACATAATGTCTAATATCATGCAAATTTAAGAAATGAAAAAAAAGCAGTGTAAAGACACACACAGGTAAAGGTAATTCTGAGGTAAGAAGGCTACTGCATTAGAGTTCCCTGTTTAACAGTGGATGTCTCACTGGTCTGTGTGAACCTAACATGATCATCCTCAATTTTGTGGTGCTGGAGATTCTGATCAACATTGTGTTGTGCACCATGGAAAATGAGTGAGAGAGAATCTCTCCTCTGAAATTTACAGTACACAAGATAAAAGACTGAAGAAATAGAAGTCCAGAGACATTCTTTATATTGATCAGCAAACCAGTGATGAGACAAAGAATTAAGTATCTTTCCAGATTTCTATTCCAAAGTGTTAAAGGTTCAAACACAGGAAGGTGATGTTGCGAGAAGCCCCCTCAGAGAATTTTTCTCACCATACCAACACAAAAGGTTTAGGCTTGGAGTCCCAAGACTGAAGATAAAAGATAGCTCATGACTTTTAGATTCAAGCTTAGTGGTTGGGTGGAGGTGAGAAAACAGAACCCCAGTACCTGGGGGTGGGGAGTTTTTCTTTCTTTGTTCCATATGTGCTCGTTTGACTTTTTGGGGGTTTTTCTTTGGGCAGCTGCAGAAAAGGAGCCATGGCTTGCTGGTGAGCTCTCTTTTTCTGGCTCTGCTCTTTGCTTTTCCCCCTCCATCTCTGGGCACCCTGAGCTTTGGAAGGAGAGAGAAGAGAGACATGGCTGCCTCAGGACACTGCAGACCTTTTTTTTCCCTCTTCCTGGGGATCGATTCAGGCTGCAAGGAGATTCCTGGGAACTATCATCATTTCCTCCACTCCCAGCTTCATTCCTTCTTTGTTTGGGACAAAGGACAAAGAGAGAGTTCACGTGAGTGCTCCCTGCTTGTCTCTGCCTCACTGGGAAAAAGACAGAATTCATCTTGCAGCCAGCCAAGGTGGGACACTGACACTGTACATAAATATAACTGCTCCAGGAGGAATCTACCAGTTTGGGGGCTGTTCTCTTTTGTTTTTTTACCTTTGGTGCTGGGGGAGCAGTTTGCTCTGGTCTGTTTACAGTTATATCTATATCTACAAATATATGTACATATATATAGTAGTTAAGAACAGTTATCCTTCTTATATCCATTTTCTAATTAAAGTTCCTTTTCTTAAATTTAATTAAGAGTGAAGAGATTATTGTGGAAGAATCCTCTCCTCTGCTTTTTGGTAAACATTTTGGTTTTTCCCTCAAACTGAGACACAAAGCCATCATTGTGCAACATTATTAGAAAAGCAGGTTTGGTTCTTTATCCAGAAATTCCCTAAATGGAATACGAAAACTACAAAGAATAAAAATAATTGAAAAAAAATCAGTAGATTACTTTATCCCTTTCTAGCAAACCAGATCACAATAAGATGACAATGTGCATGGAGGTTTTCTTCCTGAGAAAAAAGTTTTCTGTCCATTTCAACTCAATAAATTAATTCCAACTTACACATTTTCAGGAAAACATGTGATTAGAGCAAGACTGGGACTTTCTGCTGCAAGTGTTCCCAAACCTTTTGTAATATGTTTCCCTACTCTTAGCTTTGTTAAGTTAGAGCCACAAGAGATCGTACATGAGCAGATTAAAACACATTGAAATCTGTGTGGAGGCAATGATATTCAGGACTTTGCTAAGACTCCATAGGGAAAAGATATTATGTATCTTCATGTTCTGAACAGGGCTGAGCATACTGTTGGCAAATCAGGACGTAATTAAACAATCCTTCTCTTTCATGGACCTTCAATGAACTCTCACTTTTAAATAAAAAACTGGAGTCCCTTGGGTAAATGCACTGGAGACAAAGCTAGACTTCAAAGTTCTTTGACGGTGGATTCAGTGAAACGTTTGACAGAAAAAGAATTGAGAAACTACAATGACAAATTCAGCCAGCTTTAGCTCCAGATAGCAGCAGCAGGAACACAAAGCGGTACATTTCACTCCAGCTTTCAGAAGACACACAAGATGACTTAAGGTTAACCAGCAGACACTACCAGCAACCCCTTCCCTTAAAGGTTTCAGAGGAAAATGGTGAACTAACAAAACCCAGTTGCCTTCACCTTGCTGAAAGCCTAATGGTGTGGAGAAATGCCAGCAGATGTTATGGCAGAGAATTGAAGAAAGTGACCTCAGGCTCTGCCTTACTCTTCCTGACCTAGACAGCGTATCAGAAAAGGAGAGAAGCACACAGAGGTGATATGCATATGTGGCTGGACACAAGGTGGGACTTTGATGCTTGCTTCAGGCATGACCAGAGTAGGTCCCTGCAGCACCCAGCTCATGGAGATCAATGCCAAGTCACCAAGGCTTGAAGCCCAAGGTTGAGTGAGAAGGTCCACTCTCCATCTGTTTTGGCTGGGGAAGTCAAAGTGAACTAATTCACTCCTGCCTCACCACAGTTCTGTGCTGGAACTGATGTTGCACATATAGGTGAACGTGACACGCTGGGGTTCTGTCCATTCGAAGGGCACAGCTGTGTGTTGAGTATTTAACACAGCTCTGAGCAGCTGTTTGGCCAAAGAAGAGCCCAATAAGAGGCTTATGCTACTGACATAAAAAGGGTGAGCAAGTCCAATAAACACAGTATTCTCACATCAATTCATATGGTAAACACTCTGTATCAGAGCTAGTGAAGGGAGACAGGGACATACTGCACCTTTTCCTGGGGAAACTGTTTTCCACACTAATGCTTGAAAAGCAGAAGGTTATCTTGGAACTCTTTGGACTACCCAAACAAGTGATTTTTACTCAGTTAGCTTTGCATATTTTTATGGCATTTAGGATTACAGTCCAGTAAGACAAAAAAAATTAACATCAATACACCTCTGCTTATAAGAACAATAGAATAAACACTGTCAGGGGTCTTTCCTACTGTCTTCAGCAACCTTGAGCAAGACATTACCAGGTATGGCACCGAGAAAAGAAAAATAAATTCACCACAGTCCTGACTAAAATTATGCTTTCATCTATTTCCAGGGTAAAAAAATAAAACAAACAAACAAAAAAAGCAAGATGAATAATAGATGCTCCTTTATCTTATATAAAGCTTAAAAAATACCCCCAGTTACGAGACACAATTTGTTATAAAAATTATATTTTTCTGGCCTGTATTTATTGGGGAGAATTCCAAAGACTTTTGTTGGGGTTTTTTGTTTGCACTTGCAATATGTTTCAGTTATTCCTCAGTCTTTTCCATGAAAGCCATGGAAGAGAAGTCCACCAAAAGATGAGATTTTAAACCTCTCTTGATTTAGAGACTTTAGAAGTCCTTCTTTAAAGCAGACACTCTAGATTACTCTATATGATATAATGGCAACAATCATTTTTGGGTTGCCTAGCGTGAAATGTTATGGGTCTTTCCATAGCTTAGACTGTAATTAAAAAAATACTGCAACCATCCCCTTAAATATAATTTGGTATAAACTATAATTAAATAACTGACAACTTTGGTAAATGACACTAAAATGTTACTAAAATCAGTTGTGAGCAGCGTAAGTACTTTAAATAGCGCTACTGCCCTACTATATGTTGGCCACTGTATTGAGTTACTTGATTTAAAGTGGTTAATGTTTTTGCATTCTCAGGGTGCTCCCCATCTCAAAACAGCTCACAACAGATCCTTCTCAGATCTTCACTTCTGACTTGTTACTAAAACAAAGTTTGCACATGGTAAACCTCATGAGCTCCATGATCAGCCATCTGTCCTCTCTGCACACAGTTTTCAGAGCTGCAAGAACCGAGTGAGACGCTGGACTCAGCTACAGCGATAGGGGAGGGGAGCAGACACCAGCTCAGAGAGGCTGCAGGAACATTGGTGGAATCACACTGAGACATTTCACGCCACTTGCTTCTCACAAACTATAAGATTTGACAACTCAGTCTTTGCCCTTTCACTGCACAAGACATGGGACAGTGTATCGGAGCCATTACTCTCTCTCACTGTGGCCTCCGAGAGCATCACAGGCTATGGACACGATGGAGCGTGCAGTGGCACAGGCTCCTCACATTCATGTTCCCTCTCTGGATTACAGGTCCATACAAACTATACAAATCCACAATCACATAAGAAAACACTACCAAGATTTATGCAGCAAATATTCGACAGAACAGTCCTCCCTTCCTCCCTCCCTATCTGCCCAGGGTTCAGTCCTGGCATGCACTGGCAGAATGTGGTGGCATTCCCCAAAAAGCAACAGGAAATCCTGAAATTCCCACAGACCCTCAGGTTCCAGTCTGACCAGGGTTTGTCTGTTACACAGCTGCAAGGTAAAGGCTGTGAGTCTTCCTGGTTCATTCACTTTAATTAAGGGACTGGTAATCCCCCACCTGCCAATTCAGTTCTACCTGCATACACATTTACTTGGTTATTTCATACAGAAAGCTCTAAATAAAATGCCTTTCTTTTTTGTTCCTACTTTTTTAATGGATGCAGAGAACCATTCTGTCAAGAACAAAACAAATGCTCCACTAAACCCATCTCAATGGACAATTTGTTTCTTCAATGCAGCCTTTAAGTAATAAAGAAAGAATAAACATAAAATTCTCCTAAGAAATAAAATTAAAACACCATCAAAAAACCACTTGTCTGGGGCATAATAAGATGCTAATAAACTCAGACCAGACATTTACAGAAAAATCTCATTCACTAAATCTATTTTCACAGAGCAGCAAGACAAACCGGAACCAGACCACCTGCTTGTATAAATCGGCAATATCCTTGCAGTGATCATACCTATTTACACCAGCTGAGGATCCCACCAGAGCAGCAGGTGAAAAGGGGAAGAGAAAACTTAAGAATCTGAGAAGGAGCAAGAGCAGTAAGTGGCCAGCATAGTGACACACTGAACTCATGAGAAACTGAACTAAATAAGCTAATAGCAATATCAGGGAAAATTCAAGGTGTGCCTCTCTGTCCTAATAAACAGAGCTGAAGAAATAATGGATAGTTTTTATTCACAGTTTTGAGTTAGGGAGGGGAAGATTCCTAATTATATCAACATGAGCTGAGTTGTTTGATCCAAAGATAAACTTTATTTTCATGTATTTCTAAGCAAATATTAATATGTTATTAATTTTTTTGCCATTTCCAAATTATCTTCAGTACATAAAAGTAATCAATTAATTCAGCAAAATCTGTGAATTTTATACACTACTTTTCACACTTTTAGGGGTGTTATAATTTGCTGGGATCAGAAATGCAGCCTTGAAAGTCTCACCTACGTGCACTGGGGACTCATACAATTCAAGAGAATGTCAACTCATCAACCAGTGCAAACCAGTATTATTCAGATGAAATGGAGTGGCTCTGATTTATGGTCCTGGAGCTAGGACTAAGGTGTGAGCATGCAAAGAAGTCAGCAGCTCTTCAGCCAGCCCGAGCAAGACCACAGAGCTCCCTGCCTTTGCCAGGGACCAAAGGAAAATGCTTTTAGTCCTTTACTAGAATGCAATGATCAATGCAACATAATTTTTGTTGTTTTTTTCCTTTTCTGGTCACACCTTTTGAACAAAATTTCCACCACTTCACAGAGCTAAAACACAGCTTTTGAAGGAAGAATTTGACATTAAAATACACAGTTTGCCATTTATAAAATTACTCAGATGCTATTCCATTTGTGAATTTTTTAAAACTAATGGAAACCCTCTTACTGACATGAGGACATAGATAGTTTCAGGGCCTTGTTTCAAAATTCACTTAAAATTTTATAGCATAGTTCTGTATATGGCATTTGACTTTGTGGGTTTTCTTTTTCCCCTTCTTGAATCTGAAATATTTCCATATGGCTATAAAAAGCATGTTTTTAAAAATCAAGTCCTGAAAGAAATGCCAAGTAGTCATTAAAGGCCTAGGAATCAATGAGGTATGTTCTGAGTTCTTCACATTTTCCAAAGACACGCTGCTGTTTTGTCAAGATGCAGAATTATCAATCTTTGCATACTATAACAATTAGTGAAAAAATCCAAGGGCAGAAAGAGTCAGCTCAAAAAAAAAAAAAAAAAAAAAAAAGAAAAATTGGATGAGCTGGTTCCAAAAAGCAGATTGGCAACAGTACTTTGCTAAAACAAGTATTACAGGAAAAAAAAAAAAAAAAAAAAAGTCAGGCAACCTACACGCTTGAAAAAATATAAACAATAAAAAGGGAAATTTAAAAGATCAGGGATTTATTTTCTTAGTTGAGAATGTACAGAATGGATGTAGGGATTAATTTATTTCTTCCCCCAAAAGACAAGAACTCACAAGCTGCACCAACTATTGTAGAGAAAAAAGCTTGCAGAGAACAACTGTCTACCAGAACATAACATGAGGGTGATTATGAAAGCCTGAAAACTGCACTTTCTCTCAGAAACTAAAGGAGCAGGAGGCAAAGACTGTCAAAGCACTTGACATTACCATAAATATCTAAGGTTAGTGGAAGGACATGAAAGGTATTAGTCTCCAAATTCAACAGTGGCAGATAAGAGAAGGGAGTTTTCTTAGCTGCTGGAAAAGATATGAGACATATTAAAGCTATAAATTTTTAGCACCATTGTAGTAGCAGCAATATTGCTAATGCACAGTTACTTCCAGCAGACTAAGATCGAGGCTCTGTTATGGCAGGTTTTGACAAATACAGTGGTAAACAGACTGTAGTCTTAGGACCTCATTTGAATAAATATCACCAAAAGAATCTAATTTGCCCTGAGATTCAGATAAAACTCACAATTCAGAGACTGGACAGAATTGCTTTATAAGGAGAATCAATACATTTGTCATTACTCATATTCTTTGTACCCCAAATTGTGGCTAGATAAAAAAATACCCCTTGGGCATCACATTTGTAGGACAATTCTGGTATAATTGTTCTCTAATTTTACTTCACTGTAAAATTTCCACCTTCCTTCTTAAGTACCTGTGAACAGTGCACATTCTGCAGGGTTTTACTCTCCACCTTCTGCCCCAGCCCACATCCAAAACACAGGAGGTCCAAAACACAGACTGATTGGACTCAAATTACTCCTGATTCTGTGTTTGGATGAGGTAACAGTAATTTTCTGGTAGATTACAACAGCTTTTCATCAGGCATGCCATGGAGTACTGCATACTGTGACAGAAGGTAAAATGTTGATACTCTGAATTTCTGTGCATGCAGAATTACATATTCACAGACATTTGGGGGGGATTCTGCATACACAGCTAAGACATTTCTGCATGTATGCCTCTGGTGATTTTTTTCTCCTAAATGAGTACGTCTATGATTAAATTATAATAGTTTTCTACATAGCATTCTTAATGTTTAGACTGATTGATAGAAGAATATATTTTACTCCCATTACTTGAAAAAGCTCTCTTACTGAAAGTAAACACTGATTAAAGAAACCATAAACATTGCTTCATTCTGAATTAAAGCTATTTCAGCTACTTCTTTCATAGAAACTACAGAAGGAAACGAGGGAGACAGGGCGCTGTTACTGCATAGAATCTTCTCAAGGCACAAACAATTTTTAAGTGTCTTCAAATTTTAACAAGGAGTAACACAATTATCAGAACAGGTCTGGATCTCAATATGTTTTACTATCCCCTCACTTCATTACCAGCATGAGTAAAAGAAACCAAGCAGAGAGAAACTGTAAAACTCAAACCACAATTAAGTTGCAATTAGTTATTTTAAAAGGCTCCCTTGTTATAATAGCCTTTATTCTAAATCCTGCTTGATTATTGCAGAAGATACCCAGGGGCTTAGAGTACATTCCAAACAAAAAATAGAAATCTAGATAGGAAAGGCCCCACTGGCCTTGCCAAGCAGAATTAGGGGATGTTCATGTAGACTGTCTCTTAGGACATGATCTTATTCTTTTTGAAACTGTGCTAGTTTCATCAGTAACAGTACAGGGCTTCAATTTTTCATTCATGCTGGATTTTGTTTCTGTGCTTCTTTTCTTCCCATCCTTTTTACATAGCTGGGGAAGATGTAAACCATATAAACAGGTGAGATTTTACTTTACTAGTTAACATGCTGATTAATTACATCATCTACTGTGTAAGCCATCTTTCCCCTTCCTCCCCTCCTTCCAAAATCACACAAAGAAAACCACCAGATTGTTTTTATATCACTGGTCACGATGACAGAAAACACATTTCTCAGTTTGCTTCTCCTTTGAACATGAGATCTAAACAAGGTTTTCGCACCTAACTGAACCGTAGATACACAATACTGAAAAAAAAAAAAAAGGGCACCAGTTTCTGCTGTGCAGTGTAACATCTAAGACAGATGTGCCCAAATCTTCATGGAAATCTTCCTTCTGAGTTGGCAAAAGAGTACACCACAATTGCCTAAAGACACCTTCAGTGATGCCTTTATAACATGGCTGTTGGTCTTAAAATGTACTATGGCAGCTACTTGTGGTCCTCAGGATTATGGGCATTTCCTGAGCTAGGTACCATAAGGTTAAGCAAAACCCTTTTGCAAAAGCTGCCATGATGACACCTGGCAGGATAGGAAAAGAATTGGAAAAGAAGCACAAAAAGCAGATCACTGAAACAATGATGTGATAGGAGAATATATAAAAAGCAAGTCACTGCACATTCACCTCCATTGTTAAGTATTTGCCAGTAGGTCTGAGGAAAAGTCAAATTTTTAATTAGACTAACTGAATTGATTTAAAAAATAAAAATGCCTTTGGGCACAAAGTATTTTCATTGATCCTCTCTTTGTTGTGGCCAATTCCCATTGGTGAGGTTTAGAAGTGGATTTTTTGAGGTCGCACTCCTTCTTATGCCAGATTGCAGAGTGCAGGAAGGGCAGATGAAATACACTCTCAAGACCACTGGGACCACAGCTTGTTCTGCTGGAAGTGAACACCTTGAGGAGAATGGAGAAGGGCTAAAACCTTCCTGACTTAAACAACAGGCCTTCTTACTGCATGTCAATGAGATGTCATTGCTGTACTGCATTTTTAAAAGCAACTCGTAAATAGAATCACGTCAACTTTATTACCAGCACTTTTTAGCAGTAATTAACACACCTATATTGCAAAGCTCTTCTGGCAGCTGTGATGCTGCTGTTCTGTAAAGATGCTTACAAAAGACATCACACTGTTCCCTGTCTTAAAAACTGCTAATAAAAGCAGACGTTAATTCCAAAGTGCATTCAGAGCACATGCAGGAGCAAAATCAATGCTTGGCCAAACAGATCAAGGAAAACAACTCCTTGGCAAAGTAACTGTGTTTTTCAGATTCCTATGTGCCCAGTTCAAATGCTACTGGAGTCAATGCAAAAACTCCCTTGAGTTTTTGATAGGAAAAAAAAATCAAATACAAAACCAAAATCTTGACCAAAGCATATTTAAAATGCAAGCAATATACACTTCATATTCTCTGGACCCAGTGTTTCAGTATGAGAATCAGGTGAAGGTGCACAAGGTTCCTTCAGATGGTGTACATACTAGCGAGAGAATTTTGCCAACTGTCAAGATTTGAACAGAAATATCACTTCTGTTTAATGTTGTCTGAAAGAGCTATAGCTTCTTATGTTCAAACATCAAAGGAGTTGAACACATCCCAGCAAAATGATTAATCTTTAAAGGCAGAATAAAGCTCGTATTTTTCAACACAATAAGAAATTGAAGCTTTCTCCGCATTATCTTACTATTGTTCAATAGTCTCTGTCCATTCAGAAGTAGCAGCACATGCTTAAAATACTGAAAACAAATGCATTCCATCAGTGGCAACACTATGGATGCAAGCGACTTTTGACTTTGATTCTTTTCAAGGAAAAAGGCTGAAAAAAGGATCTGTACTTATGGCAAAATCAGTGCAAAAGTATTTGGAGAAAGAAAGGAAGAAAAATGCTAAAGCTTTTCTTCTGGAGTGACATCTGAACTTGAATATAAATATTAAATCATTACTTATAAAGCTGTGTTTTCAATAGACCTTTTCATAAGCCAATAAAGGAACAAATACTCCAGAATTAATCATCAATAATTTGTATTTCACCTTTTTTTTTTCATTTTTGTCAATGTTTTAGCACTAGAAAGTGATTGCTAAAACCCTAAAATAATCTCTGCATTTCCTTAAAAAACTTCCAAAGTTTTCTTTAAAAAAAAACATAAAATATAGGCAAAGGAATTAAAGAGAAGAGAAGCAGTGAACAGAACTCACAATATCAAAAATTACTGACCTTGTGTAAGCATTATGCACTATGTAAGAGCAAGGACTCACTCCTCTTAAGGATACAATTTTTTAATGCAATACTCATTTTGCTAGAGAGAAACCTGAGGCAATGCTATTTTGTTTTAACTCCATCACCAAAATGTGACAATCTTATACATACCATTGTCTTACATGTACTTGCATTCTGCAACTGGATTCAAATTACTCAGAGCTTTTTTATTCTAACAATCAGGCTGTTCTGCAGCATTTTTGGTGACATTTTCCAGGTCTGGATACTGCAATTATATAGTCTCAGAACTGACTAGGGACCCAAATCTAAACCTGAATGCACTCTTTCCTGCCCAGTTTGCTCCAGCAAAATCCTTGCATAATACCAAACTTCCAGAAATAAGAGTTAACCATTGGGGTTAAAAATATTTTTTGTAACAATCAGAGAGATTTATGGATCACTAAGACAAATAATTTCCAAAAAGAAGGAATTTCTGCAGAGAACAATCAAATAGCAACCAAAACTCAGAGCACTATTAAGCTGTTTATCTGTGTTTTATACGCATCACAGATGCAAAAACTGGTGAACACTAGTGTGAAAAGGAGACTGTGTAAGGGATGAAGAGAAAATGAGACTTACTGTTCATGTCTCTTAGTTGTTCTTAAAGGTGGTAACGCACACTACAGTAATACCTAGACAGGTCTTAGAAAACACTTGACTACCCTCATTCAGAAAGTCCGTGGCTGAAGATGTAATAAAATAGTATGAGGAAAAGAAGTAAAATTTGGGATCCCCCATTCTCAAATCTTAGTGAAGAGGTGTTTTCAGAGCACTTTTGCAATAACAGGTAGCAGTTAGCTACCTAATAAATAAACCAATAACCTCATCACATCAAACCCAAGTCATTACCTAAATCCATGATCTACAGGTCATAATCACAATGTCATTAAAAAAAGGGAATAGATTAAAATGGGGACAAGGGATAAATATTGATACGTATCCAATGATCAACAAATACATTATGGTAAGACAAACAGTTCACAGACAATAAAACCTAAAGGGAGTATCATAAACATTCATTATAACTTGTGGCAGGATACAGGCTATAGTCCAAAGCCAAAATGTACTAGGTTAGAAGCAATGGTTCTGCAAACAGCAGAACAAATGAAGATTGGTTTCCTACTCTCTCTTTTTTGCTCAACTTCTGAGCTGAATTATTCTGAAATATTCTCTGTCTTTCTTCTTAAAAATCTCACCTCATAGCATTTGGCAACATCTCAAAGACTACTCCACCAAAGCGGTCTCAGAGATGTTATGGCTGCAGCATTTCTTTGGTCTCTTCAAAATCATTCAGTAAAACACTGCCAGAATGGGTTACTCTAACATGAGCAGCAAGCACCTGACCTTCAAGAGCTCATAGCAAGCATTTTCCAAGGCCGCCCCTACTCTCAGTTTCAGACTGTCTTAATAAGAGGGATCAGAGAGATCTATGGGAACCAGAAGATGCCAAAATTGCCTTTCCTAAACCTTAAATTTGAAGATAAGAGATCAGGAGATAACTGACAAAATGTGTATATGTGTACATATGTATATGAATATGTATATGTACACATATAAATATATTTATGGTAACAAATACCTGCACATGGGAAAGAGATACGGCACTTTGGCTACTTACAGGGCAATATTAGTAACTCAGTACAGAGGTGTCTCCCAGCTTGATTCCAGCAGCAGTGTGGAAGAATCTGATTCCTTCTAGATGACTCCAGGGATAAAGAGTAAAACTAATTAAAATTACATTTAAAAAGTAATGGTATTCTTTCTTCACTAAATTCAGGTATGAATTTAATTCTCCAAATGCTGTGTCAATGCTGCACCCTGAGAAAGACATAACCAGATCTCAGGGACTGTACATGGTATTTAAAGTATCTTTCAGACTGGCAAAATAATGAATGGAAAAGGAATGCAAAGAAAGGAGTTCCCAGCTGCACTAATTTCTAACACTGTCTTTCCCCCAAAATTTTTTATATAGCAAAGCAGTGAACATCTTTTCTTCAGTTTCATCCAGTGTGACAGCAGATTTATGTGTTTGACAGGTATGAGGATTGTTACTTGTCATCATTCATTATGAATCCCAACCACTTTTCCTATACTCTGCTTTGAAAGTACACACATATCAAAAACGCAGAAAAATAGATCAGCAATTATATCAATTTCTTTCACTTCAAATCTTAAGCATTGGAAGAAGCCCATTTTTCAATGCTCATTCAGTTGACAGAAAAGGTCGATGAGTACAGAAGAAGCAGCTGCTAACACAATATTGTCTAATCTTTTTGCCATAGGTAGTTTTAAGATATCCTTCATATGGAACCTACATTTAGAAAAATGAAAGGGTCAACTTAACAAAACTAGGTGATTAGAATATTCGATAAGGAAAGGAGAGTTAGAACAAATAATCTAACAGTTTTGGTGGCAACATTGTAGAGTTTTGTGCAATCTACACAATGTCTTAAAACAGCAGCAGTAGAAGCAGATGTGAAATAAACGTGTTCATAACTATGAAGGGGTGTAGGAGTTTTTCTGAGTCTTTTTTTGTGAGCGTTTTGTTTTTCCTCCAAACTCTCCATTTTACATAAATAAAGCAAAATTTGCCAATTCAGAAGACAGATATGTACAGTTCAATTATGGGGGAGATAGTTTTCTGTGACTCTATAAAAAAATTCTGGGGACCTTGCAGGATGTTTCATTTGCAGCAGCACCTTGGCTTTATAATGCGAGTCAGAGAAAAGGGCTATGGACCCTAGCAGCTACTCCTCAATACTCTCCCCAACATTCAGGTCCCAATTAGTCAGGAATATAGCATGGAAAATATTTTGATTTTAAATAGATGTTTTCCTAAGTTCATATTCAATAAGCAGCACTTTTGACCTTGAGAGGCAGCTATTCATAGAGCTTCATCTATGCTCAGGCAGAGACTGGGGGGAAGGGACTTCCTATACTTTACCAAAGGGATCTGAAGTCCCTCAACAGCTCTTGATGCAACCACTCACACTTCTGAAGCTACCTTTGGACCTAAAAGCCTGGAAGAAGACAAGTGTCATTGTATTCTATTTGTTTGCTAACAGGTGTGAATAATATATGCAAAATTCACTACCTTCCCTCTCAGGATTATCCATCTTAGAGGAGATAAAGTTGTGTGCATTTGGTTGTCAAAAATTAAGTAATGGGCTATATTGCAATTGTAGCTCATGCCCTGTGGAAGAGCTGTGCCCAAAGAAAGGCATTTAGTTTTCTTATTTCAGGAATAAATACAACCTTTATGGAAGGCCTGCTTTGTTCCAAAGGAGTTTAAATTTTATTACTCATGTAAGTCCTTTAGAAGTGCCTTAAAACTAAACATACGATAACTAGCATTTATTTTAAAAGGTCATGCTTATGGTTTTCAGGGGCCAGAGTCTGAAATTCCTTGTTCACCTGCTTTCTCTAATTCAAGAGTAAGTTGCAGAGTCAACACTGTGCCAAGCTGACAGAATGCCAAGCTCCTTACTGATGCAACAGTCACAAACCTTGTAGAAGTGTCACATTTCTGAGGACTGAAAACATCAATATTCTGCAATACTAAACAAGAAGAAAACTGAATAAATCACCAAACCTGACACTACAATGCTCACATACTTCTCTGTATACTTTTTCACATAATACAACAGCAGCCATTAAGAAACTGTCACTGACAGGCAGTGAGACATCAAAGCTCTGTTGAACGCTCCAAACCTGGGATAATTCATTTCAATTAATAGCCGACAAATGCTGAGCTTTGCTGTATCCAGTAAAGTCAGATATCTATGACAAAGGATATACAGATAAGTTGAAAAAGAAACAGGTAGTCCCTTCCACCACATTTACTGGGGTTCTATCACCATATTTCTGGCCTGTTTTGTTGGCCACTCCACATCCGGTATTTGTTACGCCATGCACAAGCTGAATCTGTTCTCTCACAGCCAGCTGTATAGCTGAAATGCAGCCTAAGTTGTCAACTGCACCTGTATCATGTGGACTTGCGCACTGTTCATATCCATCCTGAAATCTCCTGCAGACATCATTTTGCCAGGACCGTGCCTCTCTGACCACAGCACCTCATCAATATATCACTTACTGACCAGCTGTACTCTGATGTATCAAATATATGGCACTAGTCTTGACTTCCAAAGCCTGTATAATTTATTATGGCTCATTCACAACTTCTTATGTGCTTACAACTGTTGGTGACTAAACTATGACCTATGATCTGCAGTTCTTGACCACTCTAGTTAGTCTGTTACCTAACTTACAAAGATGCATCACCCCATCAGCCCCTGAGGAACACATTTATGCTTCCTTACACTCTCCTGTATATAATGCCCAAGAAAACTTTATAGTGATCAGGTCAAACCAGCTGTTGGTTATTATATTAACTTGTTTTAGAATCACGCATTGGAGAGAACTTTCAAAGATCACCTAGTCCAATCCCCCTGCCAATGCAAGGTCATCTGTCATTCGATCAGGTTGCTCAAGGCTCTATGCAACCTGGCCTTGGACACTACAAATGATGGAATATCCACAAATTCTCTCAGCAACCTGTTCCAGTATCTCACAATCCCCATTTTAGGAATTTCTTCCTTAAACTCAATACAAAATCACCCTATTTTCAGTTTAAAACCATTATACCTTGAACTGTCCTTACAGGCCCTGGCAAAAAATTTTCTCTCCGTCTTTCTTATAAGCCTCCTTTATGTGCTGAAAGGTTGCAGTAAGGTGTCCCCTGAGCCTTCTGTTCTCCAGACTGAACATCCGCAACTCTCTCAGTCTGTGTTAAAAGGAGAGGTGTTCCACTCTCTGACCATTTTCAGGGCCTTTCTCTGGACTTGCTGTAACAGACCCTTGAGGTCTTTTTATGGGCTGGGGGCCCCAAATCTGGATGCAGTACTCTAGGTGGGCTCTTACCAGCACAGAGTAGAGAGAGAGAGAATCACCTCCCTTGACCTGCTGGCCACAATTCTTTTGATGCAATCCAGGACATGGCTATCTCTGGGTTGTGAGTTCACATTGCCAGGTCATGGTCAATTTTATATTGACCAGTATCCCCAAGTCCTTCCCTGCAGTGTTGCCCTCAACAGTTTGTAAATTTAACCTGACAAGGCTTGTGTTGGATTACATCTGGTCAGAGGAACCTCCTCTTCTTTTTCATTTACGCAGCACTCAGGAGAAAGAATATGCCCAACTCTATCAACGGCAGAGGGTAAGATTTTTTTTTCTTTGGGGAATGTGACCTAAGCAAAATCAGGACTGGTATGTGAACATATTGAAGAGAGTCAGGTCTTTGCTGACTGAAAATAAGGTATCTCACTAAACCTGTCACATAAGGCTGCATTTACATTCAGTGCATTCAGAATTAATTAAGATGTTTATCTGCTTGCAAAAACAGCTGAATCGTCTCCCTTTGGGATGCTCATCATTTGGTATGGCAATGCTCACCTTGATGTAGGAGGCTGCAAGTGAGGGTATGGGGCTGTTGGTTTCTCCAGCTCCTCTCTGGGGACCCTGGGGATGACTCATTCCCCTCCACTGACGACCTGCACACACATGGGCAAGCTCCAACAACCTTCGTTGCTTCAGTCGCTCTTGTTACAGCTGAGTTCCTTGACTGAGACCACTATAGCATTTGGTATCACTAAGAGGGCCTCAAATTTTAGCCAGGTACTAGAATTTAACACCGCTTCTATAAAAACAGAGAGTCAGATTTCAGGAAAATTAATCAGCTTCCTGGTCTGCCTGCCATTCTGTCAATGTGCTGCCCTCACTGGAGTAATGGGGTCTTCTCACACACGAATTGAAGTGAATGGTTTGTACTAAGTTTTAGTGAGAGGCAGAGAGCTAAACCACCTCAGCAGTACTTTAATCATGCTTAACTGAGGAAGGGCAGGAATTTAAAAAGATTCACTGTTCTTTTTCTTTTGCATAAGACCACATTTCACCTTTTTTCTTCCTCTTGGCTAACTCAAAACCTGAGACACAGCACTTGTACCTCCAAAAGACTTGTCATAATCTGTTACAGGCTACAATACTTGACAATGTCGACAACTTTACCTGATTTTGCATAAATGTGTTATTTCTTCCTCCTTTTCAAAATCCAGGTTTGACTATGTGTTCCCATCTATTAGCACACCTTTGATACTACAGGTTCCTTACCAAACCCTTGTACCTTACCCAAACACTCCCCAGACTAGCAAAGCTTAAGAGGAACAAAGAGGTTTAAAAGAGCAAGGCTTGATTTATTTTTTTTCCTCTGTCACCATTTGGTTCCACTGTGGCATTACAGACCTTGGCTTTTTGTCTCATTTTTAATTAAGATAAATGTGATGACCAGCCCCCAGCCATGTGATCACTCTTTCTATAAGAAAAACTCCCATCTGCATACATTTCAATTTCATTAGATAAAGTGCCTAGGTTATCTAAAATCTCTCCTGGGATGTGTATGAAGAGTTATCTTGCTCTTAAACATCCAGCTGTAGATAAACACAGTTAGAAACAGATCTAAATGGGGCACACACAAAAAGAGGACCCCACTATTAATGACCTCTATTGGCTGGGTTTAAGGGCAGGAGTGTAATTTCCAACTTCAAGCTGCCAGTTTTGGGTATTCTGAGTATTATGATTTGGGAGTCAGGAATCTGTAAGGAATGAACCAGAGACCCCAAATGCTGCAGCAACCAATGATGCATGGGTGCATGCTCCAGTTCATGTGCTAGAGAAAACACACCTGACATGAGGCTGCATATGACCCACCGCTTGGAGGGGGAGGAGTAGAGTGTAGGACTCCCTGTAGAGCAGTCTCTTCACTGATAAATACCATGCTTCCCTTACACAAAACAGCAATGCAATGCTCTACACTACTGAGTCAGCTGGGATGTCATGGAAAACACATGCAGGCCTATGTTTCCCATGGAAGCCCTTGAGTGACTGCAGGGAAAGCCTTCTTCAGTCTTGACCAGGAGATGCTCCATATGATTGCAGCCATAGAGTCTGTGGAGTACCCACTAAGCACAGACAAACACAGCTTTTCTGCTGGAGGAGGGGCACAAAAAAACCTGCTTTTTTTTCAGAAATTCAGCTCCTCATCCACACCACCAATGATCCCCTGACAAATTTCAAGACACCGTAAAAATACAGAGAAGTTACAGATATCAAAAGAAGTCATCACATTTATCAAGATCAAAACCTAAACTTTTTTCCCTCCAATTTTATTCCCAGAAATTCCTGAAATTTCTGGTCTTCTTTTTCCCAGAGGAAATAAACTAATATGACTTAGGGCAGATACTCATCTTGGAAAAATTAATCCCAAGCTGTGAAAGTGAACACATTCATTAATCGGGGGGGTGGGGGGGGTG
>JAWWEV010000001.1:41418439-41461647 GCA_035583235.1 Hafferia zeledoni
GGAAGAGCCTGGCTTGGATTGGCACTGTCCGGCATGGGAGGATGGTGCGGGGGGGGTGGCGGTGGGAAGGGGGAAGAGGTAGTGAATGAAGTCTTCATCTTCATAAGAGATGTTATTCCTCTGGGTGCTCAATAGGACTGTGAGTTGACCCGAGTTGAGCTGACTCTTTCTTCCAAAACATGTTGCCCTGCATGGTGGGTGGTGGATGCCCCAGAGTGTGCTGAGTGGTGATTCCCTTAGGGGCATGCTGGGGCAGCATGTGAGCTCTCTCTCCAAGCACAGAATTAAAAGGATAAGTTTCAGGCCATCGTAGTTAATTGAGTCTAGCTTTAAAGGCAGATGGATATGAGCAATAATCCTCCAGATATTTTTTAAGAGCACATAAATATTTGTCAAGGAGCTTCCTTGTTTCATCTCCATCACAGACCCCATCTGCTTTAGTGTAACACAAGGGTTTATCAGCACTTCTCTGGGAAAAGTACGTGACTGTGTCATGACTCATCTCCAGTTATATAGACAGACCCTGAAAATCTCACAATAAAACTCTTATATCTCATAGTATACTGTTTTTCTCCTCAACTTTCTTTGTTTCTTCTCACCCTTCTCTCTACCCATAAACACATACAACTCATGAGTGTAATCTTACATACAATTTAAAAAATAAGTCCCAATATGCAATGCTGATCACATTACTGTATTAAGATTTCTCAGATTAAAACTGAAGAAAATATGCACACATCCACACAGATACAAGATGTGAACACAGGTATGCCCAGAGATGACATCTTTAATTGAAAGCTGCCTTCATATTTCACTTCCTGCAAGGATATAGTTCTAAATGCTATAAGCAGAAAAACCTGCATTGCTAACTAATATACTTCACTCTCAACTTATTCTACAGTTTTGAAACTCTTCAGTCACTGATGCTTTTGCCCTTGAAGGTCAATCATTTAAGAAGACAATATTTTGTCTTTTCAGAGCACTATATATCACAAGCAGTGTTGAAGAAAGAAGTTCACTGAAAGCCCTTGATGAAACATTCCTCTGAAAAAAACCAAAAATCAATAAAACCTTTGAAGTGTTGTTCTGAAGTACAACTGGTCTCATTTTCTGATGTGCCAGCATAAAACTCACTTCTGAGTAATTTTTGCAGAAAGAAATAAGTAGGAATTGTCTTATATGAAATGAAAGCCACAATAAAAATCAATAGAAAATGTATACTATCTTTTAGATAAATGCAGAAAACAATTTCAAAAATTAATGACAAGCAAATTCTTGAATCAGTGAAGCATGTGTTCAGCATCTACCTGGAATTTTAGACTGGGGGAAGAGAGACTTGAGCTCCCTATTCCCAGGATTCTGACAACTGTCTTGGAAAGAGAGTTGTGGTCTGCTGGTAGTGCCTGCAGCCTCCTCTGCTTTCTCACTCACACTGGTGTGGCTCAGGAAGATGACACACATCCCACAGGAGAGGGCACACCCAAGACCGCAGCAGTCTGCTACAGCAGATGTGAAAGTCTGCCTGTGCTTAATAAATGTCGGGGTTTAATAGCATGCATCATTACTGCTAATTGTACCCATGCCCATATTGCATTCATCAATTTGTACAAAAGCTAACAAGCTTTAGGTGTGATATCTGCAAAAGCACACTGTGTACCTGGCACAAACCCAAGGAAATTGTAGCGTGGTGAAGGTCGACCTCTTCCACCAGACAACTAGTGACAGCACAAAAGCAAACAGTGTCAGAGTGCACCAGGAGAGGTTCAGGTTGCACATTGGGAAGAATTTCTTCACTGAAAGAGTTGTCAAGCATTGGAATGGGCTGCCCAGGCAAGCAGTGGAGTCACCATCTCTGGAAGTGTTCAAGAAATGACTGGACATAGCACTTCGGGTTATGGTCTAGTTGACAAGGTGGTTATTGGTCAGAGGTTGGACTCAAACTTGGAAGTCTTTTCCAACCTTAATGATTCTATGATTTGCACGAATGACCTCCTCATATATACAGGCTATGAGAATAATTGCGAACCAATGAATGGCAATACCACCTGATAGGGCTGCAAAAGACTTTTCCATCCTTTCTTACATAAAAGTTGTTAAGATACAATGTGCAACTGAATGCATATAGCTCACCATTTCTCTTCACAATTTCAGCAAAATCTTTCCCTGTTTCTAGGACTATCATAGCACTTATGGGACACTCATAAGCATCAAAGGAATGTTGCAGCTGATTCAAATATCACATTTTCATGTTGCATTGGTAAGAAATGTTTTTGACTTAAGTTGGTACTTTTTATTCATGTCTCCACCTTTGTAAGTGTTCACACAGTTGTTCTTCTTACTTCCTTTAATACCATAATTTTTCATGTGTTAAAGCATCTTTGTGAGATTGCTATTCAAAAGACATTCTCAGAGCAAAGGTTAAAAGAAGTTAGAAGAGGAGATTTGTGCCATTTTCTCAAAAGCATCCATCAGGAGGTGAACAAATCAAATACTCTGACCACTTCCAAGGGGCCATGGGCAATGCTTACAATGCTCCTAAATACAGAGCACAGAGTGCCCTGTCTGTGTCTCACAGCTCCTGCCTCTGAAGCCTCCTGCTGAATGGCTGCTTCCACTCCCCCTTTTATATTCCACATCTTTTCTTTTTTTTTTTTTTGAAACATAATTCAGCACCACTCCCATATTGAAATAGTCTGTACAACCTCAGAATTAAATAATTTGCAATACACAAAGAGGCTGGCAGCATCAACATGTCCATGCCACACCAGACCTGTAACAAAACAACTCGTTCCCCTCTCAAACCAGAGTTGTGTCACTCTGACCTTCAGGCAAACATTAACGTCAGGAACTATTAACTATGCTAAATTCATTACGCATTGAGGGTTTTTCTTGGAAATATTATTGTTTGTAATCTTGCATTGTATGATGTTATACTCAGGATTCTACGGTTTTCAGAATAGTGTGGAATCAGACTTAGAATACCATTATTACAACACCAGAATAGCCATTTTTGTATTTCCTCAATTTAGAGATAAATAATTGCAAATAACAGAGAAGAAACAGATAGGCCATCACAGCAAGCAGAAGCAGATATGGTCCCTGTTTAAACTGTTGCTGACTCATGTCACCAAAACACCACTTGTGCCAAAAATGAGACAACATCTCACTCTTCCATGAGCTACACAATTTCAGGCAATCAGACAAAATTATAGGAATTAGGCTAATATTATCATGAATTCTCAATGTTTTAAATTATGAATGTCATAATGTCATGACTACCAAAACAGTACAGGGCTAATTTGTAAGAGAAGTGCAGGCAGCCATGGACCTAGTAAGATTTCCAAGTCATGCAAGTGACTTTCAGCACCTTCTAAATTTTCTTTAAATGCCTAATCTTCTAATAATCTCTAAATACATTTTAAAACCTTTTGCAATATTAGAGGGTCCTGGCACAGTTAATTGACAACACCTACTCTGAAGTAACATGAAAGGTCTCTCAACATCCCTGTTCTCATTTGTCCATCATAATGGACTCCAGACTGCACTAACAGTTTTTATGCCTTACAACAGTTCTGAAAATATTCAAAATTATCATTGTGATTACTCTTCAGGTATATATATGTGTAGGTGATATAGGGGGTCTCAGTGTCTTTCACTCCTTTTCATACTCCTCTGAGGAAAAAACGGCTTGAAGTCTTCATTAATATTTTGCAGGTCACTAACACGTTATGAAATGCAGCCTCAAGTAAGAGGGAAATACATGAACTTTCTGAGACACTGACAATTAGTTCTGAAAGATGATCTAGATCTAGCAAGCACCCCAAAAAAAGAGAAAAGGGAAATGTTGCCTCTGTCTTTCAAAAATAGAGGTAACAAGTACCCAAAGAGCAAAGCAACAAGCCTCTGGCCCTTCCAAAGGCAGGCAGCTGCAGGCAGACAAGTTCCTAGCCCTCTACTTAATCCACATGGTGAACATACCACTTGAGTGTCACGCTGAAGGAGTATTAAAAAACCAGAAAATTCCTAAACTACCCATGGGACAATGACCACACTGTGACATGGAAGAACAGCACGTTTCTGCATCATGACTGCTTTTGCAAAAAAAAAAAAAAAAAAAAAAAAAAAAAAAAAAAAAAAAAAAAAAAGAAGAATCTGAAAGTTCATTTGCAATGTAGAAAATTACATCCAAGGGGACAATACTACCTCTGCAAAAGAAGTGCTCCCAGAGAAGTGCTTGGCTTTTTTTTTTTTTTAAGCCATTTAATAATTTACAAAGAAAGACTGTCAACAATATGCCTAACCAAAATTTTACCTTATTGGTTAACAGAAACCTGCAAGTCTGTCACTGTGAACCATATGTTACACATAGTTGGCAATTCCTCTGCTTATAAATCTGATGCTGCCTTTTATGAGCCCTCGCTGAAGTCATGTGATGAGGTTGTTACCTCATGACTGAATAATGCAGTTTTATGGCTTGTAAATTCTCTGCTGAATGGCTTCATGTAAACTTGTGGAAAACAGAGAGGCAGAATTGCTGAAGTAGACGACTGCTGCAGAAATCTGCCATCCCACTGCCCAGAGGCAACTTCACATTCTCTCTTACCAAAGGCTGAGTCCGCAGCTTCAGAAGGCATTAAAGATTTGAAAAAATATTTCAGGATGCATGACAAAAATTGTGCAATGTATTTTGCCTCTGTTTCCCACACTGGTTTGAGAGTAGGAAGAGAGCATTCAGGGGCTGTGCTGACTGTGTTTGATTCATCAAATAACATATGGCTCTCCAAAGTTATTTCAGTACACCTGAAGTTGCTGCAGGTCAAATCCAAGCCTCTGGATTTTCTTAGATTCCAAAGGCACTCTGTTACATAGAGCTTCATTTCATAATAGGAAATGAGGATCCTGGAAAAAATACTATCTGAGAAACTCAAATTATTTATGAGCAAAAGTGAATGCTTTATTGCAAAAGATAAAGAATTGAAACAGAAATTGCAATACAGCATTGCAGCATAGCAATGCATGAAATTGAATGGGGTATTACAGCATAATAGGGAGAAGAATTCACAGTGAAACACGGCAAAGAAAACTAAAGAGTATAAAAGATTAAACTGTATTTCTATGCTACATATTAACCCCCAGGGTACATCAGGGCCTAAACAAGAGTGTGGATAAAGTTATTTCTGTCAATTAAAGGCAGATTTTTCTGTCACCAGAAAATTCCCTGCCAAACTAGATTGTTTTGAAAGAAAAAAAGGTTTCCTTTTTGTTATGATGACTCTAAACCAGTTACAGCTGTGTAAGAAAACAGATGTGGAATGGCAGAAGTGGAGGAAAGTTCACTGGATCGAATGTAAAGGATAATTTTGAGACAATAAGCTATTCTGGAACCCAAAGTCAGTGCAGAAACACTGACATCTTTAATGTGAATTCCCCCTTCCCAATGGCATAATCTGCTGACAAATGCAGGCGTTTTTGAATTGTATCCGCCTGCTCCTGGAAGGCACTGATGCTGCGCGTGCTGCTGTGATGCTTTGAATTTTAATGCTGAAGAAGAAACGGACACAGGGATCCTCACCGTGGTGGTGTCCTGCCCTTCCCTCACATAATTTCCTTCACATTTTTAATTTCCTGCAATCAAATTGGATACCTGCAAACAAAGAAAAGCAGTATTCCCCTTCCACTTTCCATTATCTTGTTTGGTATACCCCACACATTATACAGAATACTTATTCACTGTGTAATCAGAGTACTTATTCACAGGCAACACTCCAGTCACCAGAGCTCAAGGGAACATATTTGAGCTATCTTTAAATTAGCTATCTCAGTACTGATAGCAGGGTAGCTATCATAACACAGAGCACAGCACAGCATGCTGAATATTGCAGCCGCTTGAAAGTTACCACAGGTATTTCTAAGGGAGCTTCAATCTCAGCAGCATTTTTAATGAAGGGCTCTTTTTTGTTCTGGTTTTGCATATTTATTGTAGCTGGTTTAAGTTCAGAAATGAAGAATGGAGGATAATGAAATGGAGAAAGCAAAGGAGGGATGAAAACCAACATGACTTAGCTGAAGGATGGAAGCAAAAAAACCCAAAACAAACCAGGTTCCTTCATCCCTTAAGTCATTCAGGTTATTAAGTAGCACTTTTAAGATATTACCATGTAACACAACCTTTTGGCCTAGATCTGCTCAAAGTGAACTCAACAGCTAAAAAATTTAAAAAACCCTAACACACTGAATGAATGGAATGACACTCTAAGGTAGGGAGAGTTCTGAAAGTTTGAAACTACGTGATGACAAATGCTAGCAATTTTGGAAAGTCATTGCTTTGGACTCCAAAAGAAGCTAAATTTGCAGTTATATAATGGACTCTTACACATTTGCTGAAGTGTTCCCAGGAAAGCAAGAAAGCACATATTTCCTTTTGCATGAGAGAGGGATGTAGTCCTTATCAGTAGGATGGAGGGATATGAAGGAATGATGCAAGCAACATCTAACGCTACTACTTATTTCCTCAAGATAAGGACATTTCCAGGTAATTAATGCTGGGAAACATTTGGAAAGTCATATAAAGCATTGTGTATACAACAGAAAGAAGATCAGCAAAATGACAGCTCGACTTACTAAACAAATTTTGAAGTCTTTTAGTGGTCAGTCTTGGTTGACTTAAACCACGACCTGAGAGACACAGCATTCTGGATCAGAGATCTTGACACAAGGGAGTATACACAGACAGATAAGCTGTCAGTCAATTTCTTTCCTGGTTTTTTGTGTTTTGTTTTGTTTTGTTTTGTTTTGTTTTTCCCCTATCTACTTCTCTTAAAGAAACATCCCTTCTGATGCACTTTCAGTATCTTGTGCATTTAACCCCCATTTTCACCTGGATTGTTTCCTAGGTAATTCATATGATCTATATATTAGGAAGCCAAGAATTACCAGAATATATCATGAAACATCTGGAAGACTTGAACAATAATGGTACTGGAAAAAGTTTATATCGCAAAACTTGCACAAAACCTCAAAGCTTGTGTAAACCTATATTAAATTGTACAGTCTTCTCATTCCAGTGAATTACCACATGTCAGAGGTCTTGTACAACTGAAGTAGAGATATGGAATAAAAATGAGACCAAACGCCAAAGTCTTTCATAAAAGATTTAGTTTTAAAAAGAAATGCTGTTATAAATAACCATGAAAAGCATTCCTGGCAAGTACTCACCAGAGGGAGTGCCACAGATCTAGGAAGAGATACTAAAGATGAATGCTGAAGCTTAATTTTCATCAAGATATCAGATTTTTACTCTTGGTAGCCTCTAGAGACGGAAAGTGAACTTGATCATGTAGAAAGACTGTGATCTAAAGCTTGGATAGTCATAAAAGTACTCTTGGGGAAAGGGAAAATATTGAATAACACAACATTTAATGTTGTACTATGGTCTGCACAGCTTCTCATCAACAACAAATTTACTTACCTGAACATATCCAGGGCAAATATTGTTCCCAGCTTCACAAAAGCCACTCAACTGAGGTCAGTGAGTTCAAACAGATGCAGAAAAATGCAGGATTATGTTACTTAGTATAACCCATCACTTATGAACCTGCTAACAACATCTACTTGCAATAAAAGAAATATGAAAATACATAAATAGGCTGTTAGTGGTTAAAGTTTTATATAAAATGATCTTTTCCTTTTGGAGAAATTAGTCTTTTTGAAACTAATGCAGCATATTCATGGGTGACTATCTATGTCCTCAGAGAAGAGTAACATTAGAAATAATTATGAACCATCTTAATTAATTAAAGCTGGTTTTCCACCCACTTAAGTTTTTAATCTATTGCTGTGCTAGCCAACTGAGAAGTGACACACTGGCAGTAAAGAACTGATTATATCACCACCAGCATTTTCTGAAAATACTAAGAGCCAAATAACAGCTTGTCCTTGGCAAAGAATGCAGGTTTAGAAAAGAAAGTGGAACTAAACCTGGTACCAGATGCAAGACTTGAGGTGTTTCTGTACTAACGTTTCCTCCGAAAGCCAAATTTCAGGAAGACATTCCCATACTGGTACAGGTAATAGGCCACAAAAAGATCAATGTGACAAGTACACCCAAAAGTCAACAGAATCAACTTAATTTCTCTGCAATATGAGGGAACAAAAATATAATTTTCCTTATGTCCTTATGTTTAGCATATTATTAAAAAGGATTTTCAGAAAGAATGGTGCTCACATGCTCCACATTCAAAGGCACATTGCCTCCAAATGATGTTAAAAATTTTGGCCAGAAGTAACTATAATGGGGCTCTGCTACTACAGGTGCCACTGCATAAACTTATAGGATAATACTTAGTAGATGAGAGAAGGAATGTTCATATAGTGGAATCTACAAAAACAGAGCAAGTCACAGTACAAATCTTCTGGGCCAAGACTTGTGCTAAATGGTGATGCCAACTTTCATTCATTCAACAAAAAAAAAGTAGTGTAACAAATAAAAGATGCCAATGGCTCAAGAAAAGGTAACTCACTTCACAGATAACCCTTGCAACTCTTATGTTTGAGGGTTTTTCAGTTATGTCCAGCTCTGCTGGACCTGATCTTTATCAACAAGAATTGATGAGAGATGCAAAGGCTGGGAATAGTCTTGGCTGTAAGACCACAAAATGATGGATGCCAGGCTCCTGAGAGGATGGAACAAGGAAAACAGTAGGATGACAATCTTGGACTTCAGGAGAACAGACTGTGGCCTATTAGAGGATCTGCTTGGGAGAACTCCATGGGATAAAATCCTGGAGCAAAGAGAGGTCCAAGAGCTAACTGACTTTCAAGGATCCCACCTGAGCTCAAGATTAGTCCATTCCTAAAAAGCAGGAAATCAAGGACCAGTGGTAGGCAACCTTCACAGATAAATAAGGTCCTGCTGACTGAACTCAAACAAAAAAATAAAGCATACAAGATGTGGAAGCAAGGACAGGAGAAATGTAGAAACAGTCTGAGCATGCAGGGATGAGTTGGGAAAACCAAAGCCCATCCAGAGTTTAATCTGGTGATAAGCAACAAGAGCTTCCACAACAGAAAGAAGGCTAGGGAAAATGCAAACCTGCTGCTGAATGGGAATGAAGACCTGCTGACAAAGGACAAGGAAGCAACTGCATTTTCCATATGTAAACTAATGAAGTATAGACTAAGTATGTGGACAGTAAGTTGAGTTGAAAACTGTCAGGCTTGCAGGGTTGTGGTCAGTGACATGAAATCCAAACTGGGTTGAAAGCCAGTCACTAGTCATGCACCTTTAGGTTCACTCTGGAATCTACTAAATATTGTTTACCACCTTCATTAATTACCTGGATGACAAAAAAGAGTGTACCCTCAGCAAGTTTGCAAATGATACAAAATTAGGAAGAGTGGCTGATACATCAGATGGATACACTGCCATTTAGAGGGACCTCAAGAAGATGGAAAAATGGGCTGACAAGGACCTCATGAAGTTGAACAAACTGAAATTACAAGTCCTATACCTGGGAAGCAATAATGCCAAGTACCAGACAGACTATGATCAAACAGCAGCAAAGCAGCTCTTCAGAGAAGGACCTGGGGACTCTGGTGAACACCAAGTTCCAGTAATGTATGCCTATGACAAAGGCCAACAGCCTTCTGGGCTCCATCAGGCAGAGCACTGCCAGCAGGTGGCCCTGCCCATCTGCCCAGCACTGCTAAGACACAGCTGGAGTGTTGTGTCCAGTTCTGGGGTCCTTAGTATAAGGGAGGCATGGACATGTTGAGACAGTCTAGCAATGTCCACAAAGAGGATTAAGGTGTTAAACCATCTGTCAGGCTGTTTGAGAGGCTGTGAGAGCTGGTACTGTTCAGCCTGGAGAAGAGAAAGCTCAGGGGGGATCTTGTCAATGTATATAAATACCTGACAGGGGTGTAGAGAAGATGGAGATAGTCTTCTTAGCATAAAGAAAAAGATGTAATGCATGGAATTTCATTTAGACACCATAAACCCCACTTATTTAGTCTTAAGAATGGTCAAATGCTATAAAGGATTTCCCACAGAAATTGTAGAGTTTTATCCTTACAGGTACTCAAAATGCAACTGATCACAGTTCTAGGCAACCTATTCTAGTAGACCCTTTGAACAGTGGGGTTGGCCTTGATGACTTCCAGAGGTGTCTTCGGACCTTAGCTATTCTGTGACTCTGTGATTCTGTTTTCCCTAGTATCCTGACACTTGACTTCCTACAGTGTGAAAATATGCATCATTTTAAGAGCACATGATCAAAAAGTGCATACATGCTTGCATATACACAAGCAGAACAGCAGATGCCTTTACAGGCATACAATACTGTGTGGAAGTTGTACCACAACCTCTGTTCTGTGGCCAAGAGAGAGAAGTGACCCAAGTCCCTACAGAAAAGAAAAGCAGTTATCCCTTATTCATCATTTTTCAATCAAAGGAAAAGAATGAAAGTGTGATGCGCATACTGCACAGATTAGGAATGTTGGGAAGCATGTGCCAGCAAGCAAACCGCATCTGTACTCCCGGTATATCATTTTACACTGCTCACGGCTGGAATGTGCTAAAAAGCATTGTGGCCCAAATGGCAGCTGGCACATCAAACCCAATGCCTACATTCAGTCGGCTGCCTTTTCCCTGGGCAGCACAAAGAATGGCTGGCTGAGCAGCCAAACGCCTCCTCCCATGCCGGTTCACAGGCCCCCAGGCTTTGCTGGCTGGCTCTGAGGGAGCAGATGGGAAGAGATTATTATTTCTGTGAGGGAGAGAGAGGGAATAATCTTTGGTTGCCAGTGGGGTGTGCACCATACCTAAGAAGGGAAAAGCTGTAAATGGGTTGCTGTTGCCTGCTGCTGCCTTGGGGTAGTGGTGAAGGCAGGTGCTTGTGCAGTGTGAATACAGGAAGATGCTGTTAAGAGAGTGTGTGATGTTTCAGGTGGAGAAACAGGGATAGCCCTCTCTGAGATAACATAGAATTGATCTAGCTGTCCAGATCATTCTGCACAAGTTTACCTCCACAAATCCCTTCCAACAGCATTAGTGATGAAATGCCTTATTCCTTGTAAGACAGTCCTGTGCTGTCTAATTTCCCACATTCCCACGTTCTCACGTTCAGATGTGAGTGCACTACTTCCCTGGCCTGCTTGATGCACAGCTTCTCTGATACAGGCACAGCTGCAGCCACCCTGCCATGCAACCATGAGTTGGAGATCACAAGGATGGAGTTACCAGTCTGGCAAACATCTTCCAAACCTGCATGTTCCTTTCTTATGTACTCACTTCTTTGGTATATAATATTGTTTAAGTACTTCCAGTGCTTTAACTGAATCCTGTAAACAGGAAGAATCTTATAAATAGGAAGAAGAGGTATTAACTTTTTGTCTAGTAATAGACTGTCAATAACTTTTACTGTCAGTTTCCTGTCCTCTCAAGTCAATTTTTGAGGTTAATTTTACTTTACTATGGCTATACAAAATTATGAGGTAACTTTACATCAATAAATGCAAACTTACCTATATGCACGGACATATGCAGTATTAGACAGAAGAGACAGGGCATCAGAATTTATATTAAAATATAGTTAGTAACTTGACTGACTCAGGAGAAAAGATATTGAACACTGACAATCGAAGGAAAATGTATTTGATGCGCACATTCTATGCATTCACTGTGCCATAACTACACACAGGTACAGTAATTCCCACATTAGCCTTACCACTCCTATGCAGGGCAGTACTCTGGCTGAATGCACAACATTGCTTTCAAAACAAAGGCAAACTCCACATCCTAAATCTAACTTGCTTATAAGACAGACTCACAAAGCAATTCCCCAGAGAGTCTGAAGTGAGATGCCCATCTGCTCAACTGGAGATATATTTTCAAAATGATAAACAGCTGCTTGAAAAACTTTGAGAGATGGTAACTGAGAACAATATAAATGAAGACACGTTATACCAGAAAAGTAATTCCAAAACCCCATGCACTTCTGATAATAAACCAAAAGGCCTGCCTGAGATGTAAATACCCTCTTCAGCTAGCAGCCCCCTAACAGCGCCCCTAATCCTCTAGGATTCACAGCTTCCAGGAATATTTTCTAACTCACAGGGAAATTATCCATCTGTAAAAGCTGCAGGAAGCTAGACAGATGGGGAATTAAAGCCACACACTGAAGACATTGAATTTTGTGTGGCTAGCTCTCTTGTTTGGCAGTACAACTGTTATGACAGACAGGATGAGGTGGCCTCAGCTGTCAGGAAGAGGAGAGTCCATGCAGGACCTGTCTGGAAACAGCTGGGAAACCTCCCCACACTTTCTACCCCTTGATAAGCCAGCAATAAAACAATAATTTGTAAACCAAGTAAATACCTGGATTTAGTGTGGACTTTTCTTCCAGTGACCCCTGTAGCGTTGTACAATGATGGGAAAGTGTCACAGTGTTCACTTTACATGGGGGAAACTTGCAGCACCTCTAATGGCAGTGATAGAAACTAAATCCAAAGCTGCAAGACTGGCTTCATGGTAATCTAAGAAACTTTACCACTAATATCACTGAAGCCAAATTTCACTTAGATTTTCTGAGTCCTGTACATTCCTTTCAGCCTTCTTTTTGGTATGAATTTGCTTTTAGGTTTTTTAAGGTATGGAAATAGCTATTCCCTAGGACTCCTCTTAGGAATGCCCATTTCTTTGTTACCAACACACTCACTATCCACTAGGGAAAAAAAAAAAAAGAACACTTTTGACCTTTCCGAACGCAGAAGTCCTAGAGTGCATATAGAGAAAGATGAAGACTTTGAGACACTGAGAAAAGAAAAATAGCCTGAAATGCAAAACGATAACCTGCAAAAATTGATTAACTGCTTTTGCTTGTATTTAAACTGGCAATATACATGGGGCACAATCCAACCTTTCTCCATGATATCCCCAGAACACACGATCTCCTGGAACAACTGGGATCAATTCAAGGTGCACAAAGATAATTCAATGCCTGTAATCTTTCATGCTGAGACCTCTGAAGTGAGGCACATGGCATTATCAGCATCACTATGCCTTGAACATCATACAGCACCTCTCCTATTATTTTAAGTCTTATAAAATGTTTGTTATTTTTCTTCTATCCTACCACTAGCTTCTGGTGGAAGAACTCTCCCATAGTTGACTCTCTGATCTTGTCTTTCACCTCTCTTAAAATCTGCTCATGGCTTTCTTTTCCCTGATCCAATTATGTCATGATTCTGCCTGTATGTACCCATATGGCCGAGTCCCAGTGCCAAGCCCTCCTTAAGCTCCATGGATCCTCATTCCTGCCCCCTGGATCTTCAATTCTTCCTAAATTCATTACATTGACTTAGTACTATTTCACTCAAGCAAAACATTCACAGAAAAGCCATGGGAGTATTACTTGAATAAAGACTTTGCCTAAAGCCCTGGATTTGGCTCACTGAGGTTATACACCTCTATTGGAAACCAGTTCATAGGTTCAGGCATGGTGCTAAGACACCAAACCTGGTATGTGGATAGAAGGTATTTCTTGAATTAGTGTTATAGAAGGACACTGACTTTGGTTGTCACCCCAGTCAATCAGAATATGCTCTCTCCTTACTACAAAAACATAAAACCAAACAAATAAAAATACTCAACCCAACCAAACCAAAACCAGAAAAACAAACCAAATGAAATGAAACAAAATATGTGACAATTCAGGAACTGTTCTCAAAGACATATGTATCCCTAAAAGTACCATCATACCTTTGAGCAACACAGAGCCATATCATATAAGCAGGAGCTAATTAATTTCCAGTCAATGCAGTGCTTTTAAGAAGGTCACAGACAACAATTTTTACAGGAGGAAGCCGAGGAAGCCCCACTCCAACCCTGGCCAGCACTTGTGGCAGGGCCAGAACCCATCACCACTGGGAAATGCAGCGATTTTCATCACTACCTCTCATCATGGGCAGAGGAGCAAAGTAACTCAGTTTTGCTGATACAAGGGCACTTGACCTGGTCAGCCTGCATCCAGCATCATATGCCATCCAATACAGTTGGCATGCTACAGGCTGTTTAAAAGCCACAATGAGGAGACAACATACTCTTCAGTGATAGATGGCTCTAAACAAGCTCATGCATAAAATTAGAAGCAATCTGTAGAACTGCAGTTTCCATTCTCCCAAGGAATTGAAAGGAGGATGATTATTATAGCAGCAATTGCTAGGGCTGCTGTGTCAAAAGGGAAATGTGCAATTACCTCCACCCCTCAATATATACACACAGACCAAAGACCAAACCATTCCCATTTCAAGAGCTTGTAACTCCTCCAGACATGTCATGTAGTATACAAATCTGAGCCCAGGCACACTCACTTGCTCTAGTAAAACTAGAAGGTCTGTTTGTAGGTATATTTGAAGTTGATGAGGTCTAATAAAACGTGGGTACATTTTCATGTCAGCTTGTTTCATACACTTCAGCAGAACAGCTTTTACTTTTTCTTATTGAGAAATTTTGCACCCTATTAACCTTCTCTGTATTGTATAAGGAACAAGAGCCCAGCAACATTATTCTCCTGTGCAGGAACCAGAGGCCGGACCTTGACCAGAGACTGATCCTTCTCATTGATCCTTTCAGTCTCAACAGGTTTGCAGAATGTAACCAACTTAGAAACTACATTCCTACAGGATTAAAAATGTGTATTGCCACCAGCAGTAAAAGGTGAACCACTTTACTGAAGCACAAATTTTAAGCTGGCATTGACCCTTTAACATTGCAAAAACTCCTTCTGAAATCAAAGCCAAAATATCTATTGGTTTCAAGGCATTTTTAAAATTGCTAAATGTTTTGTGATTATGATTGGACAAAACTGAATTACCTTATTTCACATAACAGCTTCACCTTCTAAAAATATTATCAACAAGGAAATTATATTAGTTCTATAAGGTGCTCAGCTACAATGCCCCACAAGAACATCAGTGAAATTTTGGGTGATGAATACTGTAATACTGAACTTTGTATGAGAATGCAGGAATAAAATAAGGGACTCTACAGTGCATTAAAACCAATTACCAACTAAACTAAGATCAATGACATGACAAACGACAACACAGGAATGATTTTGCTTGCTAGAGCTACTTATCTGATCTCAAGCTTCAAAGAGAAATCTAACAAAGCATGGAGGACTGGTAAAGGCCCTAATTGTGCAGGAAAAAGTAGGAACAGGCCAGAAAATATTTGCTTAATCTGAGGCTTCCTACCAGAAAATTGGATGGCATTTTCTATTATTCAATCCTAAGAAACTTATCCTGATGTGGTTTTCTAAAAGACTGGGTGATGGATAGGAACATGGTCTGAGAAGCTTGGTGTACCTTGCCTTTGTACCATCAGTGTCCCATAGACTCAGTGGAGAAGAAACAAACCGCCCTGCTTCAGTCAAAAGAAAATATGTTAATGAGTACATAGGAGTGGCTTGTTAAAAATTGAATATGGATATTCAGAAAAAAACTCCACACAATTTTCAGGGTAAATTGTTCTATACAAAATTCCTTTTAGATAACTAGGAATGAAAAATAGAAAATGCTGCTAACCCAGGGATATCACTACATCCAAGTTACCTGCTCTACAACACAGATGGACTCAACTTCTTCAAAGAACATCATCTCATGATCTTCAAATCCACGAAAAAGCTGAATGTCTAGCTATGTATTAATGCATTTTATAATGCTATTTGTGCAGGAACATATTCCATATAAAAGGGACAATTGAATAAGATCATCCTGACCTGAAATTGCAGTCACAGTATGTTTTTGTCTGGAGTCATCCATGGCATTCCTGTGCCAAGCATTATCATACTGTTATAAGACCTTTAACACACGCATTCTCACAGAACTCCTATAAGGCACAGGAGTATAACTGCAAAAGAAAATTCAGATCTGGACTATAAGAGGGATGTTACCACATCAGATGGTATTGTTTTATATTAATCAGAGAAGACAATCCTCTGACACTCCCTCATATACCTATCATTATTAATACTGTACAAAGAATTGGTCAGTAAGGACTGCAATGGAAGTTTTAGGGGAAAAAGAGGTTTAAAACAGAATCACAGAATCATAGAGTGGTTTGGATTGGAAGGAACCTGAATGACCATCTATCTCCAATCCCCCTGCCATAGGCAGGGATGCCTTACACTACACCAGATTGATTAAAACCCCATCTAATCTCACCTTGAACACTTCTAGGGATGAAGCATCCACAACTTCTCTGGGCAACCTATGACAGTGTCCTGTCTTTCCTCACAGAAAAGAATGTCTTCCTAATATCTAATCTAAACCTACTCTCTTTCATATTAAGCCATTCCCTCTTGTTCTATCACCACATGCCCTTGTAAAAAGTCCCTCTCCAGCCCTCTGGTTAGCCCCCTTTAGGTACTGGAAGGTGCTATGAGGTCTCCCTGGAACCTTCTCTTATCCAGGCTGAAAAACCCCAACTCATTTAGCCTGTCTTCATAGGAAAGGTGCTCCAGGTGCTGCTCAGATCATCTTCAAGACCTTCCTCTGGACTTGTTCTAACAGATCTACGTCCTTATGCTGGTGGCCCCAGCCTTCAGGTGGGGTCTTGCCAGAGCAGAGTAGAGCAGGAGAATCCTCTCCCTCAACTTGCTGGCCATACTGCTTTTGATGCCCGGGACACAACTGGCTTTTTAGTCTGCAAGCACAAAGTGCCAAGTCATGTTGAGCTTCTCATCTACCAACACCCCCAAGTTTCCCCCAGGGTTGCGCTAAATACATTCTCTGTCCAGCCTATACTTGAGCCTGGGATTGCCTGGGCCAGATGCAGGATCTTGCTCCTGGCCTTGCTGAACTTTTTGAGGTTTGTACAAGACCATCTCTCAAGTCAAGGTCCCTCTGGATGACACATCTTCCCTCCAGTGTATCGACATCATCAGCTTGGTGTTGATGGCAAACTTGCTAAGAATGCACTCAATCCCACTGTCTCCACTTGGACACTGACCCACTGACCATAACTTTTTGAGTGCAACCATCCAGACAATTCCTTTTGCAAGCAGCCATACTAATCTTCTTCCACTCTTCTTATGGAGACGTAATATTTACTACCTACAAATTTCCTCTGGTCTGTATTTGTCATCTGCATAGGACTTAACAGCAAACTATTATTACAGAACCAGTACTGGCCTGATTGCCCCATAATTATCACTTTAACAGGAGAAAGAGGGACATATAACAGGAACTGAAGCCTCTCAATTTTTTGATGAGGAAGGAAAAAGAACTCAGGAAATTAATATGGAACCATATTTTGATTTCCAGCCTATGTCTGGCATATTTTGCCTTAAAAGGAGTGATTCTACACTTAAAGAGAAGATAAAAAGGCCTCACCTTAGTTATAATCTACTGCCTAAATGCAGTAGGGATATTTTGTCTGAGGTGACAAAAGCTATGGGAAAAGCTAGATCATTTAAAAAAAATAGATATTTGAATAGCATTGTTATGCTAAGGATAAAAGAAATGTGTATTGTGGTTGAAGTCTGGCATGTGCTTGGGAATGTAAAAGAGAACATTCTTGTAGAATAGGTATTGGCAGAGTCTAAGTTATAACACACTGTTATTTCCACTATAATATAATGCAGATATTTCAAATATTTGAAATACTCAGAATTTTTGTACAATCACAATAGATTCAAAAATTCACTGTGTTAGAGCACTGCATTTATGAGGCTGAGGGACAGCAGGGGGCAGGCAAAAAGGAGATTCATCCATCATGGGGCAGGGGGATGCCTGTGCTTAGGGCAATGACACAGTTCTAACACACGTTTTGACATGCAGCTATGGAATTTCAGACTCCAATTAGAGAGTCAAACTACCTTATATCTAAAACAGGTTTGCCTTCAAAAGATTTATGTATATTTGTAACTTCTAACTTCTCTTTCTCTCATGATAAAAACAAGTTCGTGGTTTTTTTCCTAATAAGTGGGAATTATTTCTTTTTATAAAATACCATGTAAATTAACTGGCTTCTAAATGTGCAAACTGTATAAATTAGGTATTAAGTACACTAGTCTTTCGCTTCAGAATAACAATTTTTGCACAGTAGGTTCAATTTTGTCTTGAGCACAGCTAACTGTTAAAGTAACATTAACTTTTACTACAAAAATAGTAAGAAACTTATGAATATTTCCTATATATAAAAGGGAACCAAAAGATCTTGAACCAAACAAAGCTAATGATAACATCTCTCCTAATTTATATTAACAGACTAAATTATTAAAAAACCCATTTAGTCATTTAATTTTGTAAAAAATTAAAATCTTAAAAAAAAAAAGGAAAGAAAACTGAATGTATGAACATTGACTCACTTAGCACTTGATGAAATGCCAAGGAAACCTGTTTATCTACCTCTAAACCAGCAGCTTTTAAATATGACTGTGCTTTGTCTTCTTTCCATGCAAGGAAGTATCTAAATGATTGCTGTATGACACTCACACAGCCATACTCTCATACCCTTGCCAGAACCCAGCTTTATTCTTGCCATCTCACAGAAAATCATGGCTCAACTTTAGTCCTGTAAAATCAAGCTGAAGCTTCTCTTGTTGTGACCAGAGCACCAGGAACACACACTGGTTCACACCATGCAGCAGAAATACTGCCTCTAGGATTGGATGGGCCACCTTGTAGGGCCATGGGTAGCTCTTTCCATTGGCTGTGGAGAAATATTACAGAAGCCTTCCCTAGGTTTGATGGTTAATTTTAAAATCTCCAGGGTCAGATGACACCAGCCTGACCAAGAAAGAGACTTGGCACTTGTCACAAAGGAACCTTGGAGCACAGCAGTCCCATCGGGCTGGCTGGTGAAAGTCCTGGACAGTCACGAGGCTACCCTTGCATGGGGAAAGGACCAGTCCTACAGGAGCGTTTACAGCTGTAACCTCTTAGACTCTCCATAACAATTTAAGAGAAGACATGGAGGGAGGTGGGGTACCACAGACACTCAAAGGTGTTCATGGTCCTCAAAAGCAACCCTTATACCTCAAGTTAGTTTCATCCTTCCCGGATTATCCAAAATGGCTTTATTGTGTGTCCTCTCTGCAATATATTTTCCCTCCCAAATGTTAATATGAGACATATATGAACAATTGACCATGACCTCCTGATCCACTCTGCTACTGATACCAGTACTTTTGTACCATCGTAAATGGACATCAGTAGCATCAATAAAATCCTGTGGTTTCACCTGTTTTCCTTCCAAATAATCTCAATTCACATGATGTCAAGTGAGGCCATTCCCTTACAGTAGGAGTTTTTCATTTAAAAAAGGTCTCTTACTTTACACCAAATGTAAAAGAAGATACCAATAAGGCCAGCACAGCTGTTCCAGCTGTCTGAGGTTGTTGAGAGCCCTATGATTAGCTTATTAGAATTGGAAAGTGCCTTGCATTAGTGCCAACTTTCTCATATCTGGCTATGTATGTGTTAAGCTCCATATATTTATGCAAGGAAAACAAGGCATCTATATACTCCAACTACTCACCAAGATGTGAACAATCTCTCACCTCGTGAACATCATGAAAAATAAACAATTATAACACATATTCTCCTGAGAACAAGCCAGGGCTGTTCATAAAGCTTTTGAATGGACTGGCAGTCCTTTCTGCCTATGGCCAGGCTGCAATTGCTGCCTCTTAGCTGAAGTGAACCTCCAGCCTGGTGCCTGACCTTGTCGTTACCCCCCCTTTCATCTTTTATATTGGCTTAGATAAAATCTGGGCCTAACTCATTTTGGCAAAAGTACCACAACTCGATACTCTTTTCCTTTTGACAGGCTTCTCGTAACTCTGGCCACTTCTGTAGTTTCACTCACTGCAACTATCTGGTATCATCCAGGGATCAAACTGTGCAAGCACTATACAAATCCCCAAAAGCCTCCTTCGGGCCAAAGGAAATTCATTGTCTGCCCTTGAGCTGAGCTTTTCTCATTCTTGGTCTCACTGGGCTTGAGTCTGGAGGCAGAGATTGGCTCCATGTCAGAGCAGAGGCTGCCAGCCCACAGCAAGGCTCAGGTCTGGCACATATCCCATCAGAGACCTTAGCAGCAGGCGTGACAGCTGGGACCTATGACAGAGGTGGAACGTCTGGAGCTTCCAGTGCAACCATGATGAGAAATCTGGCAGTTCTGTGGTTAAATGAGATTTGAAACAGATATTTTGGCCACGGATTGCTCACAGGTTTGGAAGCAGAATGATCATCAATAATGTTTCTCAACAAGAAAAGCGACAGTGAAATCAACAGCAACAAAGAGGATTGCAGGCCTTTGCAAAGATCCAGGATTTCTTAGTAGAAAATTCCAGAAAAAAAAGGCAAAGCTAACACTTACTTGGTTGCTGATGCTTTCTTAACAGAATAATTGAACTGGCCTCTTTATGTCATGCAATGGCCACACAGGGGAATAGATCACTCCTGCCCTCTCTTCTCACTTTCGCTTCAAGATGGGTACCAGCTCAAACCTACACAGGTAATTTTCTCTCTTCTCTCCCTCAAAGCAGTATAAAATAAATACATGTTGCTTAACCCAAGATCGGGTTCCTCAAGTGCAGTGATCTAAAGCCAAGGTATCTCTGTCACCTCAAGGCTTTTTCTGTAGCTGGCAAAGACTGGGTGCCCTGGAAAAGGAGCTCACTCTCCCTCACCTCACCATTTTAGAATGGGATGCTTTTTTATTAACAAAGTTGGATGACATAAATTCCCACCAGAGTATATGTGACATTTTTCAGGTACCTTCTTTCCTACATAAGTACATGACAATTGCAAGGAGCAAAACAGTTGCCAAAACAAAACTGAAATAAAATGGTTTCCACATCAGTTCAGAGAAATCCCTGGCTTCAGATGAGGTCAGGAATTCCTGTGGCAGTGAATGGGAGCTGTCACTCTGAATTTCACAGTGAGGTCTCTGGTGGCAATGCGACAAAGCTACCATGATTTTCCTGTGTCAAGGGACTGCTCTCCTTGGCCCACTGCAATGTGTTTGTGGCACTTCTGTGTTGACAAGAGAGCATACCCAGGTTATGTCAGGGATGAGAATCATCTGCTGTAATTTGCTGTATTCAAATGCTAGAAGGCAGCTGGCTTCAGCTCTTTTGTGCCAAGCAAAGTGATGGAGACGAGAGCCAGAGGGAAAATTCAGTGCTTTAGATGCAACTTGAAGCCTAAATCCTCTGCTCCCTTGATCCTCATTAAATGTTTGCTCAGTGCATCAAATTCATCCAATATTGTTTTCCCCACTCAGCTGTTTTGCAGGGACTCTGACAACACAACCATTCCTGACAAAGATCTAGGATCTCCAGCAATGTATTGTAGAAGAAAGAATGATACATAGTACAAAACAAGAGGACAAAATGGCAAAAGATGTGGCTTCATCCGGACTGTAGACCCACAAGACTGACAACTCCTCTTTTCCATGCACATAAATGAAAAAGAAAGGTTAAAAAGCTACCTTGGATGAGCACTACCCTGCAGGCTGCTTTGTAGAATACCTACATTTTGGGAGTAGTTTTCATGTATAATAATAAAAAGTGAGCTAGAGTTGACACATGATCCCTGGAACAGAACAATTTTAAAACCTCATAACGGCTAGAAAAAGGCTACAATGAAGACCAAATCTAAATAAAAAAACACTAACTGACTAAAAAAGAAAAAAAATCACTAGCAACTGAACTGGGAAAGTGGCTAGAAACTTCCCTGGTAGAAAACAACCTGAGGGTGTTAGTTGACAGGAGCTGAACAAGAGCCCACAGTGTGCCTAGAAGGTGGCCTAGAAGGTATCTTGGCTTCTATCCGCAATACTGTGGTGACCAGGATGAGGGCAGTGATTGTCCCCCTGTACTTGGCACTGAAGAGGCCACACCTCGAATCCTGCATTCAGTTTGGGGCTCCACACTACAAGAAAGACATTGAGGTGCTGGAGCACATCCAGAGAACAATGGAACTGGTGAATGTCTGGTGGACAAATCTTATGAGGAGCAGCTGAGGGAGCTGGGCTTGTTTAGCCCAGAAAAAAACTTAGGGGAGACTTTGTCACTCTCTACAACCTTCGAGTAAAAGATGCTGTAGCGAAGTGGGGGTTGGTCTTCTGTTCCAGGTAACAAGTAAAAAGATGAGAGGAAATGGTCCTTAGCTGTGCAAGGAAAGATGTAAAATAGATATTAGTATAAATTGATTCACTGAAGTGTGGTCAAGTATCAGAACAGGATGTTTAGGGAAGCGGTGGAGTCCCCATCCCTGGAGGTATTTAAAAGACATGTATATGTGACACTGAGGGACATGGTTTAGTGGTGGACTTGGCAATGCTGGGTAAACATTTGGACACGATGACATGAGAGGTCTTTTCCAACCTAAATAATTCTGTGATTCTATGAATAGATGTTTAAGGTTTTCATGCTTCTGCGCACGCTTCTGCTGTCTGTGGCCTAAGAACTAGAAACTGATCTGCCTTGGCTCTTCAGGATGCCTCTGGTCCAACTAAAGGTGAGTAAGGGTCAATTAAGAAAGGATGAAGGAAAACTTAATCACTGTTGTTTTTTTTTTAATTATGCTATTGCATTTGAATGCATCTGTCTTTAATAAGCCTATTAAAACTCAAAATTAAAACAATTATGTCTACTAAATCATAAAATATTAATATTGTTTTACTTATACTGAATAATTGAAATAACACCTGCTTGTTGTCAAAGTTTTAAAACAAGTCAAACACCTGAAGTGGTTTATTAGTAACAAGTTAAATGGAAGCCTGTGGTTAAGCACCTAGAATACAAAGTGCTAAAACAGATTCTGACAGCATTAGTAACTTCTGCAAATACAGATAATGTATCTTCCTTGACAGTTTATTTAAGTATTTTGGTTCACTGAGTAATTCATTCCAAGCTAGAACCAACCAAGAGTTGAGGAAATAAAAACCAAAACAAAAAGCCTCAGAGATAGCTTGCTTTCTAATTTCATCTTGTGAATAAAAGCATAGGGTGAGAGGATGAGCATTGCAGTTATCAGAAATAAACAGATCAAGTAATTTATTAAAATGTTCTTTTGTCTAATGAATTACTTTTTTTATAAATGATAAAACTTGCAGGAAAAATACTGAAAGGCAAAATATATTCCACATATATAAGGTAGTCCTGAATCTTAAACATTTTAGGAATGCTGCTTTTGAACATCATTATTCAGCATACCTGATGTTTTGTAGAAGAAAATAATTAATATCCACGAAGAAATGCATTATTCCTTTTTGCTTGGTTGTTTTAGTAAAATATATAGACCAAGGATTTGAGCAAAGCTGTGGTTTCTGGGTTGCAAAAATGATGCTAACAGCAAGCTGCCACTTGACAGCTTGCAGAAGGGGAGGGCTTTGCTCATCGAGTAAAACTGCAGCTGGGGAAGGTGCCTTGTATGAAGTGAGGCTAACTGCAGCACAAGCCTACAACCTGTCTCAGTCCTTGAGGAGGAAGAGCTAGGTGCAGAAACCACAGATTATGCTGCATTTGACTAACACTGTCCTGACAAGGGTCAGAGGCCACAGCTCTGCATAGTAAATGCATGAGGAACAGGTTTAGCTACTGCAAGTGTAAACCAAGAGTCAGCTTTGTAGACCTCATGTTCAAAACACAACTGTAGTATACCTAACATCACAAACCTGCTCTGCCACTGACCTTAACTCCAGCAAAGAAACAGGCCTTCTACATTCTGCACATTGGCCAAGAGGCTTTTTGCCTTGATTTTCTTTCTGAAGCAGTGGGAGCAAAGTTTCCCTACCTTCCTTGCAGCCATGGCAAGAAAAGTGATTGAACTGAGGTTTGTGGGGCACAGCTGACTACAGAAAAAGTCACATACTTAAATTAAGTTGACTGAAAAATTAGTGCTGAAATGAACAGGAAAAAGAAGTAGAAAAGGATGTTCAAGAGTGTTTCTTGTCCCCTTAGACGCAGATTCAAATCTGTAAATCATCACTATAACTGAGAAAAATAACCTTGTCTAGGCAAAAAAAAAGAAGAAAATTAGGAAAGTCAGTGTTAACAATTCCTCTTTTAGAGATCATGTTGCTGAAATATTTGCTTTCTGTTAAAATTTTTCAAGCTGTAAATTTAGAATATTGCAGGCCCTTTATGACTCTGAGAAGACAAATTTATGCTGCTTAATTTGTATCCAGAAGAAATGAATTTAAAAAGCTTCACCTGACACTCTGTTACGCAGACATTTTTTTTTAGCTCTGCTGTACTACTGCACAAGAGAGATAGAGTACTGTCACTGGGGAAGCTTTGAATGTTGCAATGTAGCTAACAGGCTCCTGGGTGCATGTTTTCAAACAGAGCCTTACAAGCTTCCTCCAAACGCTGTGCTGGAAAGGAAGGGCTGGCAGACTCCCTCGCTGGAGTGCCTGGCCACTGCTACTATCTGCAACAATTCAATGCCTGGAGAGACTCTAAACAGTTTTCTTCAAAGAGGCCACTTCATTAAAACTTCAACATATAAATGAAGCTTACTCTTGTTTGAGCGCAACAAAAAGACTGCTGCTGTGACAGACAGGAAGTCTGCCTGAATTGCATAGTTTGGCACTAGAAAACTCCAAACTGCTTTCTGTATTGCAAGGAAAGAAAGAGCAACAAGAATTACTGCCAGTGGTAGGTCACAAAAGCTCAAACAATGCTGGAGTGCTTTATTTCCACTAGCATAAAAAATAATTATTCAAGACCTTACCTGTATAAACAAATTATTTCAATGATTCATACCAAAAAAGAAAAACAAGAGATTTTACTTCACAACAGATGACTACAGCATGACTCTGCTATTCCTGAGATGCTGGACAGGAGAGGAGCAGTGTCCACACACCTCATCATTCCCTGCACACTCAGGTGCCCACTTCAGTTTTGGTGGTCAGAAGGACAAGTGGTTCACTGAACAGCTCCAGCTCCCAGTGCAGAGGGACAGTCAGAACACCAAAACTGAGGATACTGGGCAGTCCTAAGCCCTCCCTTCCTCCCCACACTGCCACCATGGGAACCTGATACAGACCCGCTCGTTGCTCTTATGAGCTCGAGCATCCTGATAGCCACAGTGTTAGCTTAGCCATGTGAAACAGGAGATATGAACTCAAGGGTCCTTAATTAATTTTCTGATCCTCAGTGAGGAAACAGAAGCTGCTGAAGCATCTTGACTTCCCAAGGCAAAGCAGGAGTTAGCTGTTTTGTTTATATTGTTGGCTTCTTTCAGGGTGGTCCTGTATGTCTTGAGCACAAGGAGTTTCACAAACACAAACAACATTCCTGGGTATTTGTGGCTATTTCTGGTGGGTGTGGAGCCATTCCTCACCAACACCCGAGCTGCTCCTCCCAGTTGGGAGGTTGAAAAAGCAGTATCTCCTGAGGCCAAGCTCTATACCACAACAAGATGACCAGTATCTCATTGAGAATCACCATCTTAAGGCAAAATTTAGTCTCTGGGGTAGGGAAAAAGTTACTTGAGGAGATGCCATGGGATAGCACCACAGACAATCAATTCACTAAAACAAAAAAAACACTACAAAGCAAGCCAGGCTGTAGCAGAGCAGTCCTGCACAACAGGTATTCCACATCCAGGATTTACAGAAATGTTAGGAGTTCAAGAGGAATTACTCTAAAAAGCCACAGGTTTTATTAGGTGTCAAACTTTCTATTAGCATTTTGACCTATCACATAAAATACAACAGGTATGCAGCTTTTTAGAGCATGTTCCAAGTATAACATTTTTTTTTTCTTATTTTCTATTAAAGGTTTCATGAGCTTTCAGCAGGCATTTTATGTCTACAGAATTTATTTGAGCTCACTGTCTGTTAATCCAGTGGTGGTCCAAAACCACTTGAAAGGTCTCATGATGACATTTTTCCCTCTACTGTTAGATCTTTGCAAAAGGTGATCCATTCTCCACAAATGGCTGGCTAGCTGCCCAGCACAGGAAAGAGATGAAGCACCTTCCAGCTCCCCTCCTATTTCTGTAAAGAGGAGGGAAAAGGGAAATCTATCCTGAGCAACATAGGCATGCTTTTATGGATGGCTGCTGTGGGAAGGCAAGTGGGAAGGTTTCCAGTGAACCATCATGAGGAATCAGAAAACGTGTCATCATCAGACAAAAGGGAATTCCACCTGGAAAGCAAACAACAAGGAAAGACCTTGAAAATTTACTTTTAGTGCTTTTGAGCATTTTGGCAGACCTGGGAAGATACTGTACTGCAGAGATGACGATGCTGCACTTGCAAGGTCCCTCTCTGCCAGAGGGACACATTACTGCACAAGAACCTGCACCATCTTTGCAGGAAGCATCACAATCACAATGGGTTTAAGAGAGAATGCAGCCTTCTCTTTGTTTCTTTTTCTTGGGATGGATAAGGGAAAGAAACCAATCTAGCACTAAAATACAACACCAAACATGCCCCCAATAATTTAATATTAAAAAGAAACAATAGAAACCATTCAGATCTCAATGGATATTAATGCTCATCTTGTATAATATTGCTATTCTCCATATAAGAAAATTGGTCATATACTAAAAATAGTTGGTGTGTGACTTTCAGTTTCTCTGTTTTAATAAATAGGAGTAAGTGGGTTTAGGAGACTGAAGTAATACTAGATGAAATAATTGCCTGATGGTTTTAAGAATTAAATACTTTTAAATTCTCAGGCTGAAAATGTGACAGCATGTTGCAACATAGAGGGTGTGGGGAAGGTCAGACACTTCACTGATCAGAGTTTCTTTCCAGAAAGTCAGCAAAAGTGCCACTGACACCTTTTTCTGCCAAAAGAAAAAAGCCAAGAAATGGTTGTGTTGAAGTTAAAATGAAAGGGGCATTTCCTTTACTTTCCTGTAGCCAAGGAATGTCAAGTAGAGAGGCCAGTCACTCCAGTCATGTGCAACCCGGCACAAGAGAAGAGGCAGGAGGACAGTCACCAAGTGCCCATGCACAGCCACGTAACTCACCGAGCTCACTGTTACAGGATATGGAAAAGGCTAACAGTTTAAATAAGTTTATAAAATATTAGCCATTTGTAGAGGATGGACTCATCACAAGCTGTAAAATATTATGGTTTCAATGCAAACTAAAGCTCAGCAAGTCTCCATAGTGCTATTGATTACTGAAAGTTGGAAGAGTGCAGCAGAGAAAATGTCTCCAGCTTACCTTTGATTTTTATATTCTTTGGCTCGACCTTGTGTTATTGCAGTCTTTTCACAACTGAAAATAACCTCTCTGCATACAAGAGGCTACAGCAAGAAAGCCAGAAACTACTTTGTATTAGGCACTGAATGCCTTTATGGGCCTGGGCAAGGCATTTGACCTTTGCTCTCTTTCTGTACTCACCAACTTGCAAGCAGTTTGCTGACAACCCATTACCTAATGCTATATATGTCTTAAACATGAAACAGAATCATATAATCATTTAGATTGGAAAAAAATTTGAAGATCGTCAAGTTCAACCATTAACCCAGCACCACCATGTTCATCACTAAACCATGTGCCTCAGTGACATATCTACTCTTAAATCTCTTGGGGTGGTGACTCCACCACTTCCCCTGGGAAGCTTGTATTTCCTCCTGTATCCAGTAAATGATAGAGATTCTCCTTGGCCCTTCTTTTGCTGCTAATGTATTTGAAAAAGTATGTTTTGTTGTCTTTTATAGCATTAGCCTGTTTAAGTTCTAGGTGGGCTTTGGCTCTTTTAATTTTCTCCCCACATAAACTCATGATGTGTTTGTAGTCCTCTTGAGTTGTCTGCCGTTTCTTCTTAATGTCATAAACTCTCCTTTTTTCCCCAAGTTCCAACCAACTCTCTCTTTCAGCCATGGCTGTCTTCTTTCCCATTGGCTCATTTTTTGACACAAGGGGATGACCTGCTCCTGTGTCTTTAAGATTTCCTTCTTAAAGCACATTCAGCCCTCCTATATTCCTTTAACCTTCAGGACTGCCTCCCAAGGACTCTGTCGAGTGGGCTTCTAAACAGACCAAATTCTGTCCTCTCAAGTCCAAGGTGGTGGTTCTGCTGACTCCCTTAGTTCTGGAACCAAAAACTCTGTCACTGTGTGATCACTGTGCCCAGGACAGCCTTCAAGCACCATATCACTCAGCAGTCCTCTGCTCACAAACAGCAGATCCAGCAGGGCACCTTCCGTTGTTGGCTCCCTCACCAGCTGTGTCGGGAAAGTCTCCTCTACACACTTCAGGAACATCCTGGACTTTTTTCTCTCTGCTGTGTTGTATTTCACAACTGGTAAGTTGAAGTTCACCAGAATCAAGGGCTAATGATTGTGAGACTTCTCCCAGCCACTTATAGATTATTTCATCTTCTTCTTCATACTGCTTTGGTGGGCTGTAACAGACTCCCACCATGACAGCTGCCCTGTTGGCCTTCCCCCTGGTTCTCACCTATAAATGCTCAACCCTATTGCCACTTACTTCAAGCTCCAGACAAACAAACTCCCCAACATACAGGGCTACCCCACCACCTCTCGCTCCTTGCCTATCTCAGAAGCTTCCACAGTTTCTAACACATCAATAACCCTTGCATCTTTGCTGCTTATTGTATCTCTATCCCCTACTCCCACGGAGACAGCAGATAGAAGGACCTTGCTAGCACACCATTCCTTAAACATTAGTCTGATGTCCACATGCTTAGCTCTAGGAAGCCTAGTTTTATTCCTTTCTCCCTTCAATTCTAGTTTAAAGGTCACTCAGTGAGCCCTCATAAATCGTTTGCATAGATCCTACAAATCATATGCTATATATCATCAGTTAGTCTCATTTAACAAACCCAAAAGAAAAATATTCACTAAAAATATATTTTTTAGGAACTTGTACATAGAAGTAGTTATTACACCTTCTAGCACAGCAGTCTGACATTAAAAAAAAAAAACCCATTACTATAGTAAAATACCATATTAAAGTAGTACAGCCTTGAAGGTAAGATAGAATAACTGATGACATAGTCCTTTCTACTCAGTTGTTACATAGTGCTAGCTTCAAAGTCACAATACGAAGTTTACATGGCTATAAGCCAGGTGTCAGAAGCTTCCAGAGATGAGATACTACATAAGCAGTACCGTCCAGATGGATCTCATCTTAGAGACCATAGAAAGCAAATAACTATACCATGGTCTGTTGTAACAGCAACTCATGGAAACCACTGCATTATTTTTCAAACTACCTAAATCTGGATACCTATAACAGTACAGGTGCAGTACCAGAATGTTTAAAGGTGAATTAACTATCAAAGCATTTCCCCAGTTCCTTGGGCAAGCTTAGCCACCTATCCTGAGCTCTAGACTTATGCTGCTGGCATAGTCAAAGTCACACTGAGTATACACAAATGCAGTCCCTGCAGTCAAGGAGAAATGGGCTTGCTAGCTGGGATAAGCCATCTGAAGCTATCTATCTATCTAGTCTAAGTCAAATGTCTGGATTTCCCCTCTAGACACAAAAGCTGGTATGTCCAAGCGCAGACCCAAAGCTGACACTGTGTGTGTAATAATCAATATCCAGTTCCGGACACCAGATTTTCTCGGTATCAGATGTGAACTACATTTGTACCTACATCCTTCCTTCAGGTTGTCTGCCATTCTAAATGAATAAAGTAATAAAACTATCACTGTGATACGCAAAAAGCCTTAATGTGGCTGCCAACAGGGCAAATTAAGAGATGAAAGGACCAGCAGTTTATCACATTGTTTATTGCTGAGAAAAACAGTGCACTCAAGCTATTACCTCTATTATGCTACAAGTAATAACAGGAAATCAATAAGAGTAAGAAAGAGAAATGTCCACATTCATCCCTGAGGCACTGAAATCTCCTCTCCTTTATGCAAAAGGCAAGGAAAGGATTGAACGCCTGTAGTGTGAATGATTGATGTCAAAAGGCGCATCTGTTACTCAGAAAAGTGTTGCCACAGCAGCCATTTAGTGAAATTCGAGTACTTTAAACCAAACCCACCTTCAGTTATTTCCTATCAGACAAATATCACACTGTAGGAAATGGGGTGTAGAAGCAAAACTTCTGCCTCGCAGAGCTCCCCCCATCCCTGACACTGACAGCAGCTGGCAGCTCAAGATGCCGACAGACAGGACTAACATAAAACTCCTGTGCAAGTACACGTAAAGGAGCTCCCCTTTGCTCCTGCTCTGTTGCTGCTGCTTTTCTCTCACCAAGCCCAGCCACAGCACAGCCTGTTTCTCCCTTCCCAGCTCATTGCTCTGACCTCCAGGACCTTCTGCTGAATGTTGCCACTTGTTACTATCATTGGTACTTGGAAAGAAACATATCTGACTACAGAATAGTAGTAGACTAGCAACTAAGACAAAGATTTCTAAACGAAAGGTCAGCTTACTCTCCTTAAAAAAAAAAATATTAAGGATTTCTCTTATGCAACTATGTTGCATCCACTCAGGCTGTAGTGTGGGTCTTCCAAAGCTGTAAAGGAAAGAGAAATACAGGCAGTGAGATCACACACGATCACACCTACCTGAGCCCTTCATTCCACTATGCAGCTTCTGCCACCACTCACATTAACTCACTGCATGATTTACTCTGGCCTGTGCTGTGCAACAGTTAAGGCACCAGAGTCACTTCTACTAGATTATAAGGAAAGACAAATCTAACCTAAGATGTTAAAATTACTGGGGGAGAGGGGTGAGTGGTGCAAGACGGGGCAGGTTCTCAGTAAATATTATAAATTCCCAATTCTTTTTCATTTTTTATGCGTCCTATTCTGTCTTTTCACAGAATTTTCGATCATATAATAAATATATTGACTTCTCTCTAGCAAAAAGACACAAACACAGAAATTGGAAGTTTATCACAGCTTTCAGATTTTCCAGCCATTTTTTGTCCCAGTTGTGCAACATCTTTCATGTACTACAAGCTCTTCAGAGCAACACATGGTCTACCATATTCATTTACAAAGAGACATAAATGAAGCTGAAAAACTAATGTAAACTAATATAGTCTTCCTGGGGACTAGGGCAAATAAAATAAGGAAAAGAAGGAAGAAGACAGGTCATAGATCAAAGAAATGCCCTAACCAAAGTTTTTAATTAAATGGAAATTCAGAAATAGGTAGCATGCTCTGAAATGCTAATAGTTAGGGGGATGTAGACTTCTATTGTGCAAAACCATTCCCACAGGACAGTCAGAAGGTTAGATGAAATGAAAAAAAAAAGGAAAGCAGAGTGGATCAATATCACCTTAACACCAGTCTGAGGTGGGATAAAACCTTCTCAGATGATCCTGTCATTGTTCATTGCCTGCAGATAGAACCCAGATGACTAGCTTCATGTACACACTGCTTAAATCATTGAGTGATATGAATCCAAATCTGTCACCAACTCCACTCCATTTTAGTGGCACATTCTTCAACAGGGGGGAAAAAAAAAAGCAAGTATCTGTAAGGCCGCTTCAGGGAACACTTGTGCATATATGTGACTCTGAGCCCACTGCAAGTTCACATTCTACTGAATCTCCCTCTAAACAAGATGATATCACTTTCTATTTTCGTCCTTTCTGGCACACTATTTCATCATCCTTTATCCTGTAATCACTGAAAACACATGCTAGCATTTTCCAACACAATATTTAATATTGTATACAGATATCTCTCTGCCAAAGTTTCACTGTGTCCCTGACATGTTAGGTAATGCTGGAAATATTCTCTGACCAGAAAACTTGACATTTCCACAATATACAATTAGTTTTTTCTGAAAAACTAATTGACATTCACTCTTTCCTGACTCTGCATGAATCTTAAACTTTCTGGATTATCATCTTGATCTTTAAAAGCTTCAATACAACTTTTAAAGATGAATGTAATTTCCAGTTAAGATTATAATGTCCTTTATGCATGATGACATCCTAAACCACAATCCCAAGCTCCTGTTAAGCAAGAGCTAACAGCTCAGACTAGTTACATATGGGGCTAACCATGATTCATGAAGCTAGGCCAAATCTGAAGGATCAACATGCTGGAGACAGAAGTCCTTTTCAGACACTTCCCAAACCAAACGTAAATATCTGTGCTCGTGAAAGGAAGTTGTTTTTTTTTTAAAAAAAAAAAAAAAGAAAAAAAAAAAGACTACACCTAAAATCATGTCCTCCAGACCCCAGGGCTTAAACAACTGTAGATGTGTCACTTCCCCACAGCAATCCAGGTTTCTGGGGACTGACAAGCATGCATCGTAAGGGTCCACACTTTCAAAGTTTTATATGAGACTTTCTTCAGCAGCAAGGAGGCCAGAGGGAAACAGAAATTGGAGAGAACACAACATGCCTTAGCAGTAGAAGACAGGAGACAGAGGTCCTCTTTTATCATCTGTAAAATAGCAAATTCCAGAGTTATCCCATATGGCAAGGGACAAAAGTGACAAAACTCTATAAACTGACATGAAGAACAAGTTGTATTATTGCTTTAAAATGCTGGGAGTAGTCTTTCACACTAGAGCAAATTCAGTTATTGAAAATTTTCTTAGCCAGTCCACATCTTCTATTCTCATTACCATTATCACAAATATTTATACTTGAGGCACAGCAAGCTGCTACAGCTCAGACAAGCCTAGACAAATTCAGACTGAAAATGAGATCAAATTAACTCCAAACCAGTGGAATAACTTAACAATGGACTCTAGCAAGTTCAAGCATTTAAAGGGATTTTTAAGTAATGAAACAAAAATTTGCTCTCGACCTATCCAGAAATATGTCACTGCAATGAAGTAATCGTATGGTGAAATGCTGTAGTCTGTTTAACGGAGAATGCCAGAATCAATCTAGCGGTTTCTTCTGGTCTTCAACTTGCCTACAAGTTCTGCAAGAACTCTTCCTGTAGAGTAACTACCCTGGAATAAAACCCCCTTTATAACAATATTGTAATCCCACCGTGATGGCAGTTTTTGAAAGACCACTGTCAGCATTACAGCTGTAATGCATCAGGCCACTGCTTTGCAGTACCTTACTTCTGCTGAAATCCTTCAAGCTACAGTGTCATGAAACAAGAGAAGAGCCTTGAACACTCAAAAAATGGAGCCTTTGTTTACAACTGAGAGAGATGGTGAGATCAGTCTTTCAATTCAACATCCACATGGCGATTAGCAACCACGATGAGAATGATACTAATACACAGATGGAGTATAAAAAGGTTTCAAGGAAAGAGAAAAATTCCTCAAACCTTTTCCAACCTACAAAATTATTCAAGCTTCTTTTATTGTACTGCTTATGTTTGCCTCATTCATTCTTAAAACACAATGCCCTTTTCAATAGAAAACAAGACAAACTAGTAACATTAATAATACCAAATATATTAGGTTTTGCAAATATTGGTCACATTTAACCCTTAAGTGACATGAAATTTTGGCTGACAGCCCCCTTATTTCTAGTTGCTGGCATATAGTAGCACAGTCTGTGATCTCTGAAGTATGAGGATTTGACAGTGAATCCTGGAAGCAAATTTTCACCTTTTGGCAACTTGTTCATATAACTTTTGCAATCAGACCTTTGTTTACAAGGTACATCCATGGACAAAAAGAAACTTAATGCTACTGAAGTCAGTAGTATGGGAGTGTGTGCTTGAGTGTCATCTTGATCCAGGGCCAAAAAATAAAAGGCTCTTGAAAACAAGACATTCAAAAAATGGGTGTTGAAAGGTGGGAGACACACTCCAATGGAGAATTCTCCTAAGTACTTAATATCCAGTAAATCATGACAGTCAAATGCTCTTTCTCACCTTCTTCCACATGAGCCAATAGAAAATCCCAGAGGTGCAAAGACTTAGAGCTCTGACACTTAACCTCCTTGATGGGTTGTGTATGTCTGATATTTCAAGAACATCAACATTATCTCCACTTTCTGCTAAGGACTGTGGTAAACTGACAGAACTACTCCAGGCATGAGACTGGCCTTTAAACTATTTCCATGAATAGTCTTTAGTATTTTTAAGCATGTGAGACTTGCACTTGGTGAGCTAAAATTTAATAATTATACTTTGATTGAAGTATGCATAATAACATTCAGAACCAAAGGGATCCTATATGAGTCAGCACATTTGTACACACAGTTTTAGAGCTGGTTACCCATGGAAGCACAGTAAGTCTGTATGCCTCCTTGTCAATACGCACTACTGGATTTATAACCTTCCAGCCTGTTGTACCAATGTGAGAGAGAAAGAGAGGTTGCAAGATATAGTATTACTACAGGTTAAGACATAACAGGAAGACAGATAGAAAAAGGGACTCCGGTAGTGATACTGGCTCAGGAAAAGGCTGCAGACCTTTATCAGGTATGAGGAAATTCATATTGGCTCTCATCATAAAGACAAAAACCTTTAAAAAACCAACCTTTGTTGGTTCACTGCTCATAAAACTACTTATTGTCATTCAGAAAAGCAGTTTAATAGCTTAGCACACAAAACCTTATTCATTTGTCATCTCTGTTAGTCTTCAACCACTCTGAATACACTGCCCACTACTTGTAGAGCAGTACAGTGTTCATGTGCTAAAACTGGAGACCAGCCTGCTAGTTCTGCATTCCAGAACGGAACAGGAAACACAACATGGAACATCTTCCTACTAGCAAGGTTCACTTTATCAATACGCAACATAATCATTTTCTATAAATGCACCAAGGTGTTAATTTCAAGGAAAGAGATGCATCCAATTTAGAGGACAGAGTTCATCTGGGAGCAAACAGACATAAACTTGGCACATCCAAATCATGGCCAGAGTGATAGGAAGGTTTCTAAGCAGCTTTGTTATAGCACCTAAGTAGTACCAACAGTAGCACAGAATGTATTATTTTTAAGATGGAGTTCCCTTGGCCTGTATACAAAGAATTGGACTTAGGCAACCCTCCAAACTGCAGTGTAAGCTAAAAAAGGACAAAGGTGAAGTACCAGCGCATATTTAACACTGAACAAAATATGTGAATTTTAGCAAAAGAGCTCATAGAAAATGTGAAGAAAAGGAAATTACATTAGGAGTACTGCCTATAAGAAAGACAGATACAGCTTTGTTAATAGGCAAAGATTCAGACACCACCACCATCTCTCCCCCCCCCCCTCCAAAAAAAAAAAAAAAAAGCAGCCAATTTGGCAGAATACAGCATAATAAAAAAGGCATGAAAAGTGAAAGACCATCTGTGAGTAGCATGAGGCAGTATTAACCTCTGCTGAAGGCTAGAAAGGGGTATGAGCTGCACAGAGAAATGAAGAACAAAAATAGTTTAGCTGAAGAATGGGAGAGGGCAATCAAGATGAGAAGACACCAGTCATAAGGCAAAAAAAAAGTCCCTGAAAATGGGGGACATTTCTTGCTATATCTAATTCAAAACTCTCAGCATTTTTAAGATGAAGCCAGTAAGGAGGAGGAAAAAAAGCCATCTAACAAGTAGTGAACCTCATGAAGACATCAAGTGAAGAGAGGGAGAGCTGCAGGAATAGAAAGGAGGACCTTAGCTTTACTTTTGAGGTGTGTTGAAAACCTTCAATGTGTAGACTAAAATTCAGATACAAAATGCTATTATTCTCTTCAGTTCCTTCATTCCGAACCAGCCTTTCCCCCAGTGAACAGCTATTTAGTCCACAAGATAGTACTGATGCTGAAATGCTTTGGTTCAGATCGAATCCAAGTGAGTTTTTTTCAGTGTGTCAACAGGTAATAACCAGAGGAGGCAAAAAACAGCCACAGCTTGTCCAAAACATTATCTCCAACATATCACACACATCTGCCTTTGCTTTTCTGTTTAATCTAAACTTAATAATAGGAGCCAAGAAGGAACTCTGCTGAAACAGGTCAAATCAGTCATTTCAGCCTGGTATCTCTCGTCTGATAATGTTTTTGCCAAGTTCCTCAGAGGGCAATTTAAAACTACAGTAGGCATAAGCAATTCTGTAATATTAGATAACAAAAGAAAACATCTTTTGGTTCATAAGATTTTTTTTTTAAATTCTATTTGGATTCACAGCCCTATAAACATTGAGTTAATGTAATGGTAGTTTCTATTAAATTTCATTGAGGGTCAAGTACTGCACTTTGGAAACAAAGGTAATAATATCATTATCTTCCAGGGCATATGGTCAAATCCAGAAGTGTCTTAGCATTGCTCAAAACTTATTAAACCATTTGTCTTGCTTTGAATGCAATCAAATACCCTTTAGAAATATTCTGAATCAGGCCTTCTATGAGTTGAACTTTTGCAAGTGAATTTATTGAGTAAATAAATCCTTACAAGTCCTCCACAGAAATACTGTTTTTCATTTACGTCGGGTTCCATCATCTATTCCCCAAGAGCGTCAAAGAAAGAATCTCATCTTAGCTTTTCTGTACTGTGTCATTCATATACCCCCTCACTTCTGCATTTCTATTTACTAGCTCTTAGATATATATATATATGTACTTTTTTTTTTTTTTGCAGTTTTTTTAATGAAATAAAAGATGCCTCACAGCAGTAAGACAAAGAAACAACAATAAAGTCCTCACGGGATATTGTGTGTATTTCCTCAGGTTTGGATTTTTGGTGGATCAGCTTTTCAAGCCTAACTTTGACAAGACAACTGATTAATAGTTATATCATTTAAACTACAAGTTATTTGTGGGGACAAAAGTCCAAGTTTGCAAGTTAAAGTTAAAACAAAATAATGTAAAGGCCTGGATAAGAACTGGCTGGGATCTTTTCTTGAAAATGAAAAAATGGGGCATGCTGAGCTATGAAGTTTTAGTTGTGTTGTAAATTCAGTATGTGTGAACAAGAAACACTATTTGGATGTCCAGAAAACACTCGGTTTCTAGTTGCAATTGTTTTCACTTCAGTGTCACTGCACAATGCTGAACAAAGCTTATAGACTCATGGTATTCCTAACAAGATATAAATTTCAGTCTAATATCCAAAATGTGATTTACCTCTTTCCTTCTCCCATGAAATCTGTCATCTATAATGTTATGCATATATTCTACTTTCAGATAGGAATTATACACTAACTACTTTTACTGGCAACTTGAGATACACAAACCTTATGTTCATTCTTAGTGGCATAGAATCTCTCCAGGCTCTTGCTTTCATTAATTTCTTTAGACTACCATCATTTTAAAGAGGCATTAATTTTCCCTTCTTTTTCAAGAAAAGAAATTTCCTACTCTCTATGACTGACTTTATTCCTTTATGTGTGTAAATTCTAGTATCTGAAATACTCATAGCTCTCTGAGAAATAAAAATATGACTGGATGGGGATTTCTGAAATCTCCCAATACCCTATTCCCGTTGAAGTCACTGTTAGCTTTATCCCTCGCTCCTGGGAGATGACAGCTTAGGCAGCACTGAGGCCTGATTTCATGCTGTAATGTTTCCATAAATGGACTTCTAGGAATACACAAAATCTATTTTTTAATACTTAAGCACTCAATAACATCACCAGTGTGGATTTGCTCTATGTCTATATTCCCATTTGTGAGTCTCACTAATAACTGCTGAACCTGTTGGCTAAATTGAGGATAAAGCCTCAAAGGTATTTCAGTTGTTAGCTTTCTGAAGACTAGCAGGAAAATGGAGAGAAGAGAGACTGTATTATTGCCTCCCTGGGAGCAGTGAAGCAGTGGATCCTCATCCTCACTGTTCAGCAGGCAATCCAGTGGGAGAACATTACTACTGTATGCCTTAACACTGGGAAGTTTTGAATGCAGTTCACATTTCACAGCAGAGCCTACCAATAAGGTAAAAAGCCTTAAGGTTGCAATACTTCTGCTGTACCAAGAATTACACTTTATTTGAGTTCAATACAGTAAATAAAGCTTAAGCCTTAACACAGCAAGATTTAGACATTTTATCTCTGCATTTAGATATGATTAGTTTAAGCAAGAAAACGCTAAAACAAATTCTAAACATATTTGGGATTATTTATTTTTCCTTTGCTTCTGTATCTGCTGATCATCAAGGAAAAACAGTATCTTACAACATGTGCATGGTAGACAGCCACCAAGAATTTCCCACTACACAGTCTAAGGTGCAGGAACACACACAGGAGTCAATGACTACACATGCTATAGCTGCTCCAGCCAGGAGACCTGAAAGCACAGGGGGGTGATAACAATGCAGGGAGAGGGGATACAGAAACTTTCTGAACTAAAAACCGTACAGAGAAAACACATAGCTTTTAAACTTCAACAAGTCTCTCATGTATGTGGCTAGTAAAGTTCAGGGTGCTTCCCAGTGCTGTCCTCCTCCCAGGTCCACATCAGAGCTTGGTCTTTCCATATATCATAGTCTGGTCTGTTTCCCACATCAATGGGCTCATTACCAAGCAGGTAATGGGCTCAAAAAAATGTAAATTCATGTTTGCACTTACATGTTCATGCAACCAGCCCACACCCAAAGTATCTTCTGAAGTATGTTACCACAAGATTTATGATGTTCTTTACAGTTTGGGAGTCAGCATTCAATCAATCCCTTTTCCCTTCAGTACTTATGACTCTGCAGCAATTTCAGGCTCAACTTTTGTGACTATGTGCCTTCAACCAGGTGTCGCCAAGAGCTGCTTCCTTGCTAGCAGTGATTTCAGACCCTGCCAGAAATTTCTGACAAATTCATTCTCCATAAGTCAGACACTAAAGCCATTATGGGATCTAAAAAAGCTGGCAGGGGTGATATGTATTAATCTCAGTTTACCTCTGTACATATTAAAAATTGCTAACATAAGATCTTGTCAAGTATATGCTGGTCTAAGTCTATTTAATAACTGCAGGTGATCCTGGAATAGGAAAAGGAAAAAAAAAAAAAAAAGGAAGACAAATTAATCCTACACCTGATCTTACTCCAATGATAGTGTCAACCCTCCACATTTTATCCTACAAAGTAGTGGTAGTGAACATTTATTCTTTTGAAGCTCACATTCCCAGAGTGATGGACTATTATTACTTGCTAGTCAGAAATAACTAATATAATGTCATTGCTCATCACCCTAAAGAAATTTTTAATCTTATCCTAAAGATGTAGCATTTGGAGGAGATCAAGAAGATCCAACTTACATTTCTCAGACAGTGATAAAAACTGGAATATTTTGGGTACTTCTGTGAGCTTGCTGTGCCAGTGACCTCCCTGCCCTAGACCTGTTCTGTATTGAGTGCAGAAAGAAGAGACATTCAGAAGGTAATACATCCCATTTTTGAAACCACCAAAGTTTTTTAAATTTTTTTTTCTCTATTAGTTGCATTTCAACCTCATTTAAGTGGTAATGCAGACTGAATTTAAATGTAAATGTATAAGAATCTCTTAAGCAAAGCACAAGGCAAATCAACACATACATAAAGTGACTGACTTCATGATATATTTTCTGATCTACTGTGGAGCTGGGCAGATAGATTGAATCACATCTGAGATTTCAGCTGAGGTCTAAAGATACTAGTACTGGTAAGAAACGTAACTTTTTACCTTTAATTTTAATCTAAGTTTGCATTTTAACTTTTCAGGATTGTTTATTTTAAAAGAATATCCAAAGACACACTTAAATTAAATATAACCTAGCACAAACTCAAGTAATACTTTCTGCTCCCTTGGAGGATGAGCTATGCCTAAGAATATGTAACGCTACTTTGTCTCACCATATAAATATTATGCAGCCTGAATTTTATGATCTTTAAGGTGTTAGAGAACATATTCATAATAATGAAAATTATTGTTTTGACTATGGTTTGCATTAAGCTTCATTTGGATAGAAATCAGAATCCAATTAAAATTTATATATCGCAGCACTTTAAATAGTCCTTAGTTAAAAAGAATTACCTTAATTGTGTTAAAAGTATCAAAAAAAGAGAAGTGCCATAACATGTTTTGCATTCAAGTTTGCCTGAGTAAATAAAATACTGCCTATTTATGCTCCCACTCACACAGTAGTAGTCATATTTCTGAACTAATGAGCTCCAAACTAATATGAAGTGAAAATGTAAGTATTTTTGAAAGATCTGTGCAAGTGTGATCCTATTTGTATTTTGGCTGTTTTTCTCTGCATTGCTGACTTCATAAATTTGTAGTTGTTTTTTATTAATGGACTGAAACAGAAAACCAATTGTTATGTTTGTGGTCTGTTTGGTTTGGGGGATTTTGTAAGCCCAATCTGAATTCTCAATTCTGAATGAACTAAACAAAATGAAAAACAAATATTCACTCTACAACAGGAATAATCAAAGCAAAATTTTTGTACAGTTGCAACTGAAGACTGCAGATTCTCAAAAAAAAAAAAAAAATGCCAACACCAGTGTTCAATCTACTGTAAATATAGACAACACTGGCATTTAATGAGCTACATCCTACTGTGGTACGGTTGCAAAACTTGAGCTGATCTCAAGAGATGAAAATAGTTCTTCAATTCCATACATAATTAAGAAAACAACAATATTTCAAATAGTAGAATTTGACAGATCTCAATGAAAGGGCATTTTTCAGCTACCTAATACCATGTGTTATATCTTGCAAAGTATTACATTTTGCTCGCATCTTCAAATATGATGTCATGATTTCAAATGAGTTTCTTTTTCAAACTACATAGCATGCATTTTTTAACATTAATGTTTTTTATTACATAATTGATCCCTATATTTTAAAAAATATATTTAATCATAAAGAACAACTTGCAGATTTTAAGAAGATTTGAGTAGAATAGTTTCCAGAAAGTAGCAGCACCACCAGCATTCAGTTTGCAATGCAACAGATGTAAACAATTCAAAAAAGTAAGTAGACCTTCACAATGTTACTAATTTCATCAATATGATATGACATCAATTATTCAAAACAACACAGGATTAGAAAGATTTTCATTGAAATATAAAACAACATTATAGCTGAGAACAACACATTGATTACTGTAGTATAAAAGTTTTATATCCAGATATCTCCAAAACTGTAGAAGCAAAAAGGCATGACCTGCTTTTTAATGTCTACCAGAATAATAAAAAGTTCTGCACAGATTTTATACAGGATGTTGTAGGGCCTGTTAACAAAAGTTTATCACTTGGACACCTGATTTTGGAGTTACTTTCCATCTACTGAGAGATCAGCTTAGATCCATGAATACTAAAAGGGACAGTAGAACTAAATGAATTTATAAAATTTTGCACTTATTGGAGTGAAATCCTAACTATTATAAGTGACACAGGAATCTTCTCACTGGCTGGTAATGTCATTTGGTCCATAGCAGGAATTCTTTGCAATACAGAGACAAATGGAAAAGGATTATTATGAAATTATTCTGTCGGGAAGAGCCAAAGGAATGAAACATAAGTGTTACAACACAGAGACTGCATATTATCTTTAGAATGCTCTACAGAAACAGATACACTAGAATCAAGCAATACTGCATTGTATTTGATTACCTTTCCATTGATAGACTAGCTGCTATGCACACAGGCACAGAAACTAACCTCTATTAGAAAAACAGGATGTGGGAGAAGGTTACAGAATATGGCTAAGGTCTCAAAACTAGATCCTTGAGAGTGCTAGAAACCAGAAAACTCCAAAGAATCCCTAAAACTTCCACAAAACACCCCCAGCAGTGGCATGATGAATAAAACCCTGAATCACCTTACAGCAGAGGATTTCTTTATGAGAAGCTGTCTGAGGTGTTTTAGTTTAGAAGTTGCCAGAACAATCACAGGGACAGAGACGGCAACCCCTAAATCATAATAAAACTTGTAAAAGAGTAACTCATAATTTACTTACTTAAAATTAGACAGCATCAGCTGCTTCCTCAGTTTGGACTGACTTATCTTGATGGATTTATGAGACACTGCTAGGTACTGTATTCTCTCAATTCCTGAAGCATGTATGTTTCTTTGCATACAGGACAGCCTTCAGACACCAGGTCTAGAGGAATGCACACATGAATATGTTCCCTCTCATGTTTTCTGTAATATTCCTTTCTCCTCTATCACCCACAAGGGAGAATAGCCATGATTGTTTTATACATAGTTTAAACAGTTCTACTCCTTCTCCTCTCTACTAAAAGTTTAATATGAATCCATAGACTATGAATGTAAAGATACCAGTTAATTCTGAAAAGACAGACCTCACTCAAACCACAGTGGCACTTACAGCTTTGTTACAGTTTGATTGGCTTTCAGCAAAGATGTCTAAAAACTGTCAGACTTGAGTAACTAATCAGTGTATTGGGGAAACTGGTGCTAATTAATTTATCTGAATACCTAAACTTTTGCAACACAAAAACTGTAAAATACATCAGCATTTTATTTACCAATCATTAATAAGAGGTGAGCAACAGCTGAAATCACATTACATTAATAAGGTCACAGTTACAGTAAATTACTTTTGTATAAATTGAACACAAGCACACAATATATAAAATTGCATTATTCCCAGTCTTGCAAACAAGATGAAGACAGGATCTACACACAGTGCCCATCTTCTGTGGGAACTGAAACTGGCACACATTGACAAAAAATGCTGAAAATCTATATACACCTCACATGAAGTGCACGTGGACTGTCTCTCCCACACAGCTCAGTGAGGAATACGGAGACCAAACATGCCACTTGTTTTTCACAGAATCATATAATAATGAATAGATTGGGTTGGAAGGGATTCTTAAAGGTCATCTAGACCAACCACCCTGCAATGACCAGAGACATCACTTTCTTAGCAAGAGATGAAGTATCATATGGGGGAACTGTAAGAAGTAAAATCTGGTAATGTATCAGACTGCTGACACAGGGCTAAGCTGTGGCTTAAGTTCTTCAGAAACGGGAGGAGGCAGGAGGAAGTCCCATCCAGTGCACACCGCTATCCAAGTCCTTCCAGCCTCTCTGCATTACTCATTATTTACAGTGACACCCCTGTTTTGTTACATCCAAGGGGCAGATTAAATGGGAAAGGGATGCACAGCTGCAGTTCTTTCCCCATCTTCCTTCTGGCACCCAGTAGATGGCTGGTAATGCATCTGGCTGAATGTGCATGATTTTATCCTGTATTCCAGCTACGCCTGGCCCTCCTGTGAATCTAACAGAGTGAAAGATACCATTTTAGTTCTTCCATTTTCTTTATTTTGTACATTTAACAAGGCTGTGTAGTCAATTCTCTTTTCCCAGGCAGTCAGCAACAGGACAAGGGGGCACGGGCTCAAGCTCTGCCAGGGGAAATTTAAGTTGGAGATCAGAA
>JAWWEV010000001.1:41467796-41482459 GCA_035583235.1 Hafferia zeledoni
CCCCCCCCCCCCCCCAAGGTGTTTAGTATTCTAAAAAAAAAACCAAATCCCTGGGTTTAGTATTTTTATTCTTCTAATGCTAATTTGAAACCAATTACATCAAGTGTACTTAATCTCACTTCCTAGTGCTTCTGTCTAATTTGTATATTCTATATGTTCATATATATTATGTTGTACTAGGTAATATGCTGAAGATACAGATTATATTTATTCTGCAAAGGCATATACAAAATATTCATGCCTAAGATACATATACTTTTTTCTTTTTAATAGAATATTTGACAAATCTAGTTGACAAAAACATAACAGAAAAAACTGTGGAAAAGGCTTTAATGCCTTCTTTGGTCTTTAAGACCAAATTTCTTTGAGTATCCAGCCTCCTGTGCTGGAAGACAGGGAGAGGGAGCAGAATGAAGCCCCCACAATCCAAGGGAAATGGTCAGTGATCTGCTACATCACATACACACAAGTCTATGGAGGCAGATGGGATCATGAATCATGAAGGAGCTGGCAGAAGAGCTCATCTAGACACTTTCCATCATTTACCAGTGGAGCTGACAAACCCAGAAGGCCCAGTTAACAGGAGGTTAGCAAATGTGATGTCCAGCTACCAGAATGGCCAGAAGGAGGATCCAGGGAAACACAGGCCTGTCATCCTGACCTTGGTACCAGGAAAAGTCATGGAACAGATCAACTTAAATGCCATAAGGTATAACATGCATGACAACCAGGGGATCAGGCCCAGCCAGCATGGGTTTACATAAGGTCCTGACTGACCAACCTGATCTTCTTTTGTGATAAGGCGACCCACTCAGTGGATGAGGGAAAGGCTGTGTATATGTTGTCTTCTTGGACTTTAGTAAAGCATTTGGCACCTATTCCCACAGTATTCTTCTGGGGAAACTAGATGCTTATGGCTTGAAGGGGTGCACTGTTTGCTGGATGGAAAACTGGCAGGATGGCCAAGCTGAAAGAGTCGTGGTGAATGGAGTTACATCCAGCAGGCAGCCAGTCACAAGTGGGGATTCCCCAGAGATCAGTTTAGGGTCCGCTTTAATATCTTTATCGACAACCTGGATGAGAGGATGGAGTGCACCATCAGTCACTTTGCAGCCAACACCAAGCTGGGCAGGAGTGTTGATCTGCTGAAGGGCAAGAAGGCTCTGTAGAAGGGTCTGTACAGGCTGGATTGATGGGCTAATGCCCATTCTGTGCGGTTCAACAAGGCATTGTGCCAAGTGCTGCACTTGCGTCACAACTCTGCAGTGCCACAGCCTGGGGAAGAGCAGCTGGAAAGCAGCCCAGCAGACAAAGATCTAGGGGGACTGGTCAACAGTGGCTGAAAACGAGCCAGCAGTGTGGTCAAGAAAGCCAAAGGCATCTTAGTCTGTACCAGCAGTACTGGGGCCAGCAGGACCAGGGCAGTGATTGTCCCCAAGTACTCAGCACTGGTGAGGCTGCATCTTGAACCCTGTGTTCAGTTTTGGGTCCCCACTACAAGACATTGAGGTGCTGGAACACGTCCAGAGGAGGGCATCAGAGCTGGGGGGAGGGGTCTGGAGTACAAGTCTTATGTGGGTGAGAAAGCTGGGGTTGTTTAGCCTGGAAAAAAGGAGGCTCAAGGGGAAACCTTACCACTCTCTACAACTACCTGAAAGAAGACTTTAATGAAGCAGGGGTTGGTCTCTTCTCCCAGGTAACAAGCAACACGTTGAAAGGAAATAGCCTCAAGTTGCACCAAGGGAGGTGAAGATTGAAGAACCATTTCTTCACTGAAAGGATTGTCAGGAATTGGAAGAGGCTGCTGTCAGAGACCAGATTTATATCTCACTGACTGATGGGTCAAATAAACTTTTTTTTTTTTTATTTTTTTTTCTTTTTTTTTTTTTTGTGTGTGTGTGTGTGTGTGTGTCTGTGTCTGTGTCTGTGTGTCAGAGAGGGGACCAGGCCTGCAGCACAGTGCCCACACAGGCAGCCAAGGTGGCCATTGGAGTCTACAGCCACATTGCATGAAGGCCAAATGGGGACCTGTCAGTCAGTGAAGTCTGCCTGGCAATCACCCACATCACAGCCCTGGAACCTCTGCCGGACTGTGGCATCCCTCACTTTGGCTAAGGGGACAGGGAGTAGTCAGTGAACCAAAGATCCTGCCTGCGGGTATCAGCCACAGTAGATAAAGAGCCATGCACGAGATCTCCATCTGGCCTCAACCTGCCCTCCTGACCCATCAGCATGTGACCTTCCAGTGGTAAACTATACTTTTCTCCTCTCTCTCTTTATTCTTTCTTTTATTAATCTCTCTTCCTTTACTCTTTTATTTGTCTTGTGGGTAACCTAAACATCTATTTTCTTTATTTCACTTAAATTGCAGGTATTGCACTTAAGTTGTATAAGGTTTTGTGTTTGCTGGGTGTAACAAAGGTTCTTTACTCTACAGCAATGCTTGTTAGTCCTGGTAGTCTGTTGCAATGCTTTTGTGAAGTTGCATGTTATTTCTGTAAAACCCTTTTTGTCAAAATGCAATTTTCTCACTAAGATAAAAGAAACCTCTTGGAGAAAAATGTGTGGCTTTTTCTCTGGATGTGAACTCAAGGTATCAAAGAATTAAAGACTTTGCAAGAGTTCATGTGGCCAAAATCTCTTGAAGTCTAAAATTAAAGTGTACATTTGCTAAAGCTGGACCAGCGTGTAGATGACCTAATTCAGTTTCACACAAATACATAAACCCAAACAAACACCACACAAAAAATCCCAGCAAAAAACTCTCAAGAAGTTTTGAAAGTCTGGCTGGGGAGTTTATAGTGACTTCAACTGTATGATATACATCTGCCTAATAAAACCTGTTTCAAGCTCCTTTAGAGAATTCCTCCATGCTGATTGCTGCTCAGTCAGGGCTGGAATTCTCATGCAATATCCTTTGATATTTCAGTCCAAACTGTTAATTAGATAGATAAGAGATATCAACAAAGTTGTAGTACTACAGAGAAATTATTAAGGATTTTTTTTAATAAAAACTGATGAAGCCTGAAATACACATTTTTCTACAAAATCTACAAAATTGGGGGAATAAAGCCCATAAAACCAAATTTATTTTACCCATTTTACAGTTGAAACAATTTTATGGTTCTAATATCACTAGTGATACCAGAGACATCTCACAGAGTCATGGAAACAAAAAAATCAAAGAATGGATTAGGTTGAACGGGATCTTAAAGATAATGTAGTTCCAACCCCACTGCCATAAGCAGGGACACCTTCCACTACACCAGGTTGCTCAGAGCCCTATCCAACCTGGCCTTGAACAGGCCTCTCTGGGCAATCTGTGCCAGTGCCTCAACCCCTGCACAGTAAAGGATTCATCATAATACAATAAAATCATAGAATGGCTTGGATTGGAAGGGACCTTAATTATCATCTAGTTCCCCACGTAATCTAAACCTAACCTCTTTAAGAAAAAAAAAAGCAAAACAAAACAAAGAAAAACCAGAAAAGAACACAATTGTATCTTCTCCCAAGAGCAGCAGACTCTTAATGCCTATTTGGTGAGAGAATACGGCCCAAATCACAGAATTCTTTTCCCCCTTGATTAGGCACAGGCCAACAGAGGGAAGAAGAGGGTAGAGTTAATGGCAGACATCCAATTGGACTAGCCATGAAAGAGCCAAAAGCTGTTGGCAGTTCCCCAGAATGATAAAGTACAACTTTTATTTGTTTTTTGGTGGTGCACAATCAAAAAAAATTTTGGAAATTACTTTTTGTTTTTCTATTTTTTTTTCTTTTTCTTTTTTTTTTTTTTTTTTTTTTTTGATTCCTAATGAAAACCACAAGAGCCCAGAATCTTATCTTGAGTCATCTAATGTTATGGTTTCAAATCCACATCAGAAGATACAGATTCCATGGCTTTCAGTTGTTTACATACTGAAATGATTTGACACTATGCTGTCTCTTTTGTTTTGTTTTTTTCTTTAAACTTTGTAGTTTAAAGTTTAAAATACGTATATAATGCTTAGTCTGAAGATATGGACTAGGCATATTTTCCTAGACTAAGCAGATGTTTATTCAATAACAGATAAGAAAAAGCAAATTACGTTTCAATTACACATTATACGGTAAATAATGCTTTTTTATTTCCTACTTTTCATGTCCAAGTATACATAAACAACTCAAATAGGAAAAACAAAATATTGGACTTCTTGTAATTAAGCAGTATTACCTGTATCCTGCAAATTGGGAAAATTAGTCAAAAGAGAACAATGGAAGCATCTGAATGACCTCTCTGTGTGTTATTCTGATGAACTTCAAAGGACTTAATAACATTAATGAACATTTTTAGTGAATATCACTACTTGTGCTATAAATGTCACTGGCATCTCCAGAACACTTTAAAAAATTGATTAGTGCTACACTGGACTGCTGAGTCATCAATGCCCGTCCTTCCACCAGGACAACAGGATGTCTCGTAAGCAGGTTATTTATATTCTTAATAACTTCAGCAGAATGTACAGTCTGGTTAGGTTTGGTAGTCATTAAATGGCACTTTTTTTGTATTTGCTGCCCTCATCTATAGATTTCTTATCAGAGCAACTTCAGTCTTAAGTAAGAGCAATTACAAATAGGCCAACCTCTTTTATTCTGAAAGAACAAAGACAATATCAAATTGTACACAGTGCAAAGGTCTGTTTGGCCAAAAGCAATACCAAGCCTCCATATTAAAGTTCTGTGTAATCAGTATCACTAGTTTATCTTCCTAGGAAGTAACAGAAAACTAGAATCCAAAGAACTGTTTTCTTTTTTAATAAAAAGTGCAGGTGGTCTTGGACTCGCCAAGATACGTTTTTTAAAAGCTGAACAGGCCTTACTTCCTCTTCAGTATCTCTTTTAATTCCACATGATCATCAAGCCAGGATATAATATTAAATTTCTTTTTACCCTTACTGTGTGCTTTGAGAAAGTCTGTTGGAACATATTTACCCCCAGTGTATTGTGTTCTTAGATCCTATTCTGTATTGTCATGTCTGCAAATATTTACAAAGCGAAAAATACTGTCTCACTCAGCGAAGCAACTGACATGCCTTTAATGCTATTCCATATCATTGCTTCAGACCAAAACACAAAAATCCCACTACAAATTATAAAAGACAGAAATACTTTTAGTGGCCTAAAGCCAGCTGTGGTCTAAATACTGCTTATGAGCTCATCAGATGCATCCAACATTTGGAATACCGCTCATAACCTTTGGCTGCATAAATACAGACCTTTAGTCAAGAAACTTAAGCAACAGTTTGATTCATCTGGGTAAAAGCAGGGGGACTGGCAGCTGATCTGCTTTAGATATTGTAATCTGATGCCCAGCTCCACTGGCCACACTGGAACACTCTTAGCAGAGAAAAAGCTAAAGGATTCCCAAGCACAGGGAGAGACCAAGGCATGCTAGGGGTCTGCATGTGGTCTCCCTAGAAGTCTGTTACCTCCTCAGACCATGGCTATCCACCAAAGATATGCAGAGGTGTCTGACTGCAGCATGGACATGTTTCACTATGTCTGTAGGTTGTAGGACTCCATAGCACATGGCTCAGGAAAGATGAAAGGTAGCATGTAATTACATAACGATCTGCAACTTTCCAACAGCCTCAGTGTTAGTCCACCCAATACCCACGAAGTTAAACTCTTACAAATTGTCTCAGACAATTTTAAAGGTACAAAGCTTAATCACAATGTTAAATGATCACAACTAAGAAGAGAGCAATTAACTAATCACCTCAGAGGCCTGTTCTCTTCATCACCCCAAGAAGCAATTTCCCCAAAGGAAGTCCTTTATGTAGCTAAACAGTGGTTACATTACCATTAAAAGATAAAAACTTTATTTATATTAGGAGTTAATGATTTCTTCATTGGCTATAGAGGGAAGATCAGAGTAAAACACGTTCTGATGTTCTAAGGAAATCACTGCAGTTTTCCACGAAAAAGCTTGTTTGAAATTTGACTTGGATGGAATCTTGCTCAGTTTAGTTCAGAGATGGTCTCAGCTCTTCTATGAAGTTTAAGCGGGCAGGCTAATAAGTCATGAAGCTTGGTAAGATACACAATAGTTTTAAAGGATGAAACAGAAATAACACATATATGCTTTTATTACAAACACTACTCTTTTTTCTTTTTTCATGAGATTAAATTTTACTTCTGTAACAGAAGAAACCGCAATTCTGCCTTGTTTCCTGACTCCACATCTCAGTTCTGAGAAAAAACCTCTCCACCTTCTCTATGCCTTCCTTCAGTGATTAGGAAAGGCATACAAAGGATTATGAAGCTCAATATGGCTCCAAACTTGAAACAAAAACATCCTCCTAAATCAACTGTATACCCGTTACATGCATTGTATACATTCTGGAAAATAAACATTGGCAAATACAGAATACAGTCTTGGAAATGGGTCAAGCAACTGGATTTTTGAAAAGGGTTTATAAAAAATATAAATTCTATCAACTGAAAGATGTTAACTTGAAGACTGAACTTAACTCTGTTCATTTTCAGGGACAACACCTTGCATTTCGCTGTTTAAGAAGTTACACGGCAACATGTAAAAGCAGGTTCCTCCCACGTGAGGCTGGAACACAACAGGCTGCTCCACAGCCAGAAGCTGATCGCTCTTCTCAAACCCAAAGGCGTGGATTCCATTCATTCACCATGGGGCCACAGCCACAGCCACGCTGCTCGTTCACTCGAGGCACCTGCGTCCCACTCAGCTGCGCCGCAGACTCTCGGCAGCACCTCGGCTGTACAGGACATCCTCTGCCGGCAGCTCCCGGAGGGAACAGCACCAGAGTTCTGAGACGACGTCTGAAATCACCCTTCCGACCAGCCGGGCAGTGTCCGAGAGCCCGCGGCCGCCCTGCATGGTGCTTACCATCCCCGGGCATCACAAAGGACGAGGCCAGTCCTGGCAGGGCATCGATTGCCCAGCAGGCCCAGGGGAACACGAAACCTTGGGATCAGACTCTCCGGTCGAGGCAAGCCCTCGCCAGGAGGGCGGCACCCCGACAGCCCTTATAGGAGCCGAACGCGGTGACGGCTGTGGCGGGGCCGAGAGAGGAGCCCCGCTCCCTGTAAGGAGCCCTGAGGCGGCGGCGCCCACCACCCATTGCCCTTGAGGGTCTCCACAAACCCGGCACTGCCCCCGCCGTCGGCACATCCCAGGCACACGGGGAACGGCCCGGGGGCTGTCAGGGGCGAGGTGCAACCCGCAGGGGATGCTGGGGGCACCGCCGACTCCCACGGGACCTCCTCGAAGTTGCCCTGAGACGTTTAGGACAGCCCGAATGTGCTGAGCCACCCCCTCTGCCCACACCTCCCTCCTGCCACCTAGCCACACGCTCCCGGACCGGATCTCGGGGACTGACCTCCATGCCCCAGCTGACCCCTGCGGGACGGGACCCCCACCCGGATCGACTCCCGTCCTCCCTTGCAGACCTGGCCCCCGCTCCCGGGACAGGGGAACGGCAACCCCGAGAAGCGTTTAGGGCTTCCCTCAACAAATGCAGCCCTTGGGAATAAATAAAGCAGCAGGACACTTACCATCTCGTCTGATGTTGGAGGCCCGCAGGGCTTTTATAGATCCGCTCTGGGCAGGGGCGGTGGTGCCCTGCCGGCTGCAGAAGTTCGCACAGACGGCGGCGTAGAGCAGGAGGAGGATGAGCAGTTGCATTGGGACCAGCTGCGAGCGGCACCGTGTCTCTGCGAAGAAACGGGCTCTCCCGCCGAGGGTGCTTCCCTCGCTCCTGTTCTCTCCCTCCTCCCGGACTTTTTGGTTGTTGCGGGTTGCTTGTGTGTTTGGGGGAGCTGTATGCGGGGCGGGGGAAAAGCAAACTTGGGGGCGGGCGGGGGTAAACCCAAAATCCCCCCCCCCCCCCCCCCCCCCCAAAAAAAAAAAAAAAAAAAAAAAGTAAAAGCCCACAGCACGGGAGGCAGCGGTCACCGCCGACGCGTTACTCTCCGAGCTGCCTCCAAACTTCCTGCATGCTGAACTTTCGGCTGCCCTTCTGGCCCGGCCAAACTCGGCAGAGGTGCGGAGCGGCCAGGTCGGGTCTGCCACCCCCTCCCCTCGGGCCGCCCGGCCGTGCCCCAGTCGCAGCGGGGGCTGCCGCAGCCGCGCTCCCCGCGGCCGCCGCCTCGCACCGCCCCCGCCCCGCTCCGCCCGGCAGGAGCCGCCGTGGGGTCTGGAGCGGCGGGAGCAGGGGGGGAGAGGCGGCCTGGGGAAGGGGGCGGGAGCGGTGCTCGGGCCCTCCCTGAGCTACCGGCCGTGGCGTCTCCGCTCCGGTCATGAAGTGGCAGGAGGGGTGGGTGGTGCGAGGGGGCTGTCCCCGGTGTGCAGTGGACGTCGAGCTGTGCAGTGAACTCCCGGCGGGTGGGAGCGGTGGGAACCCTGTGCCGGGGGCTCCCTGCCAGCAAAGCAGCCACGCACCCGAGGGTCGCGTCACCCTCGGACCCGTCGTGGCTGTGTTAAAGTCATCGTTGAGCTTCATGACTCAAATCACTGAGCTGCTCCAGGGCGAGTGAGGAGACTTAGTGGGGAAATTGGTGAATGACCCGCAGTTGTCCCTGGGAGAAATATATGGGCTGTTCTGTCATGCCAAGTACTGTCAAAAACCTTTCATAAAAAGTTAATTCCTACTAATTTAGACTCTCATTCGATCGGGTCTGGTATTAAAAGATTGTGTTACTGCCTGGAAGAGTTTAGGTCTAAACCAAAGGTATGTGAGGGTTGTGGTCAGATTGCTAGTTTAATACTCTAGCTGCAATGAAAATAATCACAAGGAAGATGCAGGGGGAAAAAAACACTCAGGTTTTAACAGTTCTCTTATAAATCCTTCCATACTCCCTTTGTTTCTTAACACGTCATATAGTCTCAGCCAGTCTAACAAACTGTGACATGCTGCCAGACCTTTAACAACATGAAACATACCTCATTAGCAGAAGAGGAATGTCAATACAGTGCTGTATCAGGAGTCTTGGATGAGTCTTGCTATGCTCTGAGGACTGCCTCTGGCTGTGTGAAGCATTTTCTCCAAGAGCATGTTAGGATGACAATGGGACTGAAACATCTTGTATGTCTTAAGAAACCAGTAGGGTGCAATTCTGTTATGCATAATTCATGTTTCTTTATCCCTTTCATGTTCCCCAAAACTGACAGCGAACCTAATCCTGCTCCCATGTGGTAAATAATGGAAAGGCTCCAACAGTCCTTCATTTGTGAGCAGATGTGCCTACATTTTAGGTGCCCATTTCAGTGGGAGTAACTGGGCAAACAGAGGGAATGTGGCCAATTCAATCATTCTAATTGAAGTAGAAAGTCAAATAGAGGACATACACCAAATGAAGATGGGGGATCCTTTCTTCTTAGCTCTCTTCTGACTGCAGGTATCTTTTAAGATAAAAGGAGGTGATCAATACCCTGACCTTTACCACAACCTCCTAGTGAAGTCTTCTCTTAGTGTCCTCAGGCCTTCCTTCTGTCTTAGGCTCAGGATGCTAGAACCCACAACTGGTTCTCTTTGAGTGAGTGCCCATTTTAAGGTGGAAGAGGGAGAGGAAGACAAAGAAGGACAGATTACCTTCCAAAGTTAGGCGAAAAGTGTTTTGACATTATCTGAGCAGTTGAATAGTTCAGTCAAGAAATGACACTGTTTCCAGGGCTGTTTCTCCTTCTATACCCAGTTTCATCCATGTAAATTTTCTTACATAAAATGTATCTTCCCAAGAGCTTGTCTGGAGCTAAAGTCTGTCTGGCCCCATGCCTCTCTGGCTGCATGGGTCCAGCTTTGACACAAGAGTGGAATAGGCTTTTGCCTTAAATACTCCACAGCTGTTTGGCTGGTGTGCTCCCTGGCTTGATAGAGACTATAAGTTTAAACTTCCTCAAGCTGACCAGTGCTCAGAACTGAGGGTTGGGTTTTTTTGGGTTTGTTTTTTTTTGGAGGGGGGGTGGGGGAAGAGGGGGTGTTGTATGTTTTGTTTTGGGTTTTTGGGTTTTTTTAAGAGTACACACTGTTGTGGTGCATAAGATGAAATTCATGTTTCTGCAGCAGAGGGACTGGTTGCTTAGAGAATTCTCAAGCAAAACAGCATGAGGCCTCATAAACTACATAGTGATGAAAACAGCCAAGTGGATTCCACCACCAATGGCTTTGATATGTATCGAGAGGAACCATGTATAACTCCTATCATATGCTCACAGTACATTTCTGTTCCTCCTTATGCAAAGCATGGGATGGTGCCATTCTTTGTTCTAAAGAAAAAATATTTTTTTAGCAGAAGTGACAAATCTTTTTCTCAGGTCAGAAAACAGCCAGAGAATAATATTGTGGGGTCCAAAACAGAGACCTAGCTCTATGAACTACATATATTTATTTTAGACTCAGTATCAAAAAATCCCAGATTTTTCAATTTGATGTACAGGTGTGCAGAAACATTTTGGCACAGAGCAGCAAGACTGACATGCATCAATAAACCCTTGTAGAAAGGGTCTGCATTTAAATCACTGTTGCTACAGCTTCTCAGTTTACTTTAAAAAGAACTAAACCAAATAAAAGCCAAAAGAATATCTTTATAATAAGGTGTCACAGAACCTCCTGGCAAAGGGTGAGAAGTTTGGATTATGCTTAGACATTTTTGTAAGCACATGACTGTTCTTTACATTCTGGCAAACTTTCTAACACATTGGCTAATCTATATCCCAAGGGTTTGGGATAATTTAAAGTATTGGATGATTTCTATAGAAAGGCCTATAGCACGTTATGGTTACTGCACGAAAGGACATACTCATGGTTAAGTGTGATAACATAGATAATTAGAAATTTGTCAGCCCAACTGGGATCCTGATAAAAACCCCCTAACTGTTGATATGAAAATCAATTAATGGATATTAAAAGGAAAATAATATAATTATTGTTAATCAACCTGGAAAATCTTATCATGCTAACTTGGAAATCTGGTTGACAAACAGAATAGCATAAAATCACAGCTTTCATAACATACCGCTTGGTACCACACAATTTGAATCATATGGAATGAAATTCATACGTAGTAAGTGTTTTCAAAACTTGTTAAATGACAGGTTTAAAAGTGTTTATGAAAGAGGAAAATTATTGAATAGGTTCTCTTTAAGAGAGCACCACTTAGGCTATTTTAATTCTGCATTGATTTGCATTTCCAACAATGACCTGGGAAAAATGCAGTCATTACTCATGACTTTTGAAGATGCCAAAAACCTTGGGGAAGTAAAATGGGATGATTTATAGCAATGGTGTAATATGGAAACAGACATGTAGATACTGGATATAACTGTAAATCTGAGTCCTTATACAGCTTATGCTTTAAAATAGCCCATGGCATCACTGCCCAGTGCCTGTTGCATTCACCCCACCTCATTTTAATCCTTTGAAAGTGTCTGGTATAAGTCTGTTACACAGGTTTTCATTGTTGATGGAGAGAATTGGACACCCATCAGAGGGCACTCTAGCCCAGTGGTTTTAAGCGTTTTTGCTGGGATGGTCTAGAAAGTCCAATTTCTCTGGAGAGAGCATAGAGAGCAAATACATTCAAAGTAGTCAATCCTAGAAAGCACTGATGCAGCAAAAAATTGCGTCAGTGGATTATCAAGGATGTCAATGTGCTGTAGCCATCTGTTATTGTTGGCTGGGAGATGTTCCAGTGTCGTATAGTTTGTCCATGGAGCACAGATCTACTGGTGTGTGCACCTCCTGGAACATTTGAATTGTGATGATTAAGTAGCAAAACCTAAGATCTCTGTGTGTTATCCCTGGGATCCTTGGATATTTATCTAAGAAAAGAAGTATCAATTAGAGTAGGGGCATTATGCTTTCTTTGTTATTCTTAGACTGCTGCATCAAGTTCCTGTGAATAAAGTCTTATAAAGGACTATAATAAATTGAAAAACACTGGGGAAAAACCACAGAATTGGTTAAAGCTTGAGAAGCATGCCATTTAGGGGAAAGCTTAGAAATCACAAGCCATTTAGCTTATCAAGGAAAAAATCAGAGGGGTCACAGCTACCTCCCAGAGGTAGGATATTGATTCTAGAATGCTCTTCAGTCCAGTGGACAATGGCACATCAAGGTGAAAGCTGGAGGTAGACAAATTAAGGTTAGAAGTTAAAAGACACACTTTTGAGTGTGGAAAGCTATGGAAATACCAAAGTTGTATACTCTTCACCACTAACAATTAGAATGGCAAGATTTGATGTTTTCCTAAAAGCAGTCAAGTGATTTCAGGCTGGGCTTAGGAACTCGTGGGGTCTATTAATCATTTTGAAAAGATCTGTAAAGACAACAGAGAAAAGCACTTTCATATGTACCATACTATAAGCCGCAGGTGAAATTTCTATGTGGTTCTGCAGTTTCTTGGAAAATTATAACTAAAAAAATGTACCTCCAGGGATTAATTCCAGGAAGCACTACAATTTCTATTATACAGGAGGCCAGTCAAGTGAGGGCAACTACCCTATCCCCCAATGTGTACTCTGTGAATGATATGATAATGAGCAGAGGTGCATAGAGTAGCATGGACAAACATCTCACCATTGCTAAAATGTATGTCTTAAGTAATCAAATGTAACCATGATGGCAGACCACAAGAACGTAAGAAAAAGTCAGACCGAAGTCATTATATGTATGGAATTAGAAAACAGAGTCGTGTGTTGGTAAGAAAATTGCCCCAGGCAACAAGACACCAAGAAAAGAAGTGCAGCACAATGAGCCATGGCCCCAATTTACTGTCTGAGCTTCACACAGTGATTCAACAACATGCATAGAAAATACCCAGTAAAACTGATAATTTTAGGTGATCAAACTTACCAAACACAAGCCCAAGCACTGCTGCCTGGTATCACTACAAATATGGCATTGGTTCATGGAACTAATGTTAACACACTCTGAACATTTGGTATGGGCCACAGACCTGCAACTGGTGCTGCTCTTTGTCCTCCTCCAGCAAGCCAGCTGTGCAAGGTCACTTGTCTAGCCTATTCTTGAGAACAGCTGCAGGCAGCTTTGAGATATCCAGTCTTCTAATTTTCCTTCTGTGCCTGCGCTGCTACAGGATGCTGTGCCCTTCTCCCTTTCAGTGTTCACCTGCTTCCCTTCCCAACTCTTAAATGACTTCTGCTGGTTTTACATATATTGTATATGTATATGGCTAGTTCTTCACTGCAAATGTCAAGAGACAAATATTGCACCAACACACACATAGGTAGGGAGAAAAAAATTATATCCTAAGCTGAACATGTTGATATATTAAATTTTGGAAACTGCTGTATCACTCACGCTGTCCCACTGGTACCTAGTCATGGTACCAATTGACATATAGTGTGCATGCAATATTCACAGTCATACTTTCAAAAAATTAATAGAAGTCACAATGAAATAAGAAATGTTGTCCTTCTGAAGTAAAGCAGGATTTTTACCCTGCCATTTATGTCAATAGAACCATGACTTAAATATAAATTCAGGTTTAAAAAGAATGGGCTAAGTTTTAAGTTTTTCTTAATAAGAAAATAATACCTTCAAAAAGACTGCATTTCTTCTGTAGCCTGGTTCCCAGGTTCATGGACTTAAAGATAAAGAGACCTCTTCGACTCCTTGCATAAATAAGCCAAACCATTTTGCTGTCTGACTTTCTGTTTTGTTTACTCAAGAGTCAGCATGGAATCTTCTAGGAAAAATATATAGAAATGATTTTAAAATAGGAGTAAACTCAATTTTACAGTATCTTGAGATGGAGAATCACCCACTATAAATGTTAAGCCCTTCAAGTGATTAATGACTGTTTTCAAAGATTCAGGGTTGTTTGTTTGTTTTTTTTTTTAAATTCTGGATTTTGTGGCATGGATGAACAGTAATGGTTATCAGCATCCTCTGCTTAGTCCTTCCAAATATTTGGATGCAAGTAACCTGAACCTACTGCTTTGGACTTAGCAAAACAGCTGTCTGCATACCCTAGTAATTTTTACCTAACTACTTGTATTATTTCTGTGATCACTTTCTTTTCACCTTTCAAAATGAGGTTTTGCTTGTCTTCAATATGATATATTTGAATTAGAAAATTATCATTAAGAATTTTTGAGAGATTTTAGGAATGTTTTACTACTGTTAGTGTGAGATTGCTAGGATCAGAGGTTTCAGAGTGAAATTTTTCATGGTAATTCATGCTTTCTGTCTGCACGTTGCAGATACTACCTTAGAAATAAAGCATCCAGTTTTAGTAAGAGGGAACAGCACAGTGTAGATTCTTCAGTGTGTAATACTGCCCAGACATTCTCTACGGATTGCTCTCTGTTCTCTCCCTTGGGGCAGGAAGCATTTGCCCTGTCTTGACTTCAACATTTGTTTTCTCCACCATGTTTTCAGTATGGGAACACTTTCTGTAAATTATTATCTTGTGAACAACTTAAAACATACCACCTGAGCAATGTTGTAAAGACTGAAATGCACCTCCATACTGAAGCCTCATTACAATAACTACTGTCTTGACATCACAAAGATGGCACATGAGCTTCTGTGCCTTTTGTGACCGGACTTGCTGTGCTGGTTTCAAGGTAAACCAGCAGGAGAAATGAACTCAACACGAGAGAGATTATAAATCAGAGCTACAAT
>JAWWEV010000001.1:41491656-41502057 GCA_035583235.1 Hafferia zeledoni
AGATGATGTAGTATGGTATGGAATACAATATTATTGGCTAAAAGAAGTCAGCTGTTAGCTAGCTCAGCCCAGCTTAAATCACCTGACAATTTTCAGGCCTAGTCTGAACTTTAAAACCTGGATTTAGGCCCACCTTGCTGAAACCATAACAGTGAATTTATTATCTGATCAGCCAGATGCCTATCAACAACTTAATGAAGACCATTTAGCCATCCTGTCCTGTGTTCAGTTCATGGCATCGTCAGTGATTCATCTTTTATTACTCTAAGACCTATTTTTTTTACATATGGAAAAGATTTCATGGATGAAAGAAACTAGACCCTAGCTATCCAAGGAATGAAAAGACAGTTTATTATATTCTTTTTGTAAGCAAGATGGTGATTTTCATGTCTAGGGTTCTAAGTACTGGAGAACATACGTATAGAGGTTGGAGATCTGATTCTACCAGCTACAAGGATTATTGCCTGAACTCTTTAGAGATTACACCATATGGATACATCTCTGAAGTATTAGATTTCCTCTTGAATTATTATGCAAATATTAATATTTACAGATAACACCTTGTAACTGTCTATGCTTTTTTTTTTAGTAGTACTAAAAGTAATAATGAATTATCATGTCTTTAATATAATTTATGTAATATACTATGTGGAACTGATGCAACTACAATCAGTCTCCGTCTAAAATATTATAGGAAATTAAAATTATTTCCATATCTCATAGTAACATTGTAAGTAATGGGCTTTCTGTCCTAGGACTGAAGCAACTTCCGCTTGACAGTTAGTGTTCAAAAAATTCTTAGAAGGCAGGGGATTATTATCCTATGTACATAGGTATTAGCCCTGAATCCAAAGACTGCAGCATTTGGCTAATTTAGATCATAGTTTTGAATTTTCTGTGCAATTTGAAATTCAAGACATAAACCCCTAGAAGTTCAAATCCTTATACAGTCTATACAAATGACTCAGTAGGCTATTTTACCATCTTGTCCTGTGATTAACTATAGCAAGTAATAATTAACAAGGGGGCTTTAAGTCCTTGATTTAATGTTCTTTTAAAATGATACAAGGTAAAAGGAGCCCTGGACAATCTATCTGGCTTTCTCTAGCATTTCAAAGGCACCTAGAATCTTGGCTTCTGAGTACTACTAAGCAGATTTTAGATCCAAAGGGCATGAGATACATAAAAATTAGTCTGGCTGTAACAGAAAATGGAAAGGGCGGATTGGCAGCATTACATCAGAGAGCACAGTTTCTTCAGCATTAAAGAGGAGTAGTATGTGATACTGGGTTGGACTATCTCTCAAAACTCTTAGACTTAACATGACATTAATAAGGTAATTTTTCTCTCTTGATTGTAGCATTGCTATGTGCAGGAGAAGAATTTAATGCTTTTGTATTTAGTTTATTATGTCTCCAACCTGTAGATAACTAATCTCATAATCTGGGGAGAATTTTCTAAGTTTGACTTCTAATTCTCAGGACTTGAAGAGATGTCAAAAACTGAAAGAGGGAAAGATTAGAATTGGTACTAGAAGAAAGTCTTTACTGTGAGGATGGTGAGGCACTGGAGCAAGTTGCCCAGAGAAGCTGTGGATGCCCCATCTCTGGAAGTGTTTAAGGTCAAGTTGGATAGGACTTTGTGCAACCAGGTGTCCCTGTCTTGGCAAGGGCTTTGGAACTCATGTGATCATTAAGGTCCCTTCCAACCCAAAACATTTTATGTAATGATTCTATGATAATGACAATATTCAGGTTTAAACCAGAATTTAAACTAAACTGAAACTGGAAGAATAACTGTCTAGAGTATATCCCCAAACAACTATAGGAAAAAGGGGATTTCAATGTGTTAAATTATTCCATGGCTACAGGAGAAGGATGAAAGTGTGATCAGGAAATGGTGCTCTTTGTGTAAGTGAGAGACAAGGACTACTGTGTGAAAAAAAATCTTTTGTAACTGCATAACAGTAAGTACTATAACTACAGCTTTTTGTCTTCAATGCCTGGAGCTTTAGACAAATCCTAATCCTAATGTGATTGTTTGCTGTGGTAGCTTCTAGCATGTGTAAGTGTGAAATACTATTTGTCAAAAACATTCTTACACTCTATTTACTGATTGGGAAAAATAAAGAAAGATGAAATTAATTACATAATGGGAAATGTGCCTAAGAGTCTAGTAATCAAAGAGAAAGTTAAGAGATGTACAGTGTGATACAGTTTTACAATGAAAAGATATCATGTTTCTGTCCTTTAGAATTATATTTACTGCCACTGTCATTTGTGTCTAAATTGGGTACAGAGTGAAACAGTTTGACATGGAGCAAAGAATCTGAGCTGTTTAAAAGGTAAACCAGCAGGAGAAATGAACCCAGCTCAGGAGAGATTATAAGTCAGACTCACAATTTCATAAAAATATTACAATAAATAAAATTATGCAAAAAGAAATTTGTTTTAATCCACAAAACCCAGTAGTATAACCCAGCACCCTGGAGCACAAACAGAAAGGTGTTTGTTAGCCCCTGTGCTGAGCCCCATGTGGTTCTCCTGAGTCCAAAATAAAAGGAAGGAAAAAACCTGTTGGTACAGATGATGTATCTGAAAAATGTCTTGAGCCTTATTTTAAACCCTGCAGCATCCATCTTCAAATTGAACTCCCTTACAAGCCTAAGTATATGCATCTTCTTCATTATTTTATGGAATGGGAATGCTGATGAGCCACAGAAGCAGAAGAGAGGGAAACCTTACTGAAAGGTTTTAATAGAGCTTTGCTCTGTGTCCCAGTTTCTCAGTGTATTGTAACATGAAGGGTGTAGACCAACATAACTGCTCCAAAAAACCTCCACCCCAAAACCAAACAACATCAACAACAAAAAACCAATCCAGGAAACAGCTGAAGGGGGAAAAAATGAAAAAAAAAAAAAAAAAATAGAAATCTCTGCGAAGAAAAATGTTAAAAAGATGTATAAATATATATTTCCTGTTTTTCATAGATATATGTTATGTGAAACATAATTTTCTTAACGAATTTGAGGGTTTGAAAATGTATTTAGACTGTTATACAAAAAAATCTCAAACCCTGCAGTGACTAAAAATGGATTATTTTCAAAAACCTAAGCCAACTTCAAACTCCTCTGAAAATCTAGGTACTCTTTTAGATGTGCCACGTGTATCTCTCTGCTCTTTTTCATGTTACTCTTCCTATAGATTTTTTACAAAATTTTCTATGTGGTAAAAAGTGATAACTTCCATCTTTTTCATGACTGATTGATAATGCTGTCAAGATCCAAGCTTTTGGGCTACTTCACTGCTGTGAGAGAGAAATCTATCCCTGTTATCTTTTTAATGAATTTCATCAGGTCAGTATTACACCTTATGCAGAAGAACCTGAGTATTTTTCAGGTGGAACTGATATGTGGAAATATTAATGATCAAATTATGAAAGTTTTGGACACCTCCCCAGGGCTGCATGAATGGCTTCTTTTTTAGTAGAATGATATATGTGTTTCATACCAAGCACTCACTTTCTTGTGTTTCAGTCAAAAATGACATCAACCTAAGAGGAGCAAAACTTGGGTTTGCTGTCCTTAAGAATGTCTGTTTAGGATTAACTGGAAAATCAGCACACATTTCAGGAGAGGAACTCACATCCAAAAAAGAAGGAAAAAAGCTTTCCTTTGACTGCAATACCACCCATTACTGAATCATATACCCTGAGTAGACTGGATTCTATAGAGCAGGTGGAAAAAAAGAATATTTGAAAGAATATTTGAATTTGATCATTGCCTCTGAGAGCTGGAAGCCTTTCCCAAAGCATAATTAGCAGTGCCATGGTCTTTGTACCATTGGTTTTGTGATCCAGTGGACAAAAGAAGCAGAGAAAATACGTGAGTGGGAAAAAAAGCCACTAAGTTCACAAGTATTAGTTTAGAACTAGAAAATGAAGAAGTCAGACAGCAGAAAAGTATTTGCAAACTATGAGAAATGGGGCAATTTTTCGAGGAAAGCAACATCGTCTCAAACACAGTGTGGAAGTTGACTGAATGCACCTTCTGTTGGATTATTACAGACCTTAAAGAGTAACACTAGATTGATAAATGTAACTTGAGAATAACACATAATCAAACTGTAACAAATGGTTTTCTGAACAGCTGGAGTCTACTAGTGTTCTTTTACATAGTCAGTTTTTTATTTCCCCAGGTTTTGATAACTGTATTAGAGGATTGATTCCTGTATGGGGTCATTTACACTATACGACCTTCTTAAGCTTTAACAGTAAGAAAGAATGGATCAGTTTATTTAAAAAAAAAAAAAAAAAAGTAAAAAAAAAGTAAAAAAAATAAAGTTGTTGCAGGTACTAATAAGAGCAATGAAAAATGTAGTCAGTTGTCTTTATGTGTCAAATTCATTACCTTTCATGCCATAACTATTATTTAGTGACAAATTATTCATTATTCATGACCTACATAAAATAGTCAAGGGGTAAAATAATTGTTATGCTGAATACATGTTATTTAGTGATTCACCTCTGTGATTAAAACTAATCAATTCACTCCCAAATGTCACTTTTCAGTGAAATTCTACAGATTAAGGACAAAGTTGCACATACTTCCATTATATTAACACAAATATCAAAATCCCTGAGGATTAAAGTTTTCTCAGGAGAAATACATCATACAACACAAGAGTTAATGAACTAATTATGAAATTATGAACTCACACCAAAGCATTGAAAGCCACAATGATTAAGTAGTTAGGTGGAACAAGTCTTTTAAATCAGATCAGCTGGGAAAGATACTGCAGTGTTGATTCTGGGACTGATGGGTGCAAACTCAACAGTTAGGAAGAGGATTATTTAAGTCTATGAAATATTGTAAAAATAAAGGATAATGAGAGATGAAGCTCTCGGTTATTGTTTAGATAAGTCATTACACTAAGAGCAGTTACAGACCTTCAAATCTAGTTCTTCAAGAACAACTGTATCTCGCCTTTGCTCTGAAGATGAAAATACATTGGGGCTTGTTTTGAGAGCAGAATGAAACTCCACTAATGATTGCTTCTCTGTTATGCCCACAATATTTCTGACTTGGAGTGTACCACAGAGCTAACACTGTGCAGAAGATTATTCTTAGATATTAAAATTCTGGCATGAAAGATCATTCTAATGTGAAACTATTTCTCTAATAGGTGATTGAAATGGATAGAGAACTTCATGCTATTGTGAGAAGATGACTTCCAGTTAAACCAAAAAGATGTAGAAATCATGGATTGTAAATACCCTGCTGATTTATTAAGCATATATATGTAGTATAATTATACTTTTATTTAAGCATATATATTCTGAATTCCTCTCCATAAATATTAGTTCAGACACAGTTACTCATATGTCTGAAGCTAAGTCTATATATTTGTGTATTTTGAAGCCCTTAGCATAACAAAGACTATATCAACTACAAACCAGCTTGAATAACAGGAATGTAACTTTTGCTTCAGTTGGATAATCCTTGTATAAAAATCCCAAATCCCAACTGAAATATATGAAGTTGTTCAGTGTATCAAATCCATTTGACCCAACAGTCAATTACTTCACTTCAAGCATCAGTTTTAGTTTTTTATTAGTTTTGTCTCACTTGAGCTTCCAGTCACTGGGTTTCTCTCTTCCCACCTCCCTTCACTCCCAATTCTGCATATTATAATTTTCAAATTGCTTTTTACTTTCCCCCCCCTTTTTACATAAATAGACCACTTTTCTTCCTTTAGTATAACAGGTTTGCATAACATTCTTGTGACCATGGATATCTTCCAATTTCCAGCATATGGCTTTAAATTAAATTAGTGACCTTTCACAAATAGTTGTCACCTCTAGACAGAGAAGGAAAATCACCTTTTTATTTGTTACTGTCTTGCTTGGAGAGACAAAGTTTGTATTTGCCCAGTTAGCTGCTGCAGTTCTGTTTTGGGATTGTGCATTCAGGTTATGATTGAAGTTTTTCCAAAGACATTTAATCTCCCTGATGATAAGGAGGGTGTCCTTTTATAATAATCCTATTCAGTAATAAATAACTCCATGATATATGCTGTTTGCTTCCAGATTTGTATTATTTGATTTAAAGCAATGGGATAGCAGGATAACAACACCAAACTCGAGGTAATTCCCAGTGAAAACAGCTCAAAGAACGGAGAAGTCTAATTTCAAACAAATATCTGGAATGAGAAGGCAATGCATATAACTCTGGCCTTTTAAGTAGTGTCAGGAGTGTCTTCCTCATTCTAACAAATTATAGCTACAGGTCTTAAAGAAAGCTGTATGCAGTCATCATATTGAGCAATCCTTCCCACTTTATCAGAAAATTACTGTTTCCTTACCTCCACTGATGTGTCTGTGTGGAAAACCTTTCTTTTGCCTGGATCATTGCAGCCTAGTGCACCTGTCTTGGTAGGGAACATCCAAATGAGGACCTCTGAAATCCTCCATCCATGAGAATTTGTCTGGCACTTCTACTACAACATTCTCAGGTGGATGCTTTTGTATTAAGGTCAAAGTGTTGAAGTTTCACAATACCTTCCACTAAGAGCTCTTCTCTGCATAGCATACATTTGTTCTCCTGACAAAATATTCATAAATGAGCTGGAAAAGAGTGTGAGCTCTGAGGTGATAAAGTTTGCCAATGATATGAAGTTATTCAAAATAAAAAAGACAAGAGATCACTATGAAGAATTACATAGGGAACTTATGAGACTGAGTGACTGGTCAGTAAAGGAAAGAGGAAATTTGGTGTAGATAAATGTCAAGTGATGCATGTGGGAAGAAAAATGTTCTGTTTTCTGTATAAAATTATGGACTCTGAGGTGATCATTAGTGTTATACAAGTAAGACTTAAGGTTATGATAGACAGATCAATGAAAAAATGCACTCAGTACCTGACATAAAAACCAATCAAACAAACAACCAAAACCCCCTCAAAAATCCCAAACAAACAAGCAAACAAATCCCACAAACAAACAAACAAACAAACAAACAAAACAAAAAACCACCCACCAAAACAAACAAAACAAAAAGAAACAACACTCCAAACCTAAACCAACAGATTACATCCCAGGTCTTAATATGAAACTGAGAAAAAATAGAAAACAAAACTATATCAGTGTATAAATTCATGGTTCACCCTCCTGCTGAATCCATTCAGAGGAAGAGGATTACTGTCTACATCATATAATGTCCCCTTGTGCAGAAACCAGAACTCCAAGGAAACAAAATTACACTCTGATGAGGGGACAGCTTCAAAATTAATCATGATGACAGCCATGATCTGGAAGCACTACTGCGTAAAATAATAAAGCCTTTGTTTCTCTGGCAAAAAGAAGCAAAGGCACATGTCACCTTTGAACAGGAATGCTTAGTAAAAAGTTTATGGGAATGAGCAATAGTTTTTGTCTGGCTTTTGTGTATATGCGTATCTAAATATAGGTATCTAAGAGCAGACAAGCTTACAGAGGAACTTAACTTGTTATATATTTGCACAAAAAAGGGAAAATTAAAAGTAGACTACAATATAACACACACCTACATAAGTTAGATATAACAACAATCCTCTACCTCCCACTGAAAACAGATCCTATCACTCTGGATCCATAAAGCACTCCAAAAATACACTTCCCGAGAGCTCAACCTCCTCAGGGACAGACCCAAGCAGAGAGAAAACTAATAATAAACATTTACTCTCTTGTAGATAACATAGCAGTTGAGGTGGTGCTGGGCCTAATTAGTAGAGCAGCACAGAGCAGGTCCACGTAGCATCACAGCCATCAAAAGATAAAACAAGCTCCTCTTCCTCCACTGTATTTATATCCCAGTTTGCATCATCTGGTGTAAAATATTTCTTTGTTTTCTTAAGTCAGGTGACACCTGTTCCTCTTAAGCTACAAACACTATCAAGGCCTAAACTACCACAGGCACTCAATCAGTTAATTTAGTGAAGATTCTTCACTTTGTCTAAGACAGGCAGATAAGTTCTGGGCTGTCCATGGGAATGTCCATGGGTTTTGCCTAGCAGTAACAAAAGTCAAAAATAGAAGGGCCAGAATTTTATTTTGTTACAGAAGGAGTTATTATAGTATGAACAATTTTCCATATCTTTGTAGGTACAGCTCTAATCTTTCCTTAACAGCTTCTGGCACTGTTTTTTTTACATTGGTTCAGAATGTATGTCCTCAAAAACTCCCACTTTTGCCAGGTCAAACCCTCACATGAGGTAGGTAGGACTCCTAGTCTGTGCATCTGAGAAAGCACAGGCTTTCTCTAAAAAATATTGTTTAAGCACTTTCAAAACTAAATCTATGCTGGCCGTGGCAATAGTAACATTTACATCTTCTGAGGAGAAGCTACACTACATTATGTATCATTTTTGCACTAAAATTTCTAAATGGTTCTCCAGATGGGGGTGTGCCTCATCCCGTGTGCTCAAAGACAGGACAAATTATCACTGACATGCTGCACTTTGCATTACACAGGTACATCCATAAAACATGTGATCGAATCCTAGATTTCATGTTATTGACTTACAGAATAGTTTAGGGTAGAGGGGTTATCACAGATTACTTAGTCCAACTGCCTTACCATAGGCAGGGATACTCAACTAGATCAAGTTGCTCAAAGCCCCTGACTTTCAACCTTTGCAGTGATGGGGCATCCACAACTTCTCTCAGCAAAGTGTTCCAGTTCTCACCACCCTTATCACAGGAAATTTCTTCCTAATCTCCACTAAAACCTACCTTCTTTAAAACCATTACCCTTTTTCCTGTCAGTACAGGCCCTGGTAAAAAGTCTCTCCATCTTTCCTGTAAGTCCTCCTATTGAAGGGCAACAATAACATCTCCTTGGAGATTTCTCTTTTCCAGACTGAACAATCTCATCTCCCTCAGCCTTTCTTCACAGGTGTTCCAGCCCTCTGATAATTTTCAGGGTCCACCTCTGGACCCGCTGTAACAGGTTCATGTTGGGGAGGCTTGGCCCCCAGCCCCTGCATTGCCCGACCCCACGTTAGGAGCTAACAGGCTGGCAAGGTCAGGGTGACCTTGGAGCAGCCTGAAAGAGAAGTAAACAACTCCTGCCACCAGGTAAACAGCTCCAAGCTGTCACCAGAGGTGGGCTCCTCGGCATGTGAACAGTTCGTGATCACTGCCCCCAGCCAATGGGAGAAGCCCCCCCGCTCGTGTACAAACCCCTTGGACCTATCCCAAGCTGCCCCCGATTCGCGTGCACCCCTCAAAACCCTATATAAGTTTTTGCCCCCCCCCCCCAATAAAGTTGTCTGAACGTTCTTTTAACCATTGGAGCCTGGACCTTATCTCTATGAGAAGATATTCAGGTATCTGGACGCTGAACCCGGGGCACCGTGTGAGGCGGGCAAGCTGGGGCACGGAGAAAACCTCTCACTAGGACGCAGCTCGAGTAATTTTTCCCTATAGGTTCACCTTTTTCTGTACTTTGGGCTTCACAGCTGATTCTGTACTCTGAGTGGTGTCTCATGAGGGCAGAGAGTAGAAGTACAGAATCACATCCCTCAACTTGCTGGACACTCATCCTTTTATGCAGGTATGATTTGCTTTCTGGGCTGCAGGAGCACATTCCTGCCTCATGTTCAATTTTTCATCCACTTGTATCCCCAGTATGGACCTTGAGCTTGTTACTGGATTCCTGAAAAAAATAGCAATATTTGTAAGACATATGAGATACCTTAATAATACCAGTCCCTTCCTTTAGCCTATATAATGTGACTTCTGTTTTCATTTGTATCTGCAAAGTTTCTCTCCAGGTTTTCTTTATGAAGAAGTCATTATCAGAAAGAACATATTGCCATAACTGAAATCAACCTGACCAAATAGTGAATGACCTCTGGTGAAATGGTGTTCTTAGCATTGACATTGTGTCAGGTAGAACTGTTTACCTTAAAAATCAGTGATAGTGCTCTAGCAAGATGTATGACCAATAAAGTAGCCAAATTCTAAGCAAATAATGAAATAAACAAACCAATCATTTCAATTTTTGACATTTCCATGGGATTTTTAGTAAGGAAGATATTACTATAAAATTGTTAAAGGTTCAGACACAGGAAGGTGGTGTTTGGGAGGAGCCCTCTCACAGAATTTTTCTCACCATACCAATTCAAAGGGTTTAGGCTTGGAGTCTCGGGAGTGAAAACAAAAGATAGCTGATGACTTTTAGGTTCAAGCTTAGTGGTTGGGTGGGGTGAGAAAACAGAACCCCAGCACCTGGGGGCGGGGAGAAGTTTTCTTTTTCTCTGTGTCCTGTGTGCTGGTTTTGACTTTTGGGGGGATTTTCTTTGGGAAGCAGCAGAAAAAAAAGCCACTGCTTGCTAGGGAGCTCTTTTTAGCTGGCTCTGCT
>JAWWEV010000001.1:41502157-41542798 GCA_035583235.1 Hafferia zeledoni
AGTGAAGTGATTATTGTGGAGGAATCCTCTCCTCTGCTTTTTGGTAAACATCTTGGTTTTTCCCTCAAACCAAGACAAAAATGAAATGCTAAAGAGTAGGATAAAATATAAATGGATGCTTAGTCATTTATGCCTTCTCAGGCAGTAATATAGAGCAAAAGACTAAACAATCTTATTTCTATGGTAAAATGAAAGTATTTAGGTACTTTTTAAAAAAGTTTTCAAATCGAAGCTAAGATCCAGCTTTCTCTGGAGAAATGGAAATGTGCGAGACAGAAATGTTCATCTTCCTCTTCCAGTCTTTGTAACCATAAAACTGGTTTCTATACAACATATGGATCTGGAAATACAGTTGAAATTAATGAATACATAAAAAGGAGATCACAAGCTACAGATTTACTTACTTTACAAAAGCATAGTTATGCATTGTACCAGATAACACAGAGTCAGTAGCAACAACAGGATTCATTCATTAACTGGAAACTGGGATACTGGAATACACCACTGGATGTTGATTAGGTATTTCTTTTGCTATTTAGTGGTGTCCTTTCAGGACACTGCTTATATTAAATCCAGCAGAAAAACTTTCAGAAGTATTCCAGTTGTACAGACTAGTTGTTAAAGTAGAAATTATACTTGGATGACACTAATGCAATGAAATAGCATTGGGCTTTCTTGGGTTTTCCCCTTAATAAGTTAGAACCCTTGTCTGGAAAAACAAGAAACTGAATGAAAGAGAATATAAGTACGCCAAAATAATGTAATTAATACAGAAATAATACAGTCTTTCTGATTGTCTGTATATTCTGTCCTGCAGTGAAGTGCCAGATCACTAGGGAATAAGGTGGAATAGTGAATAATAGAGAATTATATACTAGGAAAGTAGAAATGAAAAATTATTTCTACTACCAGAAGCTCTTCATGGAACATCTTCCATTGTCCTACGAAAAAAGAAAATGCATATGAAGGACAAGAGTATGAAAAAGGAATAACACTAAATTCTTCCATGGTTTACATATTATTTTTCTTCATACCTTTCTTTCTCACCTGATGCTTATCTCTATATTCCCCTTTCCTATGTTCCTTCTCATAATTTTTGTTGGTTTCAGCCTCCATACCAAGGTCTACTACAAAAATATATCTGCCAACATCCTCTCATAAACTTGCATGAAATGAGTTGGAGGTAACTGGTCATGAAGTGTTTGTAATTATGGTGAAGAGGACTAATTTTGCTACTGATTTTGTATATTAATTAAAGGGTAGGATCTAAACTGAAAATGCTGAAAAATGGCTTACTCCAGGACAGAAGGCTTTAATGCCTTATGGGTTTCTCCTGCATTTTCTACTTCCTACCACATGGTACTTTTCCAGAAGGGAAGGAAAAACTATGGGAGTGAAAGGACAAGAAATTTTTCTGACCCATGTCAAGTGGCAACCAAATAGGGAACAGTAAAAAAAGTGGATGTCTGTAAAGTGGGAGTGATATTATCTCACACACACTATCTCTTAATGTCCTTTGTATCTAACTTAAAAGCTGTTTGGGGTCAGAGTTTCTTTTGATAGAGATTACAGACCATGACTGCTAGCCTGATGTTCCTATGCAAGGGAATGAATGCCAACAGCAGAGAAGCAGGATTGCAGGGAACTCTCTGCCAAGATGTGTGAGAACGGTGGGAAGGGATAAGACCTGCACTGTGCAGAGTAATATACTTTGAGCCATGTAAAGGGAAGAAGGGATACTGAACTGTGGGGTGATGTCCTGATAGGGCTTAATGAGTTGAGGGAAATGCCTCAGCCCCCCGGAGGGATGCTCCCAGCAGAGGACAAAGAGTTTTCAAAATGACAAGATTAAAAAAGGATGGAATGTTGTAAAAATGACATGGCCCTCCTTTGCGATATCTTCTATGACTACACAAGGAACAACCCCTCAGGCATCTATATCACCCTCAAAGTATTGACTTTAGTCACACAAGCCACCTAGAGAAAAAACAAAAACGTATAAAAAGAGATGGAGTAAAAGCCAAAACAGGGGAGAAATGCCATCGTCTCTGAGGGGGTAACTGCTAGCAGCTTGTCCTGTCTCCTCCCACCTCTTGGAACAATGTAGGGGTGAGAAACCATGTGCTTTCTATACTTTATACTTTATATCTTTTACTCTTACAAAGCTTATTACTTTATACATTCTATCTTGCATCTTATGCTTACAGCTACTTTGATTCTTACTCTATAAGCACCTTCTTTACTGTGTTTTGCTACTTTAATACTAATAACAGTACCTTGCTTTATATTAGTTATTGTGTTCTTTTGCAGTGTGCAGTTCTTTTTCAATATGTGTGTTGAGGAGAAGCGGCTCTGTTCTTTCCTTTTGCTTTGTGTTACAGAGAAGGTGGTGTGCAAGCTATTTTATTGCCTTATGTTACTGAGGGAGTGTGTAGACAAGTGTTTTGGGTGGTTGTTGTGTTTCTAGTTAGTAGTTTTCTGTTGCTGGTTTCTATCTGTTGTGAGAGTGAGATACACTGCTGTATTGAAACTTAAGTTTGGTGTGCTTGTCTCTGTAAAATGTGTTTTGTGCTGGTTTCTTTTGGGGTCTTTTGTTATCAATTAAATAAAATCTTGCAGCTCAATGTTATCACCGGCAACACAAGACCCACAATAACTGTCACATACTTGTATTAATAAATGTTATTTCAGGAGCTGTTGTGGGGAAAGTTTTTTCTAACTTTTAAGTATGGTCTCATATCAGAGGTGAGAAACCCTTCCAAACTGTGTGCTAACCTTAGTTCGGCAGGCAGTGTTGGGTGCATAAGGATCTGATTGTCTGGAGGTGATTATTGATAATAAGTTCTCCCTGGCTTAAGTGTGGCCCTCATAGGGGAGTCAAAAATCTTTCCAGCCTGTGTTCTGTCCAGAGTCGACAGGCAGTGTTGGGTTCATAAAGCTTTGATTGTTCAGAGGATGCTTATAGCTAATAAATTTATATTAATACAGGTGAGACTAGAAGTCTTTGCATTTCTGTCTCTCTCCCCCCTTTCTCATGACACTGAACTTTCTTGGTGCCTGGGGATAACACATCAGACACACTTGGGGAAAAAAAACCCCACATTTGTTTGACATGTATAAGATAATCTTAGAAAGTTGGATTTGAATAGCTTAAATGGTGATCTTTGAAAAGAGATCATGGGGAAAAAAAGTCAAATTTTCGGAGACCAAAGATACTATCAAAAAAACACTAAGACACATCTTACATTTTCTGTTAAATCTCTTTGTGTATTGTCTGGCTTTGAAAACCTGGAATGGGTTCTCCTGTTCCCAATAAGGCAAGGGCATGATAAGGGGTGAATAGTAGTTTTGGCAAGTTTGAGAAGCAATCTATTGCTTATTTTTGTTGACCTTTGCATTCACCTTGCTCCTGAAAGCGTATTTTTTCAGAATTATGTAGAGAGGAAACATGTTCATATTAAAATCCTGACATTTTCCCTTCCTGCTCAGATTTTATCCCTAAAAAAGGGTGTTGCTACAATGTACAAGAAGCCATGGGAGCTATAACACAGTACCGATGTATTTTTACTGTTTAGGATCCTGAGTCACATTAGGATAAAATATGAAATAATAAATTAAAAAACAGGCTTTTGAAGCTACTGTTTATATGTATTATTCAATAAATGTCTCATGCAGACTGCTTAAGTAGCCACTGTGAAAACCAGAACTTCCCCCTCTTGTGTGAATGTGTAAAACATGAATCTACAGAATCAAGGCTCTGGGAAGAAGAGAAGTTCATGCAGTTAAAGAACTTGCTCCACAGCCACCACTCTGTGATGCTGAAAAAGCATCCTTTCTCCTTAGGACTGATTGCGTTAGACTCCTCTTAGAGTCAATGGAGAGAAACAGGGACATTTAGTGTTGTGATTCATCTTGGTCAAAAGGTCATCTGCCATAGAAGTACTGATCAGTCTCCATTGATTCAATTGTCTACTTAACTATAGAGACAGACATCTCTATAAATGTGTCTGTAGTGTATTTGCCTGTGGTGCAGGGATGCAAATACCAATCCCTAAAGGTTTTGGTGGCACAAAGATGTAAAAAAGGGGAAAAAAAGTCTGTATGAGGTAAAATACTGTGTTAGGAGACCTGCAAAAACAGGTCTTAAGATTCTGAGGCTGGGCATCCAAAATTTGTTGGCACTTTCAATTTTCTGTTGGTAAAGAACCCTTCTATCTCTGTGACTAAAACTAGTGCTGATTTACCTTGGAAGGTAGTTACAAAGTTTGTGAATTTGTGTAATTTTAACAATCATCACAGGAAGACCAGAGAAGAAATTATGTGCAATGACTTTGGATCAGGTCGAAAGTACCACGCTAAAAAACAGCTTGCAGGCCTGTGTACTGAACGACATTGTGTCATCATTCTTCAACTGAATGCAATCCATCCTGTGCAGTGACTGCCAATATGGCAGTGATTCTGTTTTCAGGATTTACTGAAAGATAGGAGTTCTGTAATAAGTGATTGAACATTCATTCACGTAATTATTACTTTTGAGATTAAATGGTTTATTTAGAGAATAAATGGTCATCACTAGTGCTAAAGTACAAAAGAAAACCACCATTTATAGTATATCTCATTCTGACACAGTTTTGAAACAGTTCAGATGATCACAGCCACCAGAGAACAGAATCAAGGCTCTCATGATGCCCACCAGCAAAATGTTGTTTACAAACATATGATGAAGTCTAAATGTAGGAAAGCATTTAAAAAATCTAAACATTTATGTAAAAACATATTGCAGATTCCCTGAGGTATCCATCTAGAGCTGACATGTCTATGTTGTGTCTGTGTCACAGAATCTATGGGAGGTCTCTGATATGAGCTCTTGGGATCAGGACAGATATCTCAGGATATCTGAAGTGCACTGTAGATCTCACTGCAAGTACATGATTTAATCTGTACGGAGAGTGGACAGTTCCTGACAGAAAAATACTCAGTGCCATTTAGAAGGTCTTCATAGTGCTTGAGACCCCCAGTCAGAGCAGACCAGCACAGTACTGTGTTTACATGAGCCTTTCCCTGTCCTGGTGCAGGGACTACAGGCTAGGTGCGACTCCATGCAGTACCTGAAGTGACTCTACAGAGCCTGTTTCCAGACAGCTGAACCCTGCTCTGGGCAGCCAGGTGTGAGCTCACTGTCCATGCACAGAGACAGCAGACCTCTAGGTATTACTGCTGATATTAAAATAAGCATTAAGTGAATTACCCTCATCTGTCCCCCTTGGCTGATCCAGAGAGACACATGTTTTTCACAGTTGCCATGCCCTGTCTGCCAGTTTCACATATATCCACAGGACACTGGACTGTTTCACGGCCTGAGTGGCACCAGGTCAGTGTGTCAAACACCTGAATGCTTCTCTGGTGCTGAGATTTATTTGTCTGCACCATCATGCTGAGCTCCACCTTGCTCTACCCAGAACCTGACAGGAATGAGGAGGTGGGGTGGCACAGGACAAGGAGAAGCTATGAAGTGAAAACACCACTGGGTCAACACACTGATCTACAGTCCAGAGAGACCTGACTTCCCCAGGGACTTTCTCCTAGGCTGAAGAAGGATGACTCCAGCTTAGGATGAGCCTGTGCTTTTCTTCCTCTCCTATACCTGTGGCACAAAGATGTTGCCTGCACTAGCTCTTGCTGGAAAATGACTAAGGCTTAGTCAACTTCACTAGGCACCTGCTTCTCAAAAACATGACCTCACATAGTTTTGCCTTTCTGGCAAAAGCATTCAAAATAACAACTTCTCAGGATGCAATCAGTCTTAATAAAGGAGTTATTTTGAAAGTTAGAGTTCTTCCCATAATAAAGCTCAAATATGGGTACAGTTAGTGTTTTGGCCCAGAAAACAGCACTAACCAGAGCACTTGGTGTCCAGCAACAAAAATAACCTTTTCCAATTGAAGCAAACAGGTTTTCATTAGTCACACTGTGCTACTGCTCTTTAACAAGCCTTTTTATTTATTCTTAACAGGAAAAAGGAGTTTGGGGAGTGCAGAGAATTGATGTTGTTTCCAGGAAACCCTGTCCTGTGTCTCGAACTCTGTTCAAGAACCTGTTCCAGACAAAGGGTGTCCAAGGCATGAGTCCAATCTGCAATTGGTATGGACTGACAGCAGCATGCAAAAAGTTCCTCAAGCTCTAGTCTAAGGGTCTTTGCTTTTAGAGATTGGTTAGACAGAGTCACCAGTTATGAAAAAATTATTTTCCTTGTTTCTTTTGCAGCCAGTTGTCTGGCAGTTGTAGGCACACAGAGGTTGCTGAGATAATGTATAGAGCCTGTGACACTGGAGATAATGTCACCCAGGGAGAGCAGTGAAAATGTGGCTTATGGGAAATCATCAACAGGAAAATATTTACTGTCTCAGTTTTATACCCCTACTAACATTAAAGAATTCCTGAGAAAGCTGGATAACTTTAAAAACATTATTTCTCTTCATTATGTTAAGTGATATAAGTTAGAGAAGAGTTCAGATATTTCCTTGCTGTAAATCTTTGAATAGAATGATAATAGGTAAGATTTTTGAAAAGATCATAGAAAGATAGATTGAATTGAAATTATGTGAAATTTAGACATCTTAGTTTCTTTCAAAAAATTCACATATGCAACATTTGCTTCTTAAAAACTGGACTGTCACGTAAAATATTTATTTCTTTCATCGAAGAATGGTGAAATAGATCTGCAGTATGATTTTCTCCTCTAGGTATTTTTGCCCTTATGTGACACCTTTAAAAGTTAGGCTGGACAACAACAACATTTTGTGTTCTTAGTATTAATGTATGCTATTATTAACACCCTTCACCATGGTTAATATGACATACTTCATCTCTGTGCACACTGACTCAGTCAAGATGACTTTAGTCTTATTAGTGACCCAGCACGTAAAGAGTCACTAGGCAAGCTAGCTAACAAAGTCAAAACTGAAAGTGTGGGTGAGCCTGGGTTGTCGTGACTGAAACTCCATCGCAGATTATTTAAAATAAGACTCTAATTTTGTGGAAAAGGTAGGTTCTCATTTCTTTTTATCATATCTCTGAAAGGCATTGAGTGGTGCTCAAGGGCAGCACGTCTTTTTGTTTTGTAAACTCTAGAGTACGATGTACTACTGCTGTTTTTAAAAAAGTGAAACACAGATTCAAGAAATTGAGGAGATTGGCTAGCATATGTAAACTGATCACAGTGTAAGCAGTAAATATGAGAAGGAGAGATGGTAGAAATCATTAAGGAAAGTACTTCAGGAAAACCGGCAAAATCTTTTAACCCAGTAAAACATGAGCTTAGAAGATCTGGGAGTGTTGTATGTAAATGTATTGGGAGAGGAAAATAAAAAATCAAACTGCTTTGGTCCAAATATAGTTCTCAAACATGAAAAGAGTTTTCTGATCTTTGTAATAAGAGGGGATGTATCTGATAACCTCAGTTTCTTTTCAGGCTTGGGAAGACCTGGCAAATAACTAATCTGTTTTTGCCTTTAGTCTTTGAAACTTTCCTAGGGCAAGAGCCCATCTTTATATTCAAGTGAGAGACAGCTCCGAGCCCTTTGTCAGTTTTTCATTGGAGTGAACATCAACATCATATGCATTTCAGTTGCCAGGAGTAGCTCTGAATACAAAGTATGTAGCAGTGTACAGAACTTGCTAGTCATGGGTGGCTAGTCATCTGTGGCACAACTACTAAACTTGTGTCAGAGCTATGAAAATCAGGTTAACAACTTTCCTCTTCCCACTGTTCAAAAGATCTTGGAGTTGTAAAGCTTCCCAAAAGGAGAAGTTTCCGGTATCACCATGTCCATTTGCTTTTTCACATCCAAAGCAGTGAGTTTGACTCTCCAAGTTACTCTCTCGACTTCATCCTTTCTCTCCTGTTCTCCTTCCTTCAGTTCTCTGACCCTTGTTTGGCTCCAATCTTTCATCTTTAGGGAAAATGGCAAATTGAATTGAGTTGTTGCCAAAAAATATTGAACCAATGCTGGCAAAAATAAAAGCTTCAAGTTATACAGCATGGCACATGTCTGAAGCTTTCTTCTGTCTGGTTTCAGTAGAAACACTTAATCTCAAGTATTTGTCAAATATGAGAACCACAGAACAGTCCTGATTCAGGAAACTGAGTAGTAGTGCAGCAGTGAAATGAATTAAAGGCTTGGCATTTCTCTCTGACCTGTTAGCATTCCAAATATATATGCGTTTTGGGTTTGGTTCTTCCTTCTCGTCAGTTTATTATGGCTTTATTTTATGCAGAACTGATGTAGTGGTATATTGATTGTGTGCGTGTAGTGGTATGGCACCCTTGTCTCTCTCCTGCTGTAAAGCAATGACTCATAATTCTTTATCAGGAAAAACCTTATAAAGAATTTAAAAATGGGTGGTTGATGCCATTAATGTCAAGAAATTATGTTTCTGTTTCTTTGTTGCTAGGAGTTTTTTAACAATTATTATAAATACAAAATTACAAAAGAAGCTTCCAATATTTGTGGAAGCTGTATTTTTCTGAAAAGTTAATGATAACAGACATGATATGAATATCAAGCTAATCAGTTCAATACAACTAAGTTTGGTAATTATTATCCAGCAGTTCTAATTAGTCCATGATTGGGAAGAATTATTATGGGAAGAACTCTAACTTTCAAAATAACTCCTTTATTAAGACTGATTGAATGCAGAAAAGTTGTTATTTTAAGCGCTTTGACCAGAAAGGCAAAACTATGTGAGGCAGGTAATGGTTATGAGAAGCAGGTGCCTGGTCAAGTTGACTAAGATTCATTTATGGACAGCAAAAAAAAAACCCCAAAACAACCAAAACAACAACAACCACCAAACAAACAAAAAACCACTACCCTAAGAAACAGCCATCAGCTGTATTCTTTTAGTTTAGAGAATTTAAAGTAGAGGGGAGTTGCGTTGCTCTTAAACATGGAAAATATTGAAATGAACACATTGGAAATAAATGTTTAACAGTGGACTTGGGCAGAAGATGAATGGGCAGAAACAGGAATATGAGTGATTTAGTTTAGGAAACAGAAAATGTTTTAATGGTGAGGGAAGCTGAACACGAAAATAGATTGCTTGGGAATACTGTGAAATCTCCATCACTAGGATTTTTAAGAACAGGATTAATAGACATTAGCCAGGAATGATTTAGGCAGAATTGATTGTGCCCAGGGATGCATTACATGACCTCCATGAGAATCATGTCATTATTCCCATTATTCCATGGGAATTATGTCATCATATGTTTCTTTATGGAGGACCTCTGAGGAGTCCAGAAATCATATGAGCATTGAGAATTATTGTTCTTAGTGACAGTCTTATCAGTATAGTTGCAGCTTGTATTAACAGTGCTCTTCTTTTGGAAGGTGTCTACATACAACTCTAAAAGAATTTCTAGTATTTCATAAGGACTTTGGAAAGGGAACACTGTAATTTGCACAGGGGAGTAATCAAATTTTGGCCAACAAATTTGAAAGTTTATGCTCTTTTGTATGTTTATAAAAGCTGTAGTCATTCTCTTTCTAAGAATTTCAGTGATTTCAAGGACTGCAAAAACACTTTAGATGTGATCTGAAACTTATTTATGACAGTAGAAATTTTCATATTACTTCTTAAAGGGCTTCAGTTCAGGGTTTTTGTGTGTTGTTTATATAGTGATTGCTATTTCCTTACTAGGAATAAACATCCAGCATGAGAAATATTGCTTTTACTATGGTCAAAGGAAGTTTTTTTTTTCCAAATCCATGGTCAGCTGTATATGTCCAGCACCATGTTCCTGGGCTATGTTTAGGAAAGCTGATGTATCTCTCGAGTCAGATCTGTTTGCCTTAGTGACTGCAAGAGACTTTAACTATTTATACCTGCTAAGAGATCATGATACATCTTAGGAAAAGACAGCCTGTGTTATTAAAATACTATTAACCACACAGAAAAACATCAAACCGCCTTTTCTTGCTTATTTAAATGCATCTCAGACTGAATTTAATGGTGCTACCCAGACATGTTTCAGACTACACCTGCCTCCACCTGACATAGACAGGCCTCTTAAAATAAACATAAGAAAGCATTTAAAAAACTTGACTGCAATTGAATCTATTAACTTTTATTATATAAAATGTTAAGATCAGAAGTTTACAAACATGTAAGTGCTGTTTAACTTTTATCTTTTAAGATTACTACACAAATGAACAAATTATTTTCCCCATTCCCTGCGCCTCTGGGTCTTTCCCCTCTTCTCCCCTCTCCTCTCCAAATGTAGTTATTTGTTGAATTTTATATACTAGGAACACCTGCTTTGTATGCATTATTAGAAAATAGTTGATATTTAAAAAAAGAAAGAAAAAGAAACAACATAAGAAGTAGGAATTACAGTAACATAGAATACCTGGAGTGCCCAGACATAAATCCAGTATAACTCAATGGTGCTTTGTCAGGAATATTAGAGAACTAGGAAAATAATTATTATTGAAGAAGTTATAGACATCATGAATTTGAAGGTAGATTGATTCAGAGTCTTTATAACATTTTCAATGCTCCCTGCTGTCCAGTACAGTTAATGTTGTCTGTTCAGGTTATGTTGGTACCTTTTCCATGAAAAGCAGAAAAAATTGACAAAATGACATGCTTCCTTCCAAGTATCATTGTTGCCCAAAGAAACATTTATCTCATATACACTGTTTCTGATAGTGAGCCAGTGAATGATGCCTTGAAACCTGGATGGTTGTTCTTCAATAAAATTGAGGAGTGTTTACAGGAGGGAAAGCCCAGGGTGAACACAGCCTGTTGGTTGCTGAAGGCATAGCCTGTGACACAGAGGTCACACCTTTAGGTCACAGAGTTCCTTGATGGTGCATAGAGCCAGAGCTATGAATGTCTGCCTCCCTGCTCTTGACTATAATCGAACACCTATGTCTACTGTTAAACTACAGTTTCAGGCAGTCTGCACCAGTTAAGCAGGTGACGACAGAATATTACTCGTGGTTTTGAAACATCATGTCAGGGAGACACTTTTAGCATGTATCAGTGTTGCAGGAAAGAGGCAAGAGCCAGAGGCTGTGAGGGAAAGCCAGCTTTGTTTAAAGGTCTGTGTTTCTGACCACAAAGGCAGTGAATGGCGGTGAAACATTGTCACTAGAAGTGATGAGTTCTTGATCTTTTTGGATATTGAGAGTCTGTATGCCTTATTTCAGGTAAATAATGGGAAGTAGAATTGTAGGAAGTGCTATAGAGAAAGCTGGAATAGGTGATCATATAGCTTGTTCTGGTTTTACTTATTTCACGTGTAATGATTTCTCATTTACCACATGACTCTCAAATCTGCTTGCCACATGTTTCTGATAAACATGTCACGAGCTTTTGTAAATTGAAGTATTTTCTCCAATACAATAAACACAAAACTAGCCTCTTCTGTGACAGTCTCAGTAGTTGAGGTGGGTGAGCAAATGGAGGTGTCTGGGCTTGAAGCAGCTGTGAGTCTTTAGTTAATTTTCTCGAATCACATTGAAACAACTTTAGGCATTCTAAACTATATCAAATGTACTATGAGGGTCAGAATTTCTTTCTTGATGGTAAGAGGATTTCAATGCTTGTATTTCAGTAAAAGCTACTCTTGGAGTTCTAATATATTATTAATAGTTAAATTTCCTTAACTGCAGTCTGAAAATAGTACATATAGATTTGCACTTTACTAAAAATTGATACTGGTATGCCATCTTCATGCCACCTGTTTATGGAGTTACACTGTAAAGTGCTACCAGCTCACTGCATTTGTCTTTATTTTAGATATTCTAGACAGATTACACCTAGATTGCCTTTCACCCCCTCCTCGCCCTGCTTCTCTATCTCCCATTTTTCAAGTGGTTTTGGCTTTGTTTTCCTAAATTTTTTGAAGTCTGGGAGCAAGAATAGCATTTGAGCCTTTATGTATTAAGGAGCAGATAGTGAAATGATTTATCATTATTGCAATCACACTGAAGTTCAGAGTCTTTCAACCATAATGCCAGTTAGAGTGAACTATCCTTAAATAGTAATTTAATTCTTATCAGAACTATATTCAGCTTCTAAATACCAAGGAAGATGTAACTCAATAGCTAGTGGAGTGTGTGTCAAACAAAATAGCTGGTTGGTTTGGTAAAATTAGCTATGGTATTAAACTGCAGCCAGTTGTCTTTCCTTGTAGGTTTCTCCCTAGCTTTATAATCTCTAAGTCATCCAACTGTAACTGACTTTTTTAATGCTTTTTTTTTTTTTCACTGAAGTCTACAATATGATGAATTTTTAAAACAGATGTTCTTTGAATGATTTAGTCAGCTCCAGTTACTGATAAGAAATGGTTGAAAATCTTGCTTGCTTTGTGTAAAAGATTTCTGAAGAAAGTGAGAAACAGAAGGTGCTTCTGCATATAAATAACCTTTTTTTTTGTCTTTTATAAAAGATATATTAAAAAAAGTAAAAAGCTTTGGCACTGGCTCAGTGTTGAGGGTATATTTTATTTTGCTGGTGGCTTTGTTTGTTTGTTTGTTTTTATTTTTGTTTGTTTGTTTGTTTTAAATTATTTTCATTTTTTTTGGCAAAGATTCACTAGATCTGTTTAGCAGCAAAATAATCTAGCTAGGGGAACTGGGCAGCTACTGGAAAGGAGTAATTCCTAATATTAATGTGCATTCTTTTAATATCCCTTTGCTAGGACATTTACAGAAACAATGGCATGTGACTTTACCTGGAGGCAGAGGCAAGAGCAGTGTGCTGTTACCATGTCCTGCACATGGACCAAAAGGGGATTCTGAAGACCTGGTTGGTTCTCTCAGGTGGCCTTGAGCACAACAAGGAAAGATGTGGTCTTCACAGGTTTGCCTACACTCCTCCAAACAGAAAGTGTAATCCACCCTCACTTACCCCACTTTGATAGCATGGCTTTATTATAACCCCTTTTATTTCTTTTTTCCTTTGAGATAAATCTTTTCATCCTTTCTTCATGAGTTTCTGGGTCTTTTGATCTATTTGCTTCTTTTGTGTTTTGCCTTTCCTTACGTGTAGAAACTGAGAGATGGCAGCAGAACAGATGCTTCTTTCTACTTCACTGTTCACTGCCATGCCCATATGGACAGTACATGCAAGGGCTTTTGAACTAATGCTTTCTTCCATCTCTATTCTACAACATAAAGATATTTGTTTTTCTTATGCATAAATCAGGCTGTGCCATAAAACTTTGAGAAGTTTTTTCTGACGAATGCCTACAATGAGTTGAACTTGGGTAGTTTGGGAACTGAAACAATGTGTTTACCATCCAGCCAGAAACATTCCTAATTGCCATTCAGAATAGATTATTGGAAATTATTGTACAAAGAACTTTGAGTAGTGACTGGAGCACTGCATAAAACATGATCTGCTAAGGGATAATTTGTGAGCTGAAAATTTATGGGGTAATACGGTGTATAATAAGGCAACCTCCGTAACAGCCACAGTTAGTTTTCCTATTCGGCATGTGTTATGTTACATTGGGACAGTTAAACAGCCAAGCTAGAACAGCAGTAGCAGGAAATGTACAGATGCTTCTGTTCAGTGTAGTTCTGCAGAGCTCATCAAACCGTACATTAGCTACAAGCAGAAGGAGATCACTAAATTATTTTTTCAGTGCTTTTCCAAATGTTTCAGAAAAAGGCTGATAATATTTTGCAAGTTCTTTAGAGAATTCATCTCTGAGGTCTAGCAGCTTCTCTGGTACCACAAAGGAAGTAGTGTTTTATTGGGTCCCAGCAGTGCACAGAGCAGACAGCATCCCCTCATTTCCTGTTGCTGTCACTTGCTGCAGAGAAGCGGCGCTGACAGGTTACTGTAGAGAGCAGAGAGCTCTCTACAGTTGGTAAGCTTATTTGATTTTCAATTTTCTTATACTATGTGCAGCATGGCTGGGTATCCTGCTTTTTTTTTTTTTTTTTACATTGTGAATAATTCCAGTCAGTTTCACAAATGGACTACAACATAAAGGTCCATCTGAAGGGTTGTAGCTGAAGCAGAAATGGTTGCAATTGAGAAAGGAGATTTCAGTGCATATGACTTCATGTGGGGTTTTGTGACTGTTGATAACTACGTCTGCTGAGGTCATCAAGGGCACAAGCAGGTTTTAAGACAAGGGGAGGACACAAAACCAAAACTTCCCTCTTTTTCCTGCTGAAAACAAGGACACATTTCACCTTTATGTCTGCAGAGGATACGGTTTTTGCACTATATACTGCTGTAATTGCTGAGGGTGTATGTGTTCTGCTTGCTGCACTCTATAAACTTTTGAGCTTGTTCTTTACATTAAAAGGTTTATCTCCAGGGTGGTTAAGACTCAAGTTAGAGTCTGAGCACCAGCTTCACCATCTATGTCTACTATGCATCACTTGGTGACCTGGGCTTTTCCAATTCTGGCAAAGTGGGCCTTCCCCTGTCCATGCTTGTTGCCTGGCAGATACACAGCAGATGCCTCTTATAAGGTGCTGTTATGATGGCTCACTGCTATTAACATTTGCTTCTCTGGCCCATCTTTGACCTTACAGCACTGTGCATTTTTAAGACAGTACTCATGTAAAAAAACTGATGTCATTGCAGGGCAGTGGAAAGAATGAGGTCAGAGCAAAAACTTTTATTCCAGTATAAATATCTGAAATAACACAGGCACTCCCAAGTCTTGACAATACATTTCTCTTTCCATATGTGTTTCCTTTTCTTTTCAATAAAACATGATCTGTTCCCCAATTCCCACCTGCCATGGAAGTGTTAAAATTGGATCCGCTACACATTAACCTCTTGAAAGATTAGCAATTCTCTAACACAGATTTTAATGGCTCATTAGTGTGAAAAGTAGTATTGCTGGACTGATGGGACATAAACATTAATCATAATCAAAAATAATATCTTGCTCTTAGTTCACTTGTTAAGTCCCTCTGGCAAAAAGGGCAAAGTGCAGCCATTAAAAGGTAGAAACCAAGAAAACACAGACAAGTGCTTCTGACCTGAGTGGTATGCAGGCAAACTCTCATCACTGAAGGAGGTTAGATTGTTTTACAAGTCTGAGTGGGTGCAACTCTGTGGGGTTAAATAGAGCTACTCACCTTTACAGCAGCAGAGAATGTAGCACCAAATATTTAATAGTTTGATACACAGTTCAGAGACTGGAAATCTACTGTCCATCACTTAGTTTTATTGAACATTGGAACCATCCATATGTTTTCTGATGTCTCCAGCTCACATTGTGACAGCAAAGGAAAACACTTGGAATATAAACAATGAGATCTAGTCTAAAAAGTAAATGTTTAAGATGGGTTTCTATTTGAATGGTTTGCTCTGTCTGTTTCTTCTGTGACCAGATCATGCCCTGTGTGCATTCCATTCAAAAGTCTCTTTGGCAGAGGTATGGGTGTAGCTGTTTTTTCATCTCCTATGCTATCAATTCCTGCACACATTTTTTTTTTTTTTTTTTTTTTTAAAAGAACGTTGAATCTGTATGTCTCTTAAAGTCTACTGATTGTTATTTGGAGGCCTGACAAATAAAGATGATTTCCAAATGGAATTTCCACGTGTATTAACATAATGATGGTATTGTGCCTACATTTGTTTTCCAAACAGTTGTGTTCCTTCCAAAATCCAAGCTGTGCAGGTAGGCAGGTAGTTCTAATCAAAATGGTGGGGACACTGCTGCAGTTCATAGCTATGGCTTTAGCCTAGGAGATCAAGCTGACTGCACTGTGTAATTAATACATTCCAATGAATGCGCTGGATGATATCACTTAATAGGAGGAACTTATGCTAACCATCATTATCAGTACTGCATGCTTTTTCAATTCCAGATTGTGGTTAACTGATTTGACATTAAATTCCCCTTTACTTTTGTCCTGCACTGGAGAGATTAATTGTTTTGTGGCCAGAGATCAACAGAATATTGATCTACAAGTCCAATCTGTCTACACACCTTTTACACGCTTTTCTGCTTACTACATGGCGGAGTAAATTAAACTGATCTGCTAGTGTAAGCTTCTATTTCAAAATAAATCTCTCCTTTTATCTTAAGCTCTTTATCACAGTTTTAACAGTGAATTCTCCTCACTCAGTTACTCCTGTCTGTTCAGATTCACCTGTTCTAGGATCCTTCATGCCACATAGTATTTGCTTCAGTAGAACTGGAATAATTTAGCAGCCTTGAAAATGCTACTGTCATTTGTTCTAGGAGTCAGCTGTCTTCGAAGGACTAAGGAAAGGCCAAAGTAGTTTGCATTTATTGGCAACTACCACTTGTGTTAGTAGTAACTTTTAATTTAACTACAAAGATGAGAAAGTAAACGTTATTTTGGAAACTTTAGTCAATAGTGATTGTTGAGGAATATTTTCCTTATATAGAAAATAAACCAAATGCAAATACTGGAATTCCAAATTAATCAGAAAAAGGCTAATCTACTGGAAGGCTGGAATTAATAGGTCAGAACAACGAAAGGCTGTAAATAATATCCCCAAAATGGGTTGGGGACAAAGTTGGTCCTTATATGCATATATTTACTTAGGAAATACACTGTTTCATGAGCAGAGGAACAAGGTACTGGCAGAAAAAAGCTATCCAAAAGTACCTATCTCAGGAAAAATACAAGGTCTATCTTTTAGTCAGAATAGTCACAATTTAAGGAAATTCAAAAATTCATTCACTGAATCCAGAAAGATCCAGTCTGTGTGTCTTGTATTTTGCCAAGGAGGTTTGTAAAACCAGCCGTGCCTCCGCTTAGAAGGAACTTCTGAATAAATCCACAGCATGCTGTTGCCAATGACAAATGTCACCAGGCAGAATCAATACGAATCTGGTGATTTGTGCACCCATATTCCTTTGCAATTACTGAAAGAAAGGCTTGGAAATAAAAAGAAATATTCTATTGAGAACTCTGGATTCTTTGTACATAAATGATGGGGAATTCAAAATTTGGTGACCAAGTAAACAACACCAACCATCCAGAGAGATAAGAATAGGCAAAATTAAGACAGTTTGTACTGTAGTGTAGTGTAAAGGGAATTAAACATCAGTACCCATTGATTTTAATAGAATTGTGCCTGACTTGCCCTTCCAGAAATAATGAGTTTCAACCCCACTTGTCCATATAATAAAATAAATGCTATGAAAAGGACTTGGTTATGCAGAAGTGATATCTCAATCATCAGTAGCTGTCTTTCTCTTCACCTTGAATCAAAGTTGACTTGTAGTTGGAAGAGAGGGTTTATTCTCTGCTAAAAGAAGTAAAGTTTTTAAGTTCTTTAATGCATTTCCTTAGTGAATAAAAATCTTAATTTTTTATAGTATTGTCAAGTCTTACAATTTTTTTAAATTCTTGGGATTTTTGAATCACCATAAAATTTAATATTCTCTTTGGAGTCTGAGCTCTGGCAATTTGGGATTTACATGAAAATCCTGGAGTATACCAAGGGAAGGTTGTGTGGTTTTGTTTTTGTTTGTTTGTTTGTTTGTTTGTTTTGGGGTGGTGTTTTTTTTGTTGTTGTTTTTTTTTTTTCCTGGGGGATTTAAAACGTGATCCCTAACATCTCCATGGAGCTCTAAAAGCAATTGAAAGTAACTTCCTCCCTTTTCTTTCGTGCTGCTGTGTCACAAGAGAGGAAGAACAGAAAACAGTCAAGCTTGATCATTTAAGAAAAAATGCTGACTTTCAACATGTTCAGTCACAAAATAACTCTTTTTTCCACTCACTCTGCCTTCTCTGTGGGATCTGTCTGGTGGACAACAAAGATATTTTCAAGAGGAGGTAAAAATAATACCATAGGAAAAGTCTAGTCTTGAAGTTTGAGATTCTCACTGTCATCAGGGAGTCTCATTGTGGAAGGACATGGATAACGTGAGACCCTTGAATACCTGAAAGACCATCTCACACTTTCTGCAGGATGAATAAAGAGGGCACTGACCAGAACAGACAGATCTATGGTGACTATTTGTAGTAGTACTTTAGGATAGGTTGTTTTATAAAAAATCTATTTATGCATGTAAGATGGTTGTTCAGTGATGTTGTACTTCACCAGAATGAACAAGTGCTGCCTCCAGTTGCTTTATTTTTCCGCAAAACTGTAGGCGGCAGAAAGGGGCACTATGTCATGTCCGTGACATTTTTATGATCATTAACGTTTCTACTTGAAATTCTCAATAGCTGGAGAGAGGATCAGTTGCTGAAATAAAAGTGTCCACATCACTGATTAGAAGCTGAAAGGATTAGCTTGATGCCTCTGATGTTAATGTTTGCTGAAATAAAAAGGAAAAAAACGTTCAAAGGCCCAGATGTAATGTAGCTGACTTCCCCAGACTTATCAGAGGGTTAACATCAATAACCAAGTAATGGCTACTTTATAGTTTGAATTTTCTGACCCAATGTTTTCAAAAGGCTAATAAAATGCCACACTGCTGAGAGAAAATTTGAGGTTGGAATAATTGTAAAAATAAAGTAGTAACGGTAAAGCAATTTGTGTCGGTCTAGGAGGAGGAGTTAAACCTATAACTATGCCACTCTTGAGGAGCAAGATGGGAAAAAAAGCTCCATATTTTCATGTGTGTAGCTAAGCATGCTAAAACATGAGGTATATATAAGAATGAAATTTTTAAAAATGTTTTTGTTAAACCTCTCCTTTTCATGGCAAATGTCCATTTTCACACTACAAGAGGGTCTTAACTATCAGAGTCTAGGTTGTTCAAAACAGGCATTTTAAAGATGTTGACCGCAATGTCATTTTGACTGCTATGTTGAACTACATGTAGGCTACTTCTTAGGCCTTAGTCATGCAAACAGTTTTTCAACTATTTAATTTTTATGTATGCATGGAACTGGTCATAGAATTTAGAAAATATTCTGTTTGCAAAGAGGAGAGTTTGGGCCTATAAGAATGTGATAACTCACTCACTTGAGCCATATAATCAGTGGAGTTATATTCCTTGAAATCAGCTTGTGTTTCAGGTGACATGCTATGTTACCAATGGCTGTATCAGCCTCACTTTAAATATAGCATTGTTAAAATTAACTTCATTTCTGTACCTGCTTCAAGTTTCTGTAGTATTGACAGTAAATCCTGCGGAAAGGAAACAAATCATATTGATTATACTGTATCTTAAATAATTTGTATTTTCACACTTAAATTTTTGGGCAATACATGCATACAAGTATGGAGAACATCTGTTAGAAAAGGGTTTTTCTCTCTCAGATGTAGTAAACACTTCCCTTCTCTTTTTGTCCAAAGCTTGAAAAATCTTCCATCTAGATAACAGAACACAGGAAAACAGTTGGTTACATTATACATACTTGAAAAAAAGCTTCTGCAGCTCTGTCAGATAATGCCATCACCAGCTCTGGAGCTTACACCTACCTTTCAGATTATAAAAGATATACTGGGACTCCTTTGGATCTCACTTGGCTCAGAGAAACTGTACCAAAAGTTGAAATATCAGAAATCATATCTTAAGCTATAACAATGTGGATTGTGAAGACTGAGGTGTCTCTGAATTATTATCCCCCATTCTACACTGAGAAACCAGGTCACATACTGTCTGCTGTACACTTTTATTCCTTTCATATTTGAGATGACATCTGAAAGGCTTATTCTGCCTTCATAAATGTAGTCCATGGGATACTTGAGGGCACTTCTTCTCACAGGACTAATAATAGGGGTAATGGGAATAGAAAGGCTTTAATTCTTCCTTTCACAAAGCAGAGGATTATTTTCCCTCTTGCTGAATATTTTTCTTTAGTGTCCTGATCACATTTATCCAGTTGCTTACTCTTGTGTTTATTATGCAAGAAATGAGAAGTGATATTTGTCTTTGCAAGGCTAGAGTTGGTTGTGCAGCCAAGTATCTTCTGCTAGTTCAATTTCTACATCTTTCTAGATGGTTTCTCTCACCTACTAGCAAGAGTTACACTCCCTATTTTCTTTGCTGGTTGTATTTGGTCTGTCTGAGATGGAGTTCATTTACCCACAGCAGCCCTCACAGTGCTGTGCTTTGCATTGGTAGCTGGAAAGGTCTTAATAACAAACCGGTCTTCTGGATACTGCTGAGCACAGCATCAGTCTGTAACATTCCTTTCCCAGTTGAGGGCAAGATTCTGGGAGAGGACACAATGAGGCCAGCTGACCCAAAGTAACCAAAAGGATATTCCATACCATATGACATCATCTCAGATATAAAAATTAAGGAAAGGAGCAGGAAGGGGGACATTCATTGTTTCCAGTGGCTACCTGTGGAGAAACCATTACATGTGCTAAAGCCCTGCTGCTTGGGATGTGGCCAGGCATCACTGCTGATGGGAAGTGGAGAATAAACCTTGCTATTTTTTGCTTCATTTTAATGCATGCAAACCACGAGTCATTTTCCATCTTATTCTCTCTCCCCTTTTCTGGCTGGGAAGGGTAATGATAGAGGGGCTAGGTGGGCACTTGGTATGCAGCCAAAGACAACCCACTACACAGGTCTAGGTTTTAACTTTCCATTACATGAGTTGGCTGGTTTTGACATTTTTTTCATAGCTTACAATCTCTCTGCTTCAGAAAACTTCATTTAGATTTAAATATTTCACAATGATAGAGGCTTTGTATGCCATTTTTTCTGACACTATAGGAGAAATAAACCCCCTCAGTCATAATGAAATATTACAGACCAGAAGCATTCTATCTTAGAGTTGTGCCATGTGTGATTTAGTCATAGTTAATAAGGATTATGTATATTCTATTCTTTTTTGTGCCTTTACTCAGGTGTATTAAGTAGACAAGTTCCTCTGCTAACTGATAGCCAAGGTCATCCTATATTTAATGACAAAAATAACTCAGACATCAAATATGATGAAAACATTGGATAATTTCTTGTGTAATCATAAGATCTGTTACAATGGGCTAAACTTCTGGTTTGATTTTAAATCAATGAAGTTATGTCTAATTAGTGGCACAGTATATAAAATGAAAACTGTCTAAGATGGTAGTTGTAAAGTATTTAGAAATAATTTCTCCTAAGTATTTATTGTTCAGCATAAAACTCTCTGAACACAACCTTCCATCCTTCTTTTTTTGTCTCTGTGTGTTTTGTTTTCCCTTCCAATGATTAACTCAATGGCCCTTCTTCACCCTATGCAGAAAATTTGAAAATAGCTGTTGAGTGAGTTGTGGGCCTCTGGCATGAAAAAAATGGGATGAAAGACTCGCTGAGAAGCTATATTTGAGCTCTAAGACCAGTGGTATTTTTCAGTCATTTTGTGACATCCATAAGGGGATTGTTTCTCCACAAATTCAGCTGAGCTCACTTGACTGTTGGCTGCTATCAGCTATCTGCAGCTCTATCTTTTTTGAAAATATGTGCCTCTCCCTTCCAAAAAGAAGATGAAAGAGTAAGAAGATATTTAAAACTGAAAACTCAAAGGCTATGTATCCAAATGTCAAAAAAAGTGTTTTTCAGTGAGGACACTGCTCACATGATTTCACTGTGAAACTCTAATAAAGAGAAGTCACAGTTGATTTTTACACAGGTTGACGTTTTTGTACCAAGTTTGAGCTTGTCTAACTGTGACATTGGAAAGACTGTTCTTGTGTTTCTTCACCTTTTTCCCTAAGAATGTGAAAAAAAAATGTTTTGTTTAAAAAAAAAACACAAACAAATAAACCCCCACAAACTAAAAAAAAAAACCAGTTCTGTTCCCCTCCAGTTTTTTTGACAACAAAGGCCAACGTTTATTTTCCTCCTTTCTCTATAGGATCACATAACATCTAGATGCTTCACAGTGCCTGTTGTTTCTGCTGCCCTTATAAGTTACAGCAGTACTGTTATTCGTGTGTTATTTTAGATGGAAAGCTAAGATGAACTCAGTGTTGCATAGCTCATCCCAGGAAGGAACTGGGGTTTTCAGCAATGCCAAGGTGAGGGTTCTCAGTGAAGGGAGCCACTTCTCTCCTGAGGGACACAGCATGTCCTTTGGCAGATGTTTATATCAGGGGCCCTAGAGCAGGGCATAGATGCAATGGGATTCAAACTTTTAACCTTAGCTCATGAGTATGAAGTCCCACCATTGCACGTTTTCTTTCATTTTGTGGTTACGGAGTTTAGCTCTGGAACAATTTATGGGTGAAGGATGCTGCATATAGAAAACAGGCATCTTTTTATTCTGCAGCAGTGTCTGTAAATTGATACAGTGTCTGTAAACTGATAAAGGAGGTATGGAACCAGGTTCTGTTCTATTCTTTCCATTCTCTCAGTAGGCCACTTGGTTACCAAAAGACCTACTGTCTTTCCTTCCAGCAAATATGGTAGGTCTAACTGTTTTGGAAAAAGGCTTGGGAAACAAACCCACAAACACTTTTTTTCAGTAGTAACCCAATAAGAAGGAGTAGTACTTAGTCACACATCTGCTCTTTCTAGTTTACTACAGGTTGTTTACAGACCACAGGTGGTTCTCAGCATGCATAATGAAAAAAGTGTAATTTCTGTGCTTCCATTCTCTGCTCCTAATCAATGTGCTGTCTGTATGATCTCCAAATTCTGCTTTAGTTGTAGGAGGTTACAGGGACAGGGAGAGCAAAGGGTGGAGATAGTGTATTTGTCAAGGTAACTCAAAGAATAATGATCCAAGTCATACATATTCCATACACTGTTATATCTAATACCTGGTGGCTTCATTGTCCTTCTTGTATTTAATGCCACAATTCCACTGTATGAATGAATACATGTTGTGCATACAGGGACTGAAGCACAGAGACCCGTGCTGGTAGTACTAAATAAGCAAGCCAGGAAATTATTTTAAGCACTTGGGACACTGATCAGCTGTACTTCTTAATTATTTGCTCTTTCCATGTCCCAGTTTGGTAGTATTTCAACTCATTTGCTCCTAAGTTAATAGAGAACGCTGTTCCTAAGCATTGTTCAGATGAACTGGTTAGAGTTACTGCCTTCATGGTCTGAACCAATGCCTGAACCTTTTCAGATGGACACTAGATACCTGCTGAGAAATTATGTGACTTCCCATATCTGAATATGTGGCAGAGTAGAGCTGGATTCTGGTCTCTGACCTCTGAGAGTAGCACACACACTAGCAGCTACTGATTTTCCTCAAAACCACCTGCATGAGCATCATGAATGATCCTCCTATTGTACATACACTAATGAGTCTGCTAAGTCACTCACAATAACAGTAATAACTCCACCAGTGCAATGTAATTCAATGTCAGAGGAACCTTATCTTGTAGATTTCTTATAGACAGAACCATGCTTTCCTCTGACTTGGGAAGAAAACATGGCACTGCATATCCTACTGCAATTTAAATAATTGAAAAAGGAGTTGTATTTTGAATGCTTGAAAGCATTTGCAGATATGCATCTTTGAACAAAACATTACAGGTAGCTGTTACTCTGCATGGACAATACTTCAGTAGGTTGAGTAATTGCTTAGTCTTTTATACTATCCCACTTAAATGAAATCATCCTGTTACACAGGTGTCTTTTAGAAAATTCAGTACCGTGAGCTTTTCAGCATCAATGACATTTGTAGTTTCTGCATCGCCATATCATTTACTTGAGATGTTAATGGGTTCTCTCTTCTATGCTCCATCATCTGTTTCATCATCTCCTTGATCACTGCTACAAGAGTTGTATATCCAGGGGTTTTAATGTGTCAACCTTTCCTTAAACTAGGTTTGAAGATGGTCAGTGAACTAAAAACTAATGATGTAAAAAGGGAGAAACACACAAATACTGGCAACGCAATTGCACAAAGCCCCCAAGGGCCTTAACTTCCTTGGCAGCCAGGGTGGCAGCACAGCAGATGTGGTGGCCTGAGATCAAGAATACAAATCATACAAAGCTGAGGGACGGTAAATGGGGACAGGTGGATGCCAAAGAATGAGGCTTGTAACAGTGGATAGACTAAACTGGGAACGGCTAAACCAGCAAAGAGTGAGGGCAAAGAGATAGTTGTATGGTATAAAACAACTTTCTCCTTGATTTCTGTGCCACTACAGCCAGCAACATGAGTGTAAAAAATCTTGTGTAAAAAGCACATAGTAGGGGAGAACCAGCTGCTGCCTTTTTGCAGAAGAGCTTTGCAATTAGAGCTTTCTCTGACAATATGTACGGAGGTTTTATTCCTACATTTCCTGGATGGAACTAAACCTCCTACTTTATCATAAATGATCAAGCTGAAGTGTTTTGCTGAGGTGGTGAGAATTCTAGGCTAACTTTGAAACCAGATACCTACATCACTCAACTGGAAAGCTGTCTCTTACACTCCAAGCAAAGAATCTGTCAGCTTGGTTTCTATCAGCCATTGCCTGTCTTAAGTGGCACAACTTCAAGCACCTTCAGAAAGCTTAGTTTTCTGATAAGCCAAGTACAAATAAAGTGTAGGTGGGAGACATGGGGAAAATTTTCAAGCTGTTTTGCATGTAAGCCCTTAATGCCTGCACCTTGGGCAACTTAGTGCTTCTTTAGATTTTATTCTAGCCTTCTGCAAAGAATTTTATCTAGTAAATGAAAGTGAAGGAAGAAAAAAGTGACTATTCTTAGTTTTTGTAAAGAACAAAAAGTATATCAAGCAAGTTTGCATCTGTAAAACTGAGCTGTTTCTGAAAGAAATATATTGGCAATAGTTTTTAAAAAGCTAAAGATAAGAGAAAATGCTATAAAACTAAAGTAGGTGAAATCATATATCTTTTAAGGATGCAAGTGCTGGTAAAAATATTTTAAGTGTTCTGCCTCTATGTTTACCTGTCCCCTTTGCTTACACTATTTGTCCTTGATGCTTGAGGCAATTTAATTTTTCTTACTGAGTCTTTTAATGGGATACAGTGAGAGATTTTCTGGGGCAACACAATTCCACTGCAGAGAGAATCTGTGATTAGAAGAACATGTGGGCAGTTGAACCCATTGTCCTTTAAAGTTAAGGCCTACAAAGCCATTTATGTATCTATATTTATGTCACTCAGGAAGACTAAATATTAATGGATATTGTTTAAAATCACAGAATGAAGAGCAGTCAGAGGAGTACAACCTGTACCTTCTAGATGTAAGTGCTGTTTACCAATTGTAGTTTGAGCCAATATTCAATATGCTGCATATTGGGTTTAATTAACCTGCTTGGTAGTTATAGTTAACTTAAAGTATTTTTGGCAGAACTCTTTGAATGACTGTACTAACAATGAATACTGTACAAAAAATATTAACCACCTGTTCTGGTGAAACCGCACCACCCCTCCTAGGAATATACGCAATACTGTAGATGTTGAGCACAGGCAATATATATATTCAGTGTGTTACATACCAGGTTACTCAAGGAAATAATGTCTGACCATTGGCATGACCATACAAATATATGAACAATTCTGCCTCTAGACAGAAAAATAACATTGGTATTAGAAACTTTAAGACAACATTTACTTTACCTTCTTATCTTTGAAAAATACTTTTCCTGAAAAACCCTAGTATTTGTAAGATAATGGAAGACCACACCTTCATAGGACTTCTGTGAAGCCTCAGTGATTTATTCTGTCAAATCTATAGAACTGGTGTGGCATGTCTATGAAGTGGACTCATAAGAAGACTGTCTAAGGGATATAATTTTGCTAGTCCAGTCTAATCTTTGAGTTATTAGTGTCTGTGATGGATTTTGCTGAGAACAGTGGTCTACTGAAACCATCAACTCATTTTTGTGAAGTTTTGTATCCAGCTGTCAAGTGGTCATAACTTAGTGATGTTTCTATCTTGGCTAAGTTTGAACTGTCATTGAAAAACAAAGTTATTAGTCACACAGCTATAAATTACTGGGAAAGATATGATGTCTCACACTCTACTGCATGATAAATTGAATCTGAAAAATCCCTGGATTCAATTTTATGAAAAGACATACAGGGACTCACAGAGACAACTGAAGAACTGAAATATTTAACAGTGAGGATGAGGATAGATAGGGCAATAAAAGAATACTGCACTGTTTATCATGTGGTCTTCCCACTCCCAAGAGTCTTTAAGAGGTTTGGTAGATTATTCAAGAAAGTGAGCTCAGATGTCTTTAACACATTATAATACAGTTTAAATAGTTTCCATGTGCCTGTTATGAATTTACATTTCAGAGTTACTGCTGTCATCTTAAATTTCATCAAGCAAAGAATGAAAACAAAAAGCTGCTGGTACTGCATTCAGACCTATTTTCAAACCTGGTGGTAAAAAGGTATCTAAAACCAGTCAGCAGTGAATCTTCTCTACAAGGCTGTTGTATGCCATATCAAATTGACACTATGCATTAAATTATTAGCGATATTGTCTGTTGTATTTTTAGAGCCTTATAGATTTTTAATGAGGGCCTCATTCCTTGAGTAATTCTATACCTAAGTAATTGTGTGATTTCTGCAAGTATGATCATGAGTCTCTCTGATTCACAGCCTGTCTGAAGAAGTGTAAACTAGTCTTTATAACAGTGTCAGGGATGGGGAAAACATGAATAGATATAATCAGGGTATCAGTTTCTCCTAAATATTTTTTTATGGTCTGACAACATTCAGAAAGCTAAAAGATGAATTTGCACAGTGTGACAACCTTTTCCGGAAAAAAACTCTGCCTCAAAATGTATACAGTTACCTAATAGAACCTTGTACAAATAGACTTTTAATTTCTTATTGACTGCAATTCCAAGGCATCTTGGAGCAGCACATGCTAACAGAAGGCAATAAATTAGTAAATAAAATAAAATTTAATTTTTGCTCTGTAATCCTTCAGAAGCCAAGTTGCTTGAGATTCAGAGATAAGTTCTACTGCATATTGTATTCATTTTTCATAGTGAAATACTTTTAACATACCCATGGGTAATACAGTCTGAAAGGATTGCATGGGGAGCTTTAATATCACCTGTATACAAGATCTGACTAAAGGAGGGGCATACAAAGAAAGGCCAGATTTAAAAGAATTTCATTTCAGAAACAAAGTGATGGCAGTGATGGCCGGCAATTCTTTGTGGATTATAAGTAACTGGGTGATGAAATGTGATATTCAGCACTATGTAAAATAACACTGGATTGGAAAGTGTGAGGTTTGCAATACTGAGACAATACTCTGAAGTGCTCAGAAAGGGCTCTTCATTTCTTGAGTGCTGAAGTAAATCAGTGAAATCAACTGAGCAAAGTTAGAGTACTTTGGGGAAAACTGGAACTGTGGCATTAATGTAGGAGTTTCACACTGACTCAGAACAGGTTGTATCTCTGTTCTACGTATTTCTTTGAGTCCATAACAAATCTGCCAAGGATGTCAGAGGAGGTTTGTACAGAGTTAATAGGGAGAAAAAGGCCTTAATGTAGTGATTAAACTTTTTTTATTTGTTCCCCAAAAGTGGTGTCTTAGTTTGAGGGAAACTAAATGTTTACCAAAACCAGAGGAGAAGATTCCTCCTCAATAACCACGTCACCACCTATTAAATTAAAAAAAAAACAAAAAAAAACCACAAAAAACAACCCAACACAAAACGAACTTTTAATTAGAAAATGTATATAAGAAGGATAACTGTTCTTAACTACTCTCTCTCTGGAGCTCAGGGTGCCCAGAGATGGAGGGGGAGAAGAAGGCAAAGAGCAGAGCCAGAATGAGCTCTCACCAGTTCAGCAAACAGTGGCTCTCTCCCAGAAACTTCCCAAAACCAAAATGAAGCCAGCATCCTGGAAAGAGTTTCTCCTCTTCCCAGGTGCTGGAAGTGTGCTTCTCTTCTCTGTCCCTCCATTAATTTGGAACCTAGAATCATTAACCACTCCTTTTTTTTTTTTTTTTTTTTTTTTTTTTTTCAGTTCTGGTACTTCAACACCCAAAACCTCTGTGTTGGTAGAGTGAGAAAAATTCCCTGAAGGATTCCTCCCACCACCACCTTCCTCTGTTTGAACCTTTAACAACTGGACAGATTTAACCTTATCCTGTCATTTAAAAGTTACGGTATGAAGTTTTGCAGTATCCTTCTGTAGGTACCACAAACAGAAATGGACATTTAGAGGATAATTGATTCAAGTTTCTCAGATATCTTCTGCTCATCTGGGATCATAGAATCAGAGAACGAATTGGGTTCGAAAGGACTTTAAAGATCATCTTGTTCCAACCCCCATGCCACAGGCAAGGACACTTTCCATTAGATCAGGTTGCTTAGAGCCCCATCCAACCTGGCCTTGAACACTTTCATGAATTGGGCATCCATAACTTCTCTAGGCAACTTGTTCCAGTGCCTCACCACCCTCATAGGAAAGAATTTCTTCCTAGTATCAAATCTAAACCCATTCTTATTCAGTTTGATCATTTCCTCAAGTCCTATCACTGCATGCTTGTAAAAAGTCCCTCTCCAACTTTCTTATAAGTCATCTTTAGGCACTAGACTGCTGTTAGAAGGTCTTTCTGAAGCCTTCTTTTCTCCAGCCTCAACTGCCTCAACTCTTCTAGGCTGTATTCATGGGAGAGGGGCTCCAGCCCTCTGATCATCTTTATGGTCCTTTGGTCCAACAGGTCCATATCTTAGGGGGGCAGAGTCACCTCCCTTGGCCTGCTGGCATGCTGCTTTTGATGCAGTCCAGAATGCAGCTGGTGGCTCATGTCAAAATTCTCATTCACCAAACCCCCCAAATCATTGCTGGTCTCAATCCATTCTCTGCCCAACCTGTGGTTGTGCTTGGAAATGCCCAGACCCATGTGCAGGACTTTGCACTTGTTGAACTTCATGAGGTTCACACAGGTCCACCTCTCAAGCCTGTCAAGGTCCCTCTGGATGGCGTCCTTTCCCTCCAGTATGTCAGCTGCACCATGCAGCTTGTTGTTATTGTCAAACTTGCTGAGGGTCCTCTCAGTTCCATTGTCCATGGTGACAGACAAAGATGTTAAACAGTGCTGGTCCTAGGACCAATTCCTGTGGAATACCACTCATCTCTCATCTGTATGAGCCACCTCCAGTGAGTTCCTGAGGCTGTGTCTGCATGCTGGAAGTATTCCCAGTTTCTCAGGCCGAGTGCTTGCTCTGGCTGTCCACTGGCATCATATGAGGTGGGAAATGTGCTGACCTTAGTCAGATGTCCCAGACCTATGGTGAAGGATAAAGGAACTGCAGCTTGTCTCAAGTCCTTGATGGGACTGGCCAGGTTATTAGGACCATACAGTGGCCTACTGGGTCATTCAGCATTCTTGTTCAGGTGTAACCTACCTCTTTGCCACTGTTGGTTGACAGCATGTTGGTGAGTAGCTTTGCCAAGGTGCTTGACTTGATGCAGCTGGGAAATGTTAATTTCACTTCATTTTATCCTCTAAAAGTTAGAAGTTTTTATGCTTGTATGCATCCTGAGTCTGGATGTGTGATATCAGAGCTGCAAGATGTGATCTGTATTTGAGAATGTATCCCTGTTTATGAAGCATTTAAGCACCTTTTTAAGGTTAGCTGGATCTGCCAAACAGTTAAGCTTGTGCTTATTGAAGTGAGTAAGGACTTCATGACTTGGTCTGCAAATAACACCTTGGTAATCTTTCACTATCATTTTTAACCTGTAGTAAACTCTGCCATGGCTTAAGGACTTCAGAGTAATCCTGAAAGCAAATTCTCATCTGCTGCTTCAGAACTGTTAAAAAACTATTTTTCTATAATTTTCTGTAATTTTTCTAAAGCAAGACCTAAAATGTTTTCTCATGTGCCTCCAACTTGGACACCGCATTGCAAGACAATATAGAGGATCAATAAGACAATAGCAGCAACCTTCTTTTGCAGTCAATGGTGAACATGAAGGAGCTCATGGAGTCAATGGTTTCAGAGGAGCTCCATGTGTGTTTTTGGGGCTTTCTTCAGGTAAACAAAGAGAAATTATGGCAGTACAGTAGTGTCTGCAGTCTAATGTTCTGGAATATATGTGACCACAAATGGCTGTACATAAGGCGTCTCTGTCCATTTCCTGTTTTACAGTGAATGCCTTACTCAAACTACATTCAGCCTGAAGATCAGAAACCAGAGGCCAAGTATGGCCCTGACTAGTACCAGAGGAGATGGGGTAAAGACTGCTATAGCAAGCTGTGCCACTTCCAGTCACAAGGCACTATTCCCAGCCTGTCAATCTGTGCAGTTTAGCAGGAACTCCATTATAGTCTAGGCCTAGGCCTAACAGAAATCTCTCCAAAGGGCAGGAATGATCTTGGAGTTTGCAAGAGCTGGAGGATCACTCACAATAATCATTGGCTTAATTGGCCATGGCCACCCCATTCTGGGGAGTAAAGAGTGAAGATTAATGCTGACCAAGCACAATTGTTCCATCTCAAGAAAGTCTTCAAAAGGTAGTTTAATACTGTATGTGATACATGATTCAACAACTACCAGGGAGACCTTTGGGTCATCTAAATGCCTCTCATGTTTGTGTTCTGTGTGCTGGGCTACACACTCTAGCTTTCTCTAGAGACCAGTACTTAGCCCTTTATTAAGTCATTACAGTAATGTTTATATAGGTGTAAGTAACTAATGGCATCATTGCTATTCTGCATTGACATGTGATTGTATCAACAGACAACTCAAACTGAAAGAAGTGACCTGCACAAGAAGCAATACTGCATCAACACTGAGGTCAGTTCAGTTGGTTAAAACTTGGTTGCAATAATGCCAAGGTCATGGGTTCAATCCTCTGTGTGGGCCATTGACTTGAGTTGGAATCGATGATCCTTGTGGGTCCCTTCCAACTCAGAATAGTCTGTGATTCTGATTCTGTCTGTGATCTCTAATTACCCTAAATCACAAACTCTTGCACAAATGGGAGATTTGTTTTTAAAATTCTTGTTTATTGTAAGTATTCTTCCAGCTTGGCATTTCTATTGCACGATATGAACTATGTTTAGTAGTTTATTGTTTGCTTATAAATGGTTGTAAAATACTGAAACCATGTTAGAATTAAACCTCATAAATCATAACACAGAATATATTCTGTAAATGATTAGGAAATTTGCAACTGATGTTAATAATTTATTCTATTTATATGAATATGGCTTCCTAGAAAGTATGGGTTCATCTGTGCAGCAGTGTAAGACTTTTATATTTTAATTCACATCCTTAGTATTATTCCAGTTAAATGAATAATGTTGAGATGCTTAAAAAATAAATCGCCACCTATAAAATAAAAACTATCAAATCCTATAGATATAACAGCAAATAGCTCAGCAGTGTTCAAAAGTGGGATAGTTAACTGCAAAATTTGAATGACATCTCTCAGAAAAAAATAGACATTTTCTTAAGTTTCTAGAACCTGACACTATTATTGACATCCCATCCTAAGGGGTGATTCAATGGAATTTAGCTAATACCATAAAACATTTATATAGCACATGAAAAAATGGTCTAAATCACATCTAGACAAAAGAAATAATGATGGTGAGGAAAACACTAAAACCAAGAAACATTTTACATTTCTTACATCAGCCTTCTTTTTAGATAGTTTCTTCCTCTGTAATATCAAGCAACAGAAGTGTCTGCTTTCCTTTTATTTCATAGTTATTTCATTCTGATGGAGATGATTCTTAACAATATGAATTTAGGGGGCATAAGTCTTGTTTCGTTCAAAGACCTTGAGCCCAAAGGCCAGAGATCTAAAAACTTCTATTGACTTAGTTTTTCACAGAAAGTTCATTTGCCATATTTATTTTCAAAACCCTGGAAAGCTTTACTAAGTCAACACTTACCTTACATTCTTTCTTTTATTTTCTGTTCTGGCTTACAGAAAAATTCTGATATCCACTTTTTCTTTGCTCCAAATGTAACTTTTTGGCTTTTTGGTGCTTTGCCTTCTCTAAAGAAGTGATGGTGATTAACTACTTAAACATTTGACCATCTGCAGTGATTGCCCAGGTGCTGTAAGAGACTGGACTGTTGGTGCTCATGTCTCAATCAGCAGAGTGCTTTCTTAACAATGTGCAGAGGGGCCACCCAGGACAGGTGCTGAAGGTGTGCACACCCAACACCTCAGGCTACAAGCTGGGTGTCAAACAAGGTAGGGAAAAAGGTAAATGCTGTAAGATGGGGTAGGGTTTCTTTTTTCCTGACACAGATGACTCAGCTGTGGTAACTCCCCAGGACATTCACACATAGCCTGAAGGCACTGATCTCTTCTTGATGAGCCATAATGGACTCAGCTGCACTGATGTAAGTGATGCAACATTTTAGAAAGTGTCAAAGACTCCTGAGGTATCCTGTGATCTGGTATTACATCAGCCATCCCAGGGAACTCCCCACCCCAGGGGACATACTGGAGGCATTCCCACCTGAACCCGAGTGTATATAACTCTGAGTTTTGGGGCTTCTCAGAACCACCTGGGCCTTCCTCCACCACCTCAGTGGATCTGGACTGCAACCACCCTCGACAGGACAGCAACCACCACTTTGACCAACAAACATCAAAATTGCAACAACCAAGTCTCATTGTCAGATCCAATGGGAGTCTTGCAGGTCCTTTCAGTAGCTGGGGTGGATCTGCAGCCCTGCTCTGACTGCCTGTACTGGCACTGCACCCTCATTCCACCATGACACAAGTGTCTGCCAGTATTGAATCCCAGCTATCCGCTGTTTCCTAACAACACTGACTCTCCAATCATTCCCACTGGATTTTTTGGGCATAGAGGGAGGAGAACCTCATGGAAGGGCAGCCACTTTGTCTCTGTCCTGTGGCAATGTGTGGTTTTTTCCAGGTGTGGGAGGTCAGCCACCATCTGTTTGGTCCGGTGGGCAGGGCTTGGGAAGTTTCTCCTCACTGGTTGGTTTAACCCAGTTTTGTCACTGTTGTTATCATCATTATTCTTGGTAAAAAGTTTTTTCACTTACATCCAGGCTTATTTAGTCTCTCTGTGTATTGGAGAAACCAGGGGTATTGAGTCAGAGGGAGGAGACTTCTTTCCGAGGTCTCTGGCCCTTCAAATTGTCTGAAACTGAGACATCCCAACTATCTCAGAACTGTTTCAATCTAACCTAATTTTTTAGGGCTCCTCTCTGAGCACTGGACAGATTTGTCCAGAATACAATTTACTCCATTTAATGTTTTTCATAATAAATAACTCCTGGAAGGTGCTTCTCCCTGTCTCATCATCTTCATCCATCACACAGTCTACCAGATGTCTCTCAGTTCATATACAAGCAACCTGTGTTTGTTAGGGTGCCCTAGTACACCACACAGCCTTGGCTGCCAGCTGGGGGTGCAGGTCTTCTCTAGCTTTGTTGGGATATCTGCAAGCCCTGTGCAGTTGACTCTTAATTTTGGTGTCTTAGATGACTGTAGCTGTCTCCTGTGGGTCTCAGCTTGTTATAATGGGAACTCAGATCTTGTTGTGGTTTAACCCAAGCTAGCAACCACACAGCCACTTGCTTACTCCTCCACAAGTGGAGAGAATTGGAAGGATAAAAGCTAGAGAACTTGCATGTTGAGATAAAAACAGTTTAATAGGAAAAGCGAAAGCCGCACATGCAAGCAAAGCAAAACTAGGAGCTAATTCACTGCTTCCCATGGGCAGGCAAGTGTTCAGTCATCCCCAGAAGAGCAGGGCCCCATCACATGTAAAAGTTTCTTGGGAAGACAAACATCATCACTCCAAATGTTCCCCCTTCCTCCTTTCCCCCAGCCACCATTTTATATGCTTAGCATGACATCATATGTTGTAGAATATTCCTCTGGTCATGTAGGGTCAGCTGCCTTTGCTGCATCTCCTCCAATTCCAGTCTCCTTGCAAGCATGGAAGTATGTAAAGAAGAAAAGGCTCTGTATAAGCCCTGCTAAGCAGAAACAAATTATCGTTACTGTGTTCAGCACAAATCCAAAACACAGCCCCATGCTAGTAATTGTGAAGGAAATAACCTCTATGCCAGGAAAAAAAAAAAACAGCACAGATGTTTAACTCACACTACCTCAGTTTTCATATTTTTATCCAGTGCTGACTGTCCCTCAAGCAGCCCTTGCTGGCAGACACTGGCCTGGGTTATACAAGTGAAAGAAATGTATTCTTTCAGAAACAATTTTTACATCAAGGTGTCATTCTTTCATTTCTGTTCATAGTTAGTTTCTCTGGATGACAGAGGGTGTTTGGTCTTGCAACTGGTCTTAGTTATTTCTAAATCATTTTGCTGTTAAAATCATTATGAAAATATTGAGGTAATCTTTGCAGATCACGTAAAGGTGATAAACGTGGTGAATACAAAATATTTGTGAATGAATTTATTGCAAGATTGGAGCAATGAAAGTGGTAAGAAATGTAATAGAAGAAGGGGAAAATGCAACAGATAAGTAGGACTAGAAGGTATTTTTGGTGGGGGAAGGGGGGAGAGGTAGTCCACTCTATCCTCTAAGAAAGATGTACCTTGACATATGCTCAGTTAGTTTATTCTTAAAGAACTTCTCCCTTTCCTCCTTGCAGATTATTTCAGCAGTTCACTATCTTTACCAAGGTAAAAATATTTTTACAGTCCTCCTTGATTTTTTCTTAATACAGTATCAACCCCATATCTGTTGTACTAGCTTTCATTATCATGAAAGACAGATAATTCCCTTCTCTTTTTGGCAGTTATCCTTTGTTATTAGATACCTCCTCAGTCTTCTCTTTAGACCAAAGAATTTAATTCTTTTTTTTCAATCTTTCTGATTTTAGCTTATACCATGAGCTAAACAGATAACAGGTGATTTTTCCTGTCCCCTCATCATTCTTCTAATTCTCTCACTGGCCCCAGTGTTGCAGCTGCCTCAGCATGAAATTGCTTCAAGAATTGTGGCTTCTTGTCCTTTTTGCATGTCCTGGAGAGGACACTCGTTTTTTCACAAGTGTGGCACTATTGAGTCATATCCAGCTGTCATCTGCTGTAATCCCAGATCCTACTCTGAAGCTGTGTTTTCTAAGCAGTTCTTCTCTATTCTGTTATTCTCTGTTTTATTATTCCTCCACAAGTGTAGAACTAGACATTCATCTCCCTTTGAATTTCATTTATTATTTCTACTCCCTGTATCGAGTTTGTCAAAATTTGAATCCTATTCTCCACTCCCACTTCCACATTTCTTGCAGATTTTATAAGCATAAAATCTATTCCATAGCCTAGGTCATGAAGGAAAACGAGGTGAGGCTTCATGCTAGACATTCTTCTATTTGGTGCTGGCAACTCTTTAAAATGTATTTTAAAAAACCTTCCAGAGTATGATATTTTAACTAGATCTTATGTGCATAACTTGATTGTGAAAGCACCAGAGTTACCTGGAGTCACAATTCTTAAACATCAGCTAGCTTATGTCCAGACTTGAGTATCTGCTGTTTGTGTATTCTTGTTTGGAGAAAATTAGTCTGGTTTAACACAAGGTATTCTTGACAAGTACACAATGGTCATTTTTCATGTCATCTTCGGGTTATTTATCAGTGTCTAAACTATTCATTTATTTAAAAATGCTGGAATTAAAGTTGAAGTCATCAGTTTACAGTTCTCTTATTTTGTTCCTAATGTTCAAAACAGCACAATATTCAGTCTTTTTTCTTCATTTCAAGTACTTTGCTGTCTTTTCACTTTGTCAGTTCTCAGATGGAATCATTAATGGCTCTGATACCGCTTCAGCCATTTCTTTAGGTGTTGTAGATTTAATTTGATTTTGGATTTAATACAAAATTTTAGTAGTGGCTGGGTGCTGTTGAGGGCAGTGGATATCAGAAGATGATTCCAGAATGAGTCTGTATTCCTGAGTGAAGGCATTACAAAAATGCAGCCATGCATCTAGAACATAGCAGAACAGGTTTGGCTCTGTTGGTTTTGCAAAGGCAGGGAAGCATTAGAGCAGTGGCTGCCCTCAAAGCCTCCTGTGCCATTTTCTTCATTGGGCCATGTGCTGGTAATAGTTATTGGTATGATCAGGCAAATGGAACATCTGTCTAATGTAAGTTTACAGCTGTAGCTTCTTTTTCTAGAAAAAATAAATGCAGAAGGAAGACAGGTTGCTGTTGATATTATAGGTAAGTGTAATAAGACAGTCATAAGACAGTGCAGAGGTTTTACGTTTGTTGGTCACCATGGTTATAGCTAATACTTCTGTTAGAACAGCTGCTTTTGATTAGCCAGAGGTGGAAATTCATGCATTTTGCCATCTAAATAATTTGAGACTGCAATTTAGACTGATAATCTTGGCTTAACCAGAAAAGTGTAGGTCCATCCCCACTCCATTTAAAAAAAAAAAAAAAAAAAAAAAAAAAGAGAGAGAATGAGGGAAAGAATGGAATATCAGAATATCATTCTTCCTACAAGCAGCCATGATAATTAATGTAAGCAATAGTTAGCACATTTATCTCCATTATAAGACATGGGTGGCCAAGGAGAGGAGATAATGTATTGCTCTGTATTACATAAACTGCAAAGCGGATTAATGATTCTTAGAAAAATAATGTTCAGAAAAATTATAAAGATTTTTCTTTCTTATAGATACAGACAGTTTAACTTGCTGCAACAGTACTGCCAAACAGGCAGGAACATCTGTTTGTGCTGGTTTGACAGGAAATGATTTTAAAGACACCAGGTGCTGGGATTATGCACCACTAAAAGATTCACTTTTTAAGCCCTCTAGTTCCATGCTGGCAAACATCCAGAAGGATCAAACTGAAAGATAAATTTCCTATGACATAAGTGGCATGCGTTTGTTTAAACAGAAGATGTGAGATATTTCAGGGCTGCTATAACAGCAAAGAATTTTATTTCCCTAATAATGGACTAAAGTCTTCTCTCTTGAGTATCTCAACGCTGCTGTTAGAAGCAACTGAGCCTCACTGTGATAAGAGTTGTCATGTTGCATTACTAAATCTCTGACAAAGGAATCACCTGTCAAAATTTAGAAAAGATGACTGAATAGTTTAAATAGTCACTTAATTTTGTTCAGTCTGTCTTGACAAAGTATTTTCCAAGAATGAGATTATATGCTTGCTAACCAGTAGAAGAACATTTTTATACAGTCATAGTTCATTTAGCTCATTTGGATCAAGATTTCAAATTTTCAGTGCATATGGCTAGTGAGGTGCTATTGGGATATGTTGTCTGTGTTACTGGCTAACATTGAAAGACCACAGTAACTAGTTTGCCAGTATTGTTCCAGTTCCCCTCACTTTCTTTTGCTGTGATGTAGCTGTTAGCTATTCAAACAAATTCTCTAGAAACTAGTACAGACCAACATTCTTACTTGGGGGGGAAAGACATATTTTTCAATCTGCCTCTCCTAAGAAAATGTCTGGAGGACACTTTGAAGCACTGAATGTCTTTGTACCAGCGGCTTTTTATCAAATTAGCAGGTCTTCAGTGGAGTTCTATCTAATTGATTAAATGGCTAGGATAAATGATTTATGAGAAAAGATTAAAATAACTTTATACATATTGCTTGGTTAAATTACAGTCACTCTGCCTTTAATAACGATCTACAGGTATTATTTGAGGAACATATGTTCCTAGGAAGAAGATGAATTGTTCACTGTTATCCAGGGACCTATAACTAGAAACACAGCTGCAAGAAAACCAATCACCAGGATGATATTTGTGATCCCTTTAGTCACTTAAAATTAAGATTCATACAAAACCAATTTCCTTGACAAGAAAGTTCATAGAATATTTGTATCAGAGTATCCTATAAATGGTGCATAACTTTCATGGGCCTAGATACCTTCCTTGTATTGAAAACAGCTAAAAATAATCTTAAAAAAGCATTCATTGCACAGACAGAAGCAGTAGCAAGTGGCTAGGTGGACACAACAAGTAGCCAGCTATGAGTAGATGATATTCAAAGTAGAAATCAATAATCCCTTAGGGAAGGCTCATCAGCAAATGCTGATATTAGCCTAAGGAAACTTTATGGATGGGGGAAATACAGCAAGATAGACTAGTCCAGGATGTGGAATCTAACATTCTCTGAATTGTTCTCAAATGAGTAACACGTTTTGTTAGTCCCTAGACTCTACTGGCTGGTGACCCATATTTCAAAACTAGATTTTCACTGTTCATAGATTTTTACTGGGTTTTTTTTTATAAACAGAGAGTTCAGAGTAAAATGCTGGAAGAGGTAAGACACACACAGTTTGATGCAGTTTCTTCAGTTATAAGTTCCCTGAATTTTACACTGTGATAAACAGCTAATATGAATTTGAGTGTGTTTTACGGGGAGTTGGGAAGTTTGTAGAGACATGACCATTGTCTTTCTTTAGATATTTCTGACAGATGAAAGTAGCCTTAATAAGAATGCAGAACAAGAATTTATACCCACTTCAAACCTCCTTTATACTGCCAAAGTGGAGATTAGTGGCTTTTTTGCAATTGGCAATCAGACCCATGTGATTTTGAACTGTTTTTTGATGTGTGGAGAACAACTTAGTAGAATTATGCTGTGTGGAATGGCTTCTCATAGCTTCGACTTCATCAGTTCTTTTTTTACAGTTAAATATGGAATGGGGTGAAGGGTTAATTGTAATTTTATCTAGTTTTTCCCAATGGTTGCCAAATGTGAAAGAGTTTTTGGGGAGAAAGGGAGATTACTTCTTTTTACTATAATGTGCTGAATTTGGCTGGGATAGTTAGTTTTCTTCATAATACCTACTACAGGTTGGTGATTTTGATTTGTGCTGAAAACAGAACTGATAACACAGGGATGTTTTAGTTATTGCTGAGCAGTTCTTACACAAAGTCAAGGCCTTTTCTGCTTCTCACCCACCCCACCAGTGAGGAGTCTGGGGGTGCACAAGGCGTTGGGAGGGGACACAGCTGGAACAGCTGACCCCAACTGACCAAAGGGATATTGCAGACCACATGGTGTCATGCTTAGCAATAAAAAGCTGGGTGAAGAAGGAATGGCAGAATGTTTGTGTGATGGTGTTTGTCTTCTCAAGTAACCTTAATGTGTAATGGGGATGGCTGCACACTACGCTTTACCTATTAAATGGTTTTTATCTCAACCTGACAGTTTTCAGACTTTTTCTGATTCTTTTCCCCATCCCACTGAGGGGGAGATTGACTGAGTGGCTGGTTTGTGCTTAGTTGCCAACTGGGGTTAAACCATTAGAGTTCAAAAAAAACCCCAAGCAAACAAACAAACAAAAACCCCCCACAAATCATAAACCAAAGGTTGGGTGTGAAATATGAAAGAGTACATTATTTGGTTTCAGAACTGATCAGACACTGCAAAGATTTGTCAACCTTTTAAAATGCATTGTTCAAAACAGTGGGTAAAGGAGCTTCTTCCAACATTTTCTTGTTTGTTCTACTGTGCCTGTTATCTTCTTTCTGACACTTGCCTTGAAAGTTGCTTAAGGCAGGGTGGTGACCTCATTAATTCTAGAGTGTAGTAAGAACTCAGTGTTTCAATGAGATTTTGAGGTGATATAGTAAGTAAATACTGATGACTACAGTATTATGATGGCTAAAAAAACACTCATTTTTCTGATGTTCTAGGTACTACACATAGGACCAAATTAGTAATTGTACTGGAAGGAAGTCATGGTTTGGCTCATAGGAAGTCAGCTTAAAGGTTGTTAGGCCACATGAGACAGAGGAATAATTTGTTATTCTAGGGGAGATGAGATATGAAGTTGTAATTATTGATGATTTATCTATTGCATTTCAACCTTCTGTAGTTTCATCTGGATAAACCAGGCTTCTTCTCCTAATGCATTAAGTACACAGAGTAGGCTGGTGTTCAGACCAAGGTAAACACAACAAGATACAGGGAGCAAAGGGCATGTTTGCCCTGCATAGGATTGGCAGTTAAGGCAAAATTTCAGTGACATTTATGTGCCTGTAAAGGCTTACATGATGTCATGCTAATTGCTGGAAGCCTTAGAAAATTCATCACAATTCTTCAGCAGAGTAGATAATGTTTTTGCTATTACCTAAACACTGGCTTCAGATCACAACTGCTGTGCATGGCAGCAGAGGGCTCCTGTTTAAAAGAGCTTTATATCCTAATATTGCAATACACAGTCAAAGTGTAAGGGTGCAAGAAAGCAGTGAAATTTTACAATGATAGAATCAGCAGACACCTAGGCACTGTCAAGTATTTTTAGACATGACTTTGAAACTTTGAAGAGTAAGGAAGTAGCTTTGACAATCATAGGAACTCTAAAAGGAATAGAATTCATGGAGAAAGCATGAAAATACCACTATGAAAATGCCATTAGAAATAGTCTCAGACCATCTGTGAAAGGGAGACAGACTGATGCCACAAAGAGAGAGGTTAATAAGGCCAGCCATGTGGAGTAAAATGGGCATGCAAGATTTGCACAAATGAAGGTGTCTTACCATCCTTGAGAAATGGCATCACTGGAGGTTTTGGGCAAAGGAAATAAATGTGTAGGTGGAAAGGGGGAACTGTCCTAGCAATGGTACAGGCTCATGGCTAGCTCTGCTCAAGACTAGATATGGGCTAGCCTATATTTTTTGTGTGGGCACATAGTTTTGAAAATCCATCCTGCTATGGTACAGCTACAATATAAGACACTTTCTTATTTTCTGTGTTCTGCTGCTGCTGTCCTTGCAGTATCTCCTTTTTCTACAGGGGGGGGGGGGGGGGGGGGGGGGGGGGGGGGGGGGGGGGGGGGGGGGGGGGGGGGGGGGGGGGGGG
>JAWWEV010000001.1:41542808-41565098 GCA_035583235.1 Hafferia zeledoni
TGTCCTTGCATTATCTCCTTTTTCTACACCCCTCCCCCCCCCCCCCCCCTTTCTTTTTAGTTAAAACTAATTTCTCTTTGTGCCATTGCATTTATTGTAATATGGTTATTAAATTGCAACTCTGACTTATATTCTTTTTTGTGTTGGGTTTGTTTCTCCTGTCAGTTTACCTTTAAACCAGAACAGCTTCATCATTTCACCACAGAAATAATTTCACATATCTCTGAATGTAAATAATATTTTTCTTTGAAAGTTTAAAGAATGGAACTACATTTGTATGGTTGCATTTCAAATGTATGCTGAAGAAATTTAGACAGTAATTTAATTGTGATGAAATTTTAAAAATCACCTAAACAAATTCATCCTATGACTTCTATTGATTTTCATTCGCTGTACTTCCTCCAAAGATAGACTACCACATATTGCTGTACAGGCAAGAGATGCCTGAGCATCAGACTAACTTAGTCTGGCTAGCTGGAGGCAGTCTGGCCAAGCAGCATAAAAATTCATCCAGACTGATTAATGGCAGTGAAAAGCATTACACAGAGAACTGTGCTGCAATGAGTTGTTTCCTAATAGGATTCAGGATTGCTGTCCTTCATTCAGGATTACTTTGGTATTTGTGCACACTCTCTGATCTAAAAGACAATGGCTTGACATGCTCTCCCCATGGCTTTGTAATAGTTTAATAACACATTTGCCATGAAAACCTCTACTGCTTTCTCATCTGAAAAAAGAGTTTGATGATGTTGTGCTAGTTATGTTTGTAAGTGTGAGGGAGTCTGCATGTTTTCCTGGAGGTGTGACAAGGAAGATAAGTAAAAGTTCATCTAATGCTGTTTTGACTGTATCAAATATTAAAAAGAGAGTTGGAAAGAGAAGATGCAAATTGACAGAAAGTTAACAATATCACCTAAGTGCTGGGAATGCAAAAGACTTAGGTAAGTTTCACACAAAATTATGAGCCTGATTGTGCGATCTATATGTAACTCGACTAAGTTTAACAGATAAACTATACCTTTGGACTCATTCATTTCAACCTTTTTACACACAGTTGCATATATATGCAAAATATGGAAAAAATTCTAAAGTAGTGTGCATATTATTTACATTTTAAAAAATGCAATAGAAAATTCACAGAATTGTTAGCACGGGGCAAACACAAAAATGTAATGTGGATGTCATCGTGGAAATCTTCTCTAGACCTCCCAGCCAAGACTATGATGCCAATGAAATATGCTTTGAGGAACTAAGGGACACTTCCAAGTCAACTGCCCTTGTCCTTACAGGGGACTTCAACTTGCCAAAAATTATCTGGAAACACCACATGGCTAGTACAACCTGGGCCAGAATAGTCCTAAAAAACTAGGATGACAGCTTTATGAAAGAGGTCCTAAGGGATCCTACTGGGAAAGATGCTCTCCGTGATTTGCTGTTTGTCAAGAGAGTAGATCTCATGAGCAGATGCTGGGATTTATCAGTGCTGGTCACTTTTTAAACATCATCTCCTAAGAGCACAGGAGCAGCAATTCCCAAATATCAGAAGTCAAGCAGGTGATGCAGAAGGCTGGCTTGGCTGAACAGAAATCCTCTCTTGGAAATACAACAAAAAAGGAAGGTGCATGCCCTATGGAAGCAAAGACAAGTGATGTGGAAATAATACAGAGATTCTACTTGCTGCTATAGGGAGAAAAGTCATATGACCAAAGCGCAAGTGGAGTAGAAGCTGGACAGAAATGCGGGGAACAATAAGAGGAGCTTTTCCCAAATATATTAATGGCAATAGGCAGTATAGAAATATCACTGGCCCATTACAGAATGAGGATGGCAACCTCGCAAAGGATGGGACAGAGACAAGGCAGAGGTGTTTAATGCTTTCTTTGCCTCTGTCTTCAACATGGATGAGGGATCAAAGATGTCTCAGTGCCTTGAGCAATAGGACTGTCACTGCAAGAATGGTCAACTCCTAGTTGACCCTGAAATTGTACAGAATCTGCTGCTCCAGCTGAATGCCACAAATCTATGAGGCCTGATTGGATTCATTCAAGAATTCTCAAAGAGCTGGTTGACGTCCTTGTAAAACCTCTTCCAATGATTTTTGAGCAGTCTTGGGAATCTGGAGTGGTCTCAGCTGAATGGAAGCTGGCAAATGTCACAGTTTTCAAGAGGGGCAAGAAGAAGGACCTTGGAAACTACAGGCTTGTCAGTCTTGCTTCAGTGCCAGGTAAAGTTATGGAGATTATTCTGGGAAGTATTTAAAAAGACCTGAAAGACAACCCAGTCGTTGCTCACAGCCACCAAGGCTTCATGAAAGGAAAGTCCTGCTTATCAAACCTGATTTCCTTCTATGACAAGGTAAACCCCCTAGCTGATCCCTCTGGAAAAACTGTCCAGCACGCAGCAGGATAAACATATCCTGTGGTGTGTGAGAAATTGAATCATGAGTCAAGCACAGAGGGCAATAGTGAATGGGATAACATCAGACTGGTGACTTGACATTAGTGAAGTTCTGCGGGGCTCCCTCTTAGGTCCTGTGCTCTTCAACATCTTCATAAATGACTTGGATGCAGGACTGGAAGGGATACTAAACTAGCTGGCAGATGACCTAAAACTGGTAGGAGCTGTTGTCTCCCTTGAAAGCAGGGAGGTCCCACAGAGAGACCTCAACAAATCAGAGGACTCAACAAGGCAAATTGCTGGATTCTACAGCTGGGATGTGGTAACCCCAGATGTTCATACATACTGGGGAATGAGATGCTGGAAAGCAGTTGTTCAGGAAAGGACCTGGGGGTCCTGGTTGACAGCAAGTTGAATATGAATCAGCAGTGCCCTGGCAGCCACAAGGGCCAACAGTGTCCTGGGGGGCGTCAGGCAAAACATTGCCAGCTGGTCAAGGGAGGGGATTTTCCTGCTCTGCTTTGCACTGGGGCAGCCTCACCTTGAATATTGTGTGCAGTTTGGTCACTGCAATAATAAGAAGGATATTAGGCTGTTGGAGGGCATCCAAAGGAGGGCAACGAAGATGAAGTGCCTTAAGGGGAAGAGTTGTATGAGGATTAACTTCAGCCTGGAGAAGAGGAGACTGAGGGGAGACATCATAGCAGTCTACAACTTCCTCATGAGGGGAAGAGGAGGGACAGGCACTGATCTCTTCTTTGTGGTGACCAGTGGCAGGACCTGAGGGAACTGGCAGTACTCTCAGGCACGCAGTGGAACTTTTGGGGATGGTTCTGTGTAGGGCCAGGATTTGAACTCAGTGATTCTTGTGAGTCCCTTCCAACTCTGCATATTCTATGATTCTGTGAAAGTAAAGAGCAACAAGATGTTAAAACCAAATATCTTCTTTACTGAGGTCCTTGGAAATACAATGAAAATTGTCTTTCTATAATAGTTTGCAATTATTGAGCAACCTTGGGAGTTCAAGTAGAAAATCAATTTCCAGCTCTTGTGAATGGATGCATAAAATTCTACTGGCCACACCAAATAGCTCTGCATACTAAAATATGCTTTAACTCTAAAGCCTATAAATTGCATTCATTAAAAAAAAATATACTGTGGCCTCATGATTTAAATATTGACCTTAGTTTGAACGCCTGTTAGAGAACAATACAAAAAGTAAATGCTCTACAGCATGTTTCTAGATGGCATATATATCTGTAAAGTCTTGCATACAAGAAATCAAGGAGCCAGAAAATGACCATTTTAAGAAATGAATCAAAGTCTAATGCTTTTTTGAAATTTCTTCTTAAGAGCTTGATTTATTAAAGTCTTTTATTTAGTCGGGGGATGGAGTTCTATTCCTGGGACCAAACTGACCTAAGTTTTTTTCTTCTGGTGCAAAAGTTCTTGAGAGAATATGAAGGCAGAAGCTATAATTCCCTTTCCAAGCAGCATGTGAAAAACAATCCTTTTAAGTTTCTGTGCTGACAGAATTAAGCCATGTGCAATCCCATTCAATCACAGCTATGTTTATGTGACTTTCTCTTGAACAAGGGAAAAGACTTCTTACAGTAACATTTTAAGAGATTTTTCTTTGTTTCTTTTTTCAGTGTTTAATGTGCATTTCTTGTCCTGGTATAGTTGTAATTTTTTTTTCCTTTGTTATTATTTATGTTTTGCAATAAAAATACAGCCCCTGACTTGGAAAATTTTCTCAAGCTCTTGAAATTCATGTACAAAGTACCCCCATGGACTGTGGTATTCTTAAGTTTCAGACCACGATGGTATAGCGAGAAACAGGTGCAGACAGTTTCATCACATGAGCACAATCCTGTATTATTGTATTACTTAAACAGAGTACCTCAGTTGTCTCATGACTACATCGTGCAGCATTTCATACTGTGTAAAACAGCCAGCTCTCACATAGTGTATGTGTTTTAGTGGAGCTTTAGCATTTCTTTCACTCTACAAATGAGAAAACGGTTAGTAAAACCCAAGCACTTTTTGGAGGGACTCACTCCTTAAAAAGGCCCTGATCTTTCCATGTAATGGATATTCCTGGGAAGACATTCTGTAATATTAAAATATTCTTTTTCAAGTCACAGCTTGATGCTAATCCATTTTCAGGAAAAAAAACCCAAAACCACCCAAGCCATGGTAGTTCCAGACAATATGAAGTAAAAATCAATTAAAAATTTTATTAAAAAGAAGTAAAGTCTGTCTATTGAGGAATTCTAGTCCCAGATTTGCCTCTTTTAAGCCTATATTTAGCATCCATGTTAAATTATTACTTTAGCTAGAGAGGGTTCAACTGCAATGTGCAGAAGGAAGTACCAGGTGCCATATGCACTTGTTCTGTCATTTTACTTCCTTCTCACTTCATTTTGTCTGTCTAACACCCACCTCAGGATTTTCCTCCATAGCTGTTCATATGTTGTGTGATTTTTTTTTCCTCTTCCATTCCTGCCATGCAAAGAAATCCTATTTCTAACACAACCAGTGATGATTAGGATAACCATAACCTTCTTTTTTTACTTTCTCCTTTTCATATTTTTATATTTAGTCTCATTACCTGAAACTCCTCTCTAACCTGTATGGAATGATATATAGTATTATTTTATGAAAATTTTGCTTAATTCATTGCTCAGTTTCTGCAGCATTGCTATGGGACACTGACCCACTGATGCTCTGTTAAGTATATTGCAATTAATTAGCAACTATCGGGATATGAAAAGGTGTCATTCAGCCAACAGACATCTGATAGATCTATCTCTGTGCTGCATGCTACCAAATTATAACTATTGTTTCCATAAATGCCCATTCATTGTGCAGTTATCAAAGCCAAAAACTGCCCTGATCTCATGGGGGATTTAATGAAACTGAACATTAAATCTTAGGTATGTGGTTAAGTTCATTTTTTTCCTTCAAGTGACAGATGATGATGTGAATCCTGTAATGTATTTTGCAATACCACTGCTGTCACTTCTAGCCACTGCTCTAGCTTAAATAGATACATTATGTGAGTTAAGGAGGAGTTATTCAATGCCTGGACAGATTAAAGGTTAAAAACCCATCTGTTTGTGCAAGAAATCGGTTCTTGTGTGTCTTTTATCCCATTTCTTGGCTTTTTGTAGAAGAAAAAGTCAGGGCCAATGTTTCAGCTGATCTAAATTTAGGGAAGCTGCTTTGACTTTACCATAGTTGCATGGGCTTAACAGGAGCTGGGAACACCTTTTAATTAATATAATATTACTTACTTTCTAGGAACTGTGATTCAAAATAAGTTAGAATTGTAAAGCTTCCAGAAAGTCTATGTGGCATGAGTTAAAAAATTCCAGTGCCTATAGTCCTCTGGCATCTGTAAATGACAGTTGAGGTGATTTCCTTGCTGAAATAAAGCAGCACTGAAAAGAGGGATGCAGGAATGCACACATGGCAAAAGGCAAAACCAGAATATTACAGAAGAAAAAAAATCAGGAGCTAGGCTGATAAACTATTTCCTCATTTCACATAGAAAGCAAAAAAAAGATGTATTGATATTGTACACAGATGCCTGAAAACTCTGGCTCATGCAGCAGAATTAGACACACGTGAATACTTAAATCAACAGGATTTTTATGTGTGACTAAACCAAACTCATAATAGCTGTGCTATATCAATGACGTGGCAGCTGTCTCTGGCTGTCAAAGTTTCCTTTTCCTGACTTAAGGAAATGGTAGCTTATATATTTAAAATGCAAAATTCAAGAATAAGGAGAATTCTTTAAAATTTGGGGAATAAAAAACCCTCAAATGGTCCTCTCTACAAAGTAGAATAAGATGTCAGGTAGTGAACAGATCGTCTGTTTCTGGAAGGCCATCTATTTGCATCTGCTTACATAGTGGGGGAGGGAACAGAAGGACCTAAATCTTGGTAAGTACTGTACGTCTAGCTGATGCTTCTTCCTAAGAGCAGTTTTAATTGAAGCAATTAAGGCAGACACAAGGTGGCAGAAGAGAGGATGATGACAAGTATAGCTTTTTCAGGATAATGCAACTTCTGATCTGCGCACAATATATTTGTGCTTAGGAACAGTAATAGATTGTGGGAGGGGTCTGCATACAGAGAACTGTAGTGTTGGATGAACAAGCAATGCATTTTCGTCTGAGCACTGAAGGAAGAAGGGTGGAGATGTGTGAGATCTTCCCTCTCTTTTTATGCAGATTGCGATTCTTCCCCTTCTTCACAACTGCTTCACCAGTAGGCATGGACTTACAATGAAGCTTAGGTGTTTCTGTTTTCTTCAAGTTTTCATCCTGCCACAGTAACTGTGAGGGTTGGGCAAGATATTTTTACCTCATTTCTGCTCCTCCAGGTCACATTGCACCCTGACTTGTAACCTGCTTGGCTTCAGAGAGATGATGCCTCAGGTAGGTAGGGCCATCAGTTACCTTGTGTCTTTTCCGATGATAGTTCTGTGAAAGAGAGTGCTATGCCACGGTGTTTTAATGGCTCTTTCGCCAGTATGTGTAACTTTCATTCCCTTCTATGCAGAACAGAACTAAATAAAATGGAATGTTAAAGCTCCCAGGCTTAGATGTCAATGAAATTTTCTCAGAAAAATTGTGTGGTCTATGAATATTCATAACTAGCCTGTTTGACCTGATAACACAATTTAGTTACATCCTATTTATCTCACCAAGCTCATGGAGGCATAAGGGAAAAATAGAAGTTTCTGAGTAAGAAAATCAAGGCCAGATGACTCTAAACAATGTTTGCTACAAATATGAACACTTCTCATTTTGCCTATTTTAAATCAGTCTACCTCATACCGAATACTAGTAGGAGTCAGGTATAATCTGCATCCAGTATTTATAACACAAAATGTTGAGTCTTTTGGCACAGCCAAAACATGCCAGACAGGAACAAAGTTAGGTATATTTAAAGAACTTAAGGGAAGAATGCTCAATAAATTTTGAGATTGCTTTGAAGGTAGGAGTTGACATTGAATGTGCAAGAGTATATGCTAGTAAACTCATAAAAATTTGTCAGATTCATAATGCTTTTTGGTAGAGACTTTTCCTCCCTACTTACACAGCAATTTCCTACAGTTTCGGCAGGGACCAGAGCTACGCACATATAATGTTCCCCTGTCCTCTTCAGAAGTGGTTCTCTAATATTGAACTTCGTGCTAATATTTTGCTGTAGTAACTAGAATTTCTTACCTGATGCATGCTACTACACCCATTTTCTTGAGAGACATCCTCTTATTTCAACTTTCATTGTTGAATTGCACTAAGGGGAAAGGACTTTATAGGTATATCTGGGACTAGAAGATCTTGTGCTACGAGGTGATGACAGTGATGGTGCTAATACATGTTACGGAGATGGATGTTTTTGAAACAGTTGCATTCCAATAGTGAGCAAGCCAGTAAGGAAAGAAAAATGTGAGATCTTTTCAGATAAGCAAATTAAACCCAAATCTTTTATACAGCTTTTAAAAAATGAAATTTTAGCAGTTTGTGTGTGAAATTAGCACACTAATTACAAAGCATATTCTTGGGTTAATTATGATTAGTAGTTAATAAGGATGTAATTTGACATCTCATTGAATTTTGATTTTTTTTTTTTTTTATTTTTTCATTTCCATTATGATCACATTAGGAAGAGGTGAAGAAAGGTCTTTTTGACATCTAATCCCAAATTCACAAATTGTTGCCTAGTTTCCAGATCACACACTATCACTAATGCCACCACAAGCAATATGAAGGTGTGTCCAAGAAAAGGAAAATTTGGTTTACCATCTTTGAACACTCCTTTTAAGAGTATAGAAATTTTATCAGCAACTTTTTATGGAATGGGCCATAATCACCTCTCACCTTCCTGTTACTTGTTGAACAAGTATCAGTTCTTATTTCCCTGAGATGCTCTAACTAATTGATTGATATACCTGCTTTGATGCAGAGCAGTTGTTCCACTCTACAGGTGTGAAATTTCATGCTGGGTTGTGGGGGTTTTTTGGTGTTTGTTTGTTTGTTTGTTTGTTTTGTTTTGTTTTGTTTTAATGTGAATAACTCCTTAGGTGCACCAAATCAAGTAACTTTATTTTTTGGTGATTCTGAGTTGTTCTAGTGAAAGATATTACCTCTACAGGCCTTGCTTGACTTCAGATAACAAACAACATTCTACATTCTCCTTCTGACACACTTTTTAGATGACTGCAGACATTTTACACCACTGATACTCTGTCTAGTTTTTCCTCATGTTTATGTAATCCCCAAGTTGATTTGGAAATCAGGAAAGAACTAAGGACAGATGCCTTAGGGAAGTTTCTTCTGAGCAACCGACACTGTGTGTTTTGTAGGTCCCAGGTAAGACCTTGAATACCTCACACTCTGCAGTGCTGGTTTTCTCCAGAGACAGTAATTAATATCCTTTAGTGACAGAAGAACATGACAGAGAGTGGTCATGTGCCAAAATCAATCAAAGGATAAGACAGACTACCTTCTGACTCCCTGACCATGAGGTCATGAACTATCCTTCTTTACTAATATAGTCAGATTTTGTTTTGCTGAAAGTACCAAATTCTACTTGGTTCCAGTTGAACAAACTCATTCCAATGGCTGTAACCATTTCAGCTTAGGCATTCATCATAGCATTACATTGGAAATGTCTGAAGTGAGCTGAGGTATAACTGCTGCAAAGAATAATGTCATATTAGAAGTGCCATGACAAGTGAAACTGCAAATGTTGACCTGATACAGTGAAGGCCAAAACCAGCTTCTACTCATCTATGAAACTGATGATGGAAAGGCTGAACTGCACAGACTTCAAGGCCACTGTGAACCACAACAGTCATCTAGCCTTCACCACTCATAAAGAAACACTGCAGAATTGGGACAGTTGAAGAAAATTATCCTGGGAAAAAAAAAAAAAACAAAACACCACCCCACAACAAAAACCAAATTATCCTGGAAAAAAACCCCAAACCAAACATCTATCCAACTCCAATAGTATAAAGAACAATTTCAGTCTCTTGGAAAAGTTAAGTTCTTTCTTGAGTACCTCTGTAACAGACTTGGTCACAATTCCTTGGAAATATTTCTCTATTGAGAAAATTAGCTTCTAACCCTGTAAATGTGCAAAAACATTCCCAATTTTCTGTCTCCTCTGCACCACTTCCAGCTTTATATGTTTTATCATGTAATCAGGGTAGACTTAAAAGCCTTCTCTGTAGAAAAACTTACAACTGGTGTCCTTCAGTTTGCCTACTTTCCTGCCTCTCCCCGTGTTTTTCCCTAGAATCTGACATTGCGCTGAGTGACCTTCCAAGTCTCCTTGAAGGTAGAAGGAATGTTGAAGCTGCAGGTTGCAGACAAGAGGCTGTAACATTTCTTAGGCTGACAGGGTTAAAACTTTACATTCTAAGTAACACAGGAGTTGAGAGGGTTCCTCTGTAGGAAGGTGGTGTCATCCTTACCAAGTTAAAAAATCAAACTCCTTGTTTTTTGGTCTCTGTCCTCACTTCTGAATGGAATAAGGACCAGTTAGTCTTTGCCTTCAGCCCTTCAACAAGATGTAAGAGGTAATGTAAGGCATAGAAGAATGAGCTTGATCTGTGGCAGTAAATTCCTTGCTTCTGCTACCTGTGTGGCTAGTAGGCTCTTAGAGAAACATGAGCTCCTGTGAAGGGATGTGGAAATTCAGGAGGGGTTTTCAGGCTATAATTTTTTCTCATAGGCATTGAAAGAGAGAAAGAAAGAAAATATTTCATCTCATTTCTTACTAGTACACAGAAAGTTGACACTACAGTTACTTTGGTGTCTGGCTTTCCCCACTTGCTGTATATGAAATTCTGGTGTTTCCTTTGTATTTTTTTTGTCCCATATGTTGTAACATTCAGCATATCTTGTGGATTTGGCCCCATAGATACTTATGAAATCTACAACAGTGCAGGACAAAAAATCCAAAGTACTGAATAAATGTTCTTCCAAGAATGCCAGTCAGAATGATGCTTAGCCTTTTAAAGCGTAGGAACAGCTCAGAAAAAAAGTTACTCTTGTGAAAATCTCTAATAATCTGTAGCAATACTACTAGTCTGTAAAGCTCTGTTTCATTATGATCAGTTAATATTCCTCTTTTTCTTGTTGACGAAGAAACTGATGATGATTCAGTATGCTTTACTGCATCTCTTTTTAATATTCTTTGTGAGCAGTGTATTTTCAGTCTGAATTAGAAGGCTGTTTTCCATTGCAGAACTAAAGATTATATAGATTACATAATTCTGTCTCTAATCAGCCCCATTTTTAATATGTTGCCAAAAAGATTAAGCAAAGCATGATGTCGTTATAATCCTTAGAGTATTTTCATATGTTGACATGAGTTTCTAGTGTGCTTTTTTAGTCACCAAACAGCTGATACTGAACGGACCTTTTTTTCAGGACATCTGTACTATCACCTGTATTGTCTGAAACATCCATAATGGGTTGCTAGGCAGTTCATCCTTGCCTGTATGGGATCACAGTGATTCTGTGGTGTCTGTGAATAGCTGAACTGTAGTTGTTATTAAAAAGGATTGAGACATTTGCACTCAATTTGTATGATGTTAGCCAACATTAACTTTTTTTCCTAACAACATTTCTGGATATCTTATTTCACTATATTCATTTTTCACTTTAATGTACCTGATTCAAAATATATCAGGACTAGGGTTCTGAAAATAGTTCATCTGGGTTATTTAGGCTGCACCATTTAATTTCATACATTGAAAAGAAATTATATTTGTTCTCTGATTGGATAAGTATGTGAGAAGTTAGCAAATAAACAGTTACAGAGGTAAATTTAGATGCATGAAATTGAAATTTGTTTTGCCATGAACATAAAATATATACAGAAATTAACTTCAGGTGGGTGAAGTAAAGTGTAGCTGGAGGAGATTAAAATAAATTAAAAAAAACAGCTTAAAAAACTGTCAAAACAAAACACATCTGGAACTGACTTTTTCACAACACTGAAATGCTAGTATTGATGTTCTCTGTTTGCCTAATAGCTCTTGGAGTGCAGACAGGCTAGAGTATCCCTAATCAGAAGCTATGGAGCCTTTGAAGCTAATAGGTATGCTTCTCAATTATACTTCAGTAGGCTAAAGTGTGAAATTTTCATATGACAATGAGCAATGCAGTCAGAGTAGACAGCATATCATGATTCTGAATGCATCTGATGTCAGACTGTATCTGAGTTATTATTACTGTGATATCCAGCATATTATTTTTTTGCAACATGCCTTTATAATGTGTACAGGAAGAAATACTGAAGTAGAGGAGCCCTAGCTGATAGTTTAAGCCTTTGGTAACTTTACCTATGACCTTCTGCCCTCCCACTGATCTGACAGCCAGGCAGGACCAAACACAGTTCTTTAAAAAGCAGGGAGAGGGTGGGAGGAAACTGTGGAATGTTTGGATTATTATATCTCAAGGTCACAAAGGATTTTTTTAACAGTTGACACATATTGAAGGTAGTTACCCAAGGCATTTCAAGAGAAGGGTCAGTGGATAGATTTGGGGATTTTTTCATTATTAAAAATATCAGTGTATTCTCAACACTTTCTCTATCTAGTCACCTTTTTAATATTATTCCTCCGCACATGAAGTATAAGTCTACTATATCAGGGATAACACAAGAGAGGATTATTTAGCAAGAGAATTAAAAAAAAAAAAAATCAGTCAAGTGGCCTATCAACACGCATTATACAACACAAAACACAACTTGGATTGCGTGTGTATTCTGTTTTGACAAACAGAATTCTCTTGGTTAGAAGTCCACTGAAATGCATGGAAAAGAAACCTAAACTGAGAAGTCTTCAAAAATTTCAATAAAAATTAGGAAACTGCACACTAAGGTAATCGGAAGTGTTTAAACATTGCATGCAGTATACTCTAAAAGAGAGCAGAGCCTGCCTTTAGAATCCTGGATCCTAAAAAAATGCTTTAGTGTCACTGTGACTCACTAGTTAGCCTTCTATGTTTGGGATCAAAAGTTTTTACTCAGATTTGTTTAGTGCATTACTGGGGTGATTGTGCACATCCAGAGGTCACATTTCAGTTGAGATGTGAGAGAAAGGTGGCCGCAAAATATTTAAACATCTTGCAGTCTCTTGTTCCTGTTCTGCTTTCAGATACAGTTCTGTATTTTCCTCTGTTGCTCCTTACACTCAGGTTACTCATGAAGGCAAATAGCATGGTCCTCTTTTCTCTTAGACTTGTAGAACAGTTTGGATTAGAAGGGGCCTGTAAAGATCATGTAGTCCAACCCCCACTGCCATGGGCAGGGACATCTTTCAGTAGATCAGATCACTCAAAGCTCCATCCAACCTGACATTGAACTCTTCCAACATAGGGCTTCTCAACCTTCTCTGGGCACCCTGTTCCAGTGCCTCAGCACCCTCATCCTAAAAAAATTTCTTCCATATTTCCCATCTACACCTACCCTCTTTAAGTTTAAAGCCCTTGTTCTATTGCTAAAGGGTTTAGTATAAAATTTCATTCCATGTTTCCTATAAGACCCCTTTGTATGTTGAGAGGCTGCAATGAGGTCTCTTCAGAGCCTTTTTCAGGTTGAAGAACTCCAGCTCTCTCAGCCTGTCTTCACAGATGAGGTGCTCCAGCATGTATAAAGTAAGGTGAGGTGGACTCCACCCTACCATTTCACTGTTGTATTTACTGAAAAACTATTTAGTGATATAATCAATACTGTTATTTCCATTGTTAGGCTTGTACAGGTAACATTGACATTCAGACGAGGAGAATCGCAACATAACATGTCTCGCTTTTACATCCTTTGAAGTCTCCTGGACCAACAACAAAAAGATCCTACAAAGAATTCCAACCTCAGTTAGAAAATTATGTGACCTTATTTTATTATGAGAACCAATGTCTAGACTAAAAATGTTTTTCAGCCCATACAAAACTGATGGGCTAATTATTCTCATCACTCCAGAGCAGGTGTCCCAAAAGCTACTCAAAGATTCAGATCTTAAGAGTGTTTTAAGAGTGTTAATGTAATGATGAAGCTTTGTGACACTCTTGTAGTTCACTAAGGAAAATACATTTAGCTACCAAGAAATTCTGAAGAAAATCTTGTATTAAAGTCTCCGTCTTATCCCAATCTTATACAAATATAAACCCTTAAAAAATTGTATATATTGTTATGTGATTTTACCATAGCTTGGATGTTCTGGTGTGTGCTCTGTGCCTGTGAAGAATTATAGTTCATAAAAAGTTCTGTTTTACGTATTTTTGTTCTTTATACTGCGGTCACTAAAATCATGGAAGCACAGAATCATGTAATAACCTGAGTTGGAAGGGACCCACAAGGATCCCTGAAGTCCAGCTCCTGGCTCTGCACAGGACACACAGAACAAGGAAACTAAACTATGAATATTAAACCAATTAAAATATTTTTCTATCAATCTTTCAATGTTTTTCCATATTCTAACACTAATTCTGAGGATATACTCATATGTGTGCATAGCTGCAGCAATGAGATGCATCATGACAGTGAGAAACATCTCAACTGGGAGTAAGGGAAGTGTGTAGTTCCCCTCTAGGTACTCCTGGAAACTTCTGATTAATGTTTTCAATGCTTGGGTAAATTTGTCAATTTCATTCAAGAAGTAATGTTGCTTTTCATATAGAAATGAAGCAGAGTGTGTCTGAGGGGGCCACCTCTCAGGGGATGACCTAGAACCTGCCCTGTGTGCAGCCAGAGAAGCTTGGATTTCAGTAGGGCAGGGACTGAAAAAGAGACTGGTGTTCATTCTGTGTGATCTCAACTGGAAGTCCAGCTTTAGCTTCAGCATCCCAGGAAAACCTGAATGTTTACAGACAAGTAACTTTATTTGTGTGGAGTCCTTCCATGTAATTATCCTATTTAAATAAACGTGAAAACTCTGTGTCATCAGTTAGCCTACTGAAACTTGGAGCAGGGAAGAGTGTGCTTTACTGGTAAACAAAGGAACAGGCAGCCAGAAAGGGCTCAGTGTAGAGGAAGAGCTGGATGACTTAATAAAAAATGCATTCAAGCCTGGAAAGAGGAAGTGTGGTCAGCTAGTATCAGAAAAGAAAGTTAGGAAAATTAGAAGAATGGTCCTAATTCTTTGTTGCTGTTTCATTGGTGGGGTGGGCAGAAAAAGAATAAGAATAGAAAATTGCTGGGAAAGGAGTAGGAATAGAATTCATGTGGCCCAGAGCCTAGGCTTCAGAAAAGATTTTAGAAAGCCAAATTCTTCTTTTGTGCTTTCTTCTGATCTACTGCTTGGCTTTGGGATTCATTAGGTCTTGGTACCTCTATTAACTGCCTTGTCTGATTAGGCAGTATCAAAATATAGCAACAACAAAAAACCTCAAAGAAACACGTTCAAAATTGTTTTTCCTACATTTTATAGGAAAAGTCCGAAAGGCCAGCACTATGACTAACATTGTGGGACACATGAAGCCTCTGTCCAAGGGCTTGCAGCTAAGTTGAAGAAGCCCCATGTGTTTACATTTGCTCTCCTGTCTTGACAAGTTAGATTCATCTCACCTTACACTAGAGTCCAGATGCAGTTGCATGACCAACAGTATCTTGGTCTGTCTGGAGCTGTTGTACACTGTCATTAAATTCTCCATAATGATGGTAATATTTGAGCCAAGAGTTACAATAGATTTGCTCCTTTCTGAAATGGTTGTATGAGGCTCAAGGAGATATTCCAGAGCACCTAAAATGACACTAGATATCTATACTTAAGACAATTAAAGTTAGGCTTCAGGGATCTGTATCTGAAGTAACCATCCTCAGCCATCCTGCTGCGCTTCATAGTGAAGGTCTAATCAAACAAACTTTATTGACTACCTCAGCAGAAAATGAATTGCATTTAACTCCACTGACTGCATTAACTCAATTTCTATTGACAGTAAAAATTCCATGATGACTAGTGCAGATGCGCATGCCTGCACCATGAACATCCAGAGTGAATCAGGCAAATCACAGCTGCTCTCAGTGCATTTGCTGAAGGATGGGGAGCTAGATGCATAACTGCTGTTCAGCTGAAAAATAAAGATGTGTAGCACCAACAAAATAATGTCAGACTCATGGAAAACAATGAGATATACCAACATTTTTGAATAGCAGGGGTTTATACTATTTTTTTCTCCGCATTTGATTTTCTTATTTGCTCTGGCAGCCTATGTTGTAAGCTGAAACTGTTCAACAACTGTCTCTTTAAGGATTTCAGTTCAAACTATGTGTAGAATGAATTAGAAAAAAGGGAAAAGGAAATCAGTTTTTATGAGATATAATTTATAATCACCAAAGAACAGAAAAATAGTCTAGAGTTCTTGCACTATAATATGACAGAAGTCACATGGAAACAAATAGGACATCTAATCTCACCATTAGGCAAACTGCTAATTTTCAAAAGATATGTTCAAACTTCTCCCTCCTTTTGAATTACCCATATAGTTATGTATCTTACCTAATAAACTTTTTGAGTGAAAGTTTCCTTGAAAATTCATATCCTTGATCTCAAAGGTGAACTTTGGTGAACTGTTTGATCAATGATTACAGCATAACTATGGATCCGAGAATTAGTAATTTAAAGGAAGTAATGCTGAAAATGCTTTGGGCTGGATTCTGTACTTACTCCACCTGGCTTTCACAAGATTCTGAGCTTTGATTTCAGTGGTTATCGAAGTGAAAGCTGGTAGTCATCCATGACATGGGGTTAGTACACATTTATCATTGTTGATATGAATCTTCCATACAGTCTAAAAGTGTTAGGGAAAAATCATAGAAAAATACAGTAATGGAGATTTTTCTTTGCTAGAAGACCAAGGGCGAATCATCACATCTAGTTTTTAGTCTCTTATTTGCTATATAGTATTGTGCAGGTCATTTGTATTTCTTTTTCATAATCAAGCATGTTAAGAAGACCGAATTATGCCTGCAAGAACTTTCCATACAATTCTGCCCTCTTTTCTCATTCATGTGTACCTGAAGTGGTAAGTGAAATCTGAAGTTCTGACATGCAGAGCTGTGAAATGTATGTCACCAACTGAGTCCTACCAGTACAGAATAGAAGGCAGCTTCCTGGTTATTTGGAAGCATTATTCTACCAATAAGATTCCCAGTCTTATAGCAGAGGCAGTCATCTGTTCTCATGAAATACACAATAAAGTGTGTGTTTCAGTGTAGGGACTGGGATGTTTATGTTGGAAGCCAGAGAAGAAATGTCTATTGGTATTCAATTCCCATACTGTTAGCCTGGATAAGCAGATAAGTGGTTTGTTGCGCATTTCTCTAGACACATACCTCATTAAGCAGAGAGAGAACTTCCACTGAGAAAGGGCAAGGTCACAGGTTAAAATTACTTTAACATGTTTTTTCGCATATACTGCTGTTACCTGCAGTCATTCCAGGTTCATGCCAATGCCACTTTTACTTACCTATCAGAGCAACACAAGGCCCCCCAGCCTAGCAGGATGCTGGGTGAGATGCGCAAAGGTCAAGTGACCAAAAAACCACTTCACATCTACCTTTGGGTCCAGGTGTTCCAGAGTAAAGCCTTCAGGAAGGAATTCTATGAAGGAGGTAGGTTTTTTTATTTTCTGTCCCCCCTCCCACCCCTCCCACCCCCCACCCCCCCCAAAAAAAAAAAAAAAAATTTGCATCTTCTCCCATTTTTGTTTTGCCCTTCTGGCAGGATTACCCTCTTTCATCCTTTTCTGAGCAACTCAGAGAGCCTTCCCACAATTCTGCATGTATTGCAGGAGGTCAGAGCTTGATGGGTGCCCAAAGAGCTCTAGCCTTGCTAGTCCCCTCACCCATCAGTACCACTTCTCCAGTGTGGCAGTAATGGAGATAGCCTGCTGGGGACAGGGGCACTGGCATCAGGGCTGCCTGAGGTGGTAGGAAGGGCTGGGGGCATGGGGCTTCTGCGTGCCTTACACCAGTTGCAGTGGGAGTAAAGCAGTACTAGGATGTGTCTGAAAAGGAAACCTGTGCAAATCTGCAGAGAGAGATAGAAAATACCAAGGCAGAGGAAGATCAGACTCCAACATCCATAATGGAAAGTGAAGACTGGTCAGTCCTAACTGGAAACTGATTGCAATGGGGAAGGATATTTGTTTTAGAAAGTTTCTCTTTAAAAACACTTTTCAACCTGCATTTGTTTGCATTTAGTTTTGAACCAGATTGTACTTGCAGAACAGGGTATGTGTTTGAACTCTATTGAAAGCCTGCAGCCAGCAAGGGAGATAAAGGCATTCTGTTCCTCATGTCACACAATAATAGGAAAGGCATTAATAATGCTGTGCTGAAAAATACCCCCTCTGTTTAGACAGCTTTATGCAACAATAACACGAGCCTGATCATGAGCTCAGTGTACTCTCTATTTACTAGGTACACTCTGTACAAATTACAAAAACTTGCTCAAGCCTCTAGAATTACAAAATTCACAAGCTAATTAATCAGAGCTTGACAACACAGCAGAGTCCACTTCACCTCACATTCAGTGTGAGAGGGAATATAATTTTGTCATGCAGAAATGAGGCTGTGCTAGAGGACAGCTGGTTTTGACTCCAAGCTTTGTTCACTCAATTCTAGTTAAATTTTTCTGGGAATAGTATTCCAGACTAAAGAGTTTTTCAATGTTAATAATTAAAATTTGAAATTGGCAATGAGGGAAGAAGCATGAGTACCTTTAGAAATAGGTGAATGCTTAGGCCAATCTGGAATTGATTTTTGGACTATCTATATGTTTCTGTAATATAAATAATTACACATCATGTATAACGAAAGGAAATGGATGACAGAGCTAGTGCAGAAGCAACATTATTTGGAAAAGAAAGTGTCAACTTCTCTTCAAAGCTTTTTCTAAAATGTTTAGCACTTATTTTTTTTCCATTTCTTGAAGTTCAAATTAGTTGTAAGATTTGTGAGATACATTCTCTGTGTGTGATATTGTGAACTTCTAAATTGTTTATGGAACTGGGTAAGTTGCACCTTTTATGCCAAATGGAACAGCAGGAGTACTTTCAGTAAGAGATTCTTAGCAGTAACTACACTAAAAATCAAATAGTTGGTTAGTATTTTATGTGATGATCATAGGTTGGCAGGCCAAAAAACAAATCTGTGCATAAAACTAAAACAAAGCAATGAATCACAGAAGCTCCACAAAACATATTTATTAAGTTGTGGAAAATCTGAAACAAACCGAAATCTCATTGGAGAGCAATAGTTTGGGGTATCCTGTAATTCAAAAAATTTTGCCATGTTGGCCTCTCCAAAGATCTCACAGTCATGTTCTCCTTAGCTTTAGTTTTACACTGTTCTGTCAATTCACTGTCCTCCAAATTAACCACAGCAATGTGAAGCATGAACATTGCTGCATACCATGAGCACTGCAACAATAGTCAAAAGTTGCTTCAATCACAGATTTTAAAATTGTTAGTTTTCTATTTAATGAAACATCTCAAAAACTTCCCAATACTACAAATATCTCATGAAAGCATGTAATAGAGTTAACTATTTATGTCACTTGAAAAACCCAAGTTTTGATAGATGTTCACCATTTTTAAAACATGTTAGTTAAATTTTTGTTTTCTTCCTCCATCTCTCAGAGGTGTGCCTAGGCAGACCTAAGGTACTAGATATGTCTGGATATGAAAAATCACACAATCACAGAATATGATGACTTGGAAGGGATCCACCAGGATCATTGAATCCCATTCTTAGCCCTACACAGGACTATCCTCAAGAGTCACATCATGCATCTTAGAGTATTGTCCAAATGCTTTTTGAACTCTGTCAGGTTCAGTGCTGTGACCACTTCCCTGATAAGCCTGTTCCAGTGTCCAACCATCATCTGGGTGAAGCATCTCTTTCTAATATCCAACTTAAACCTCCCCTGGGACAACTTCAGGCCATTCCCTCAGGTCCTGTCACTGGTCACCACAGAGAAGATATCAGTGCCTGCCCCTCCTCTTCCCCTCATGAGGAAGTTCTAGAGGCTGAACAAACCAAGTACCCTCAGCTGCTCCTCATATGGCTTCCCCTCAAGGTCCTTCACCATCTTCATTGCCCTCCTTTGGACATTTTAATATCTTAATGTCTTTTTTATATTATGTTGCCCCAAACTGCTCACAATATTCAAGGTGAGGCCGTCCCTGTGCAGAGTAGAGTGGGACAATCCCATTCCTCGACTGGCTGGTGATGCTGTGCCTGATGTGCCCAGGACATGGCTGGCCCTCCTGGCTGCCAGGGCATTGCTGACTCATGTTCAACCAGGATCCCCAGGTCCCCTTCCTGGCTTTCCAGCATCTCATTCCCCAGTCTGTACAAACATCTGGTGATATGAAGAGGCTGCATAAATGTTTTGAGAACTGATACATTTCCAAAATATTTTTTTTTTGGCTATATGACCTATATAGAATAAGTGATAGAGCAAGGCAGAAAGAAAGCTTTACTGGTATATAAACTCTCTAGTGTCATCCATTTCTATATATTTTTTATGAAAGATAGCATATGAACTGGATTTTATTGCCTTTTTGAAAACATAGCATATGGAATTTTGTTCAGCCCCATATTCTCTGAAATGCATGATCAAACTCTTTCAGATTTCCTTTCTGAAGATTCTTTCAAAAAAGGCTCAGAGGTAGAAAACATATTTCAGAAATTGTTTTTGTAAAGGGAAGACTTTAAAAGGGTTGGATTCTTTGTGCATGATAACATGTCCTGTTGTTAATACTGTAACATTTTCATGTAGAATAATGATAAGGAAAATGTTCTTTATTTCTCAGCATTTTTTCTCTTTTCTTTAAGAAGAGATTGCTATTCTTCTGTCTGCAATGAACTTGCACCAGCTGTATCAGAAATTCAGCACAGGAAAAGAAAAAAGGTCATTTACATTGCAGATCCAACAGCAAGAGCACTCCTCAAGTCTTTGGCTGGAGATAATCAATATAAAAAGGAGTTAGTTTGACGTTATGTAACATTAAATGATTGGGTCACACATTAGGAGCTATCCTAAAAATAAAAAGGTTTATAAAGAAGAAAGAAAAGAATGAGATGTACTTTCCTAGCCCTAAGTTTTGCAAGATGAAAGTACTGCTTTTCTAAGTCCAACCCCATTGAATTTTCTAAAATATCACATTTTGATGCTTTATGAGGCTTGATCCTTCATAAAACTTTTTTTTTTTTTGAGGATATCCATTTAGACAAATATTATTTTTCAGCTTTCTTTTCAAGAGTGTAAAATACTAAGTCTAACTTACACGTGGACATGTAGCTTCTTTGAGGCCCAATATATTTCTAAAAGACCCTCAGCTGGAAGTATCAGCAGCTGCTAAAGAAAATTCAAGTTCTGTTGAAAAAAAAAAAAAAAGAGAATCTGATCAAGGTAGTATAAACAGCATAATGCTGCTAAGAGTCTTGCTCATCCTCTCTCTTCTCAAGGCCCTTTCCCCCTGAGGAATTTGAGAAGGAAACAAGGAGTAAGATAGGGAGACAAAAATATGATGGAACTCTATATAGTAAAATAGGTTTTGACATGGAAAATAGCACTGTTTTCCCTTTGGAAAAAAAATCAGAAAAATCCCTTGATATAAGAGCATAGATCAATTGAAACATTTTGAAATATTTTGTAGCCACAGAACCTCAGGGTAGAGATTTGTTTATCCCCATCTGCATTCCCTGAAATCTCGCCAATTTAGTGACTCTGAGGCAGAAGGTGATGGCTCTGAGGTACTATCGTCTTCCCTCATGGTGCTTCATGGAAATTGTGGTCCAATTTGGAAGTCCAGACTAGAGAAGAAAATGGGACTGTGAGTCATTGCCCTGTAGTGGCCTTGAGTAGCCATAAAAACCTTCATAAGTTAATGTGTATCGTTTTTTTTTTTTTTTTTTTTTTTTTTAACAAGAATAGAAATTTTTGACTTTTGGCTAAAAGAAAAGTTCCATGGAAAAAGTTCTATGTGTTCATTGTTAGTCATGTCTCAGCTTCTTGTTATTTGGATGCATCTTTGCCATTTCTGGCTTTCAAATGTCATGTTTTTTTGTGACTTTAGTTTCCTGGTGACATGATCCTGCTCACCTCACCCAGATGCTCTCATTTGCATTAGAAATTAGTCTTTACACCAGTCTATGAAGAAAATAAAAAGCACAGTGGGGTGGTGATTTGCAAAGACTGACAAAACACTGAAGTTGTGTTTATCACAACCCTCAGATCACAAAATGGAACAGAATTTCTGGAGGGAGTAGTAGCCATCTAGCTAATTACTTTAAGCAAAAAATCTCACTGCCAAGGTAAGCCTAGAAACACAGTGAGGCAGGGTATATTTTATTGCACGGAACCTCTCAGTGTTTTAATTTGATTATGTTACTAGTTCCATGTAAGTGTATTAACTGAAAAGGCATGATTAGCTGAATAAATGTCAGAAGGGATGTGAAGGCTGGTGTCAGCAGTTAGCATCCAGACTCCAGTTTTTGCCTGTGAAGGCTAGAAGTCAAAATTTAAGGTGGAACCTCCCAGAAAAGACACTTGAAAAAAGTCTGTCAAGGGAAAAGAACATTTATGTGGTTTCTGCTTGTCCAGAGAGAGAAAAGGCCTCTTTGATCAAATGACAAGAAAAAGGACAGATATCAGTCTTTTGAAGGTCAAGTCAACCTTTGAAAATTAACCTAGAGAACATAGTTCTAAAAAAATTTTTAATAGCATGGTTGTGAGCCCATGTCTGAAAAACTTTGTACACTGATAAGTAATGTTCACATGAAAAAAACCAAAAACAACAAACGCTCCCCCCCCGCAAAAAAGAAAAAGAAAAAGAAAAAGAAAAAGAA
>JAWWEV010000001.1:41565522-41605239 GCA_035583235.1 Hafferia zeledoni
CTCTTTATTAAATTTAAGAAAAGGAACTTTAATTAGAAAATGGATATAAGAAGGATAACTGTTCTTAACTACTATATCTACATATATATGTAGATATAGATATAACTGTAAACAGACCGGAGCAAACTACTTCCCCAGCACCAAAGGTAAAAAAACAAAGAGAACAACCCTCAGAACGGTAGATTCCTCCTGGAGCAGTTATATTTATGTACAGTGTCAGTGTCCCACCTCGACTGGCTGCGAGATGAATTCTCAGTCTTTTTCCAGCGGGACAGAGGCGAGCGGTGAGCACTCACATAAACTCTCTCTCTCTCTTTGTCCTTTGTCCCAAATGAAGAAGGAAAGCTGGAAGGAGAGGATGATGATAGTTCCCAGAAAAGTAGATGTGACTCCTCTCTCTTGGGTCGCTGCTGTGTCGGGGCGGGCGGCTGCGACACTGAGGGCGACGGTGAAGCCGGGGCAGTGACTGGGGCCCCAATGCCGATACAGGAGAAACAGCAGTGGCAGTGAGGAGCAGGAGAAATGGCTTCTCTCCCACAGCAACACACACAGCTGCAGCCTTCCCCCAGAGCTGTGATGTCCGCAAAACAAAAGAGACAGTACAAACCGTTCCTTGCCACACCTTTCCCAAGTCTGCCTCCCACCCAAAACGATCAAGAAGGAATTGGTAGCAGCTAACTACTTCTTTTTTTAACTAATGGCATGGGGAATTAGTGGCAGGGAGAGAATTTTTTTCCTTTAACATCCCAAAACTACAACAAAAGGTAAAGCAGAAATTTCGTTAGACCACCATTATATTCTTTTGAACAGTTTAAAAACAAACACTTCAACCATTCTACCATGAACACAGATATGCCCCTCTGATCCTTTCTTCCTGTCCTATTTCTTCTGGATGACTTGGCTTTTTCATTTCAATGCAGAAAGGGTGAAATCCATGCTACCTGATTCAGTCCCATTTTGACTTGGATTTTCATTCCAGTTATCCTGTTTTCAGAGAAAAATAAAATGTAACATTTCTTTCACCAATTTTAGAGATTTATAGTTTGAGAAATGACCGAATTTGACCTTGGTTATGCAATATGTATATACCAAACTATGTATTTAAAAAGGTTTAGAAGTAGTTCACATCATGATACTTTGGCCTCTAGGGATGCAAAGAAAAAAGTTGCTTGGATCTCCCTGTCAGCCTATGAAATTTTGAGTGGGAAGGCATCTGTGGTAGCCAAACTAAAGTCATGGGTTTACCAAGAAAAAAAGTTTCACAATCTCATTGTTTCAGGAAATCCTGTTGAAATAGTTGTCATCACTAGCATAAGTCCTTATTTACAGAACTACAGCACAGGAAATTCTTGTAGTTTGTGTGTTTATTGAGACTGCTATGCTATGGTATATACAAATTGAACTAAAAGCACACCAGTTACTGTTATGAATATGACACATCAAACTCAGTATGAATTACATTTATTATAAACTTTGCTTTTGCATGGAATAACAAACTACCAAAATCCCCAGAGTGAAATTATTTGATGTCCCTCCCTCAGCTAGTGATCCTTTCTATAGCTTATTTTAAGATTAGTTATTAAACTCTAAATCAAACAGTTGACTGATATTTTTGGACCATGAGGAGAGCAGGCTGTAAGGAGTTATAGCTGTGAGCAAAGAAGGTTCTCTGAACTGTCCTCTAACTGTGTTTCAAGCTTACCAAGACATACAGCTGTAGGCTTATTGTCCAATGTCCTCTTCTATCGCAGCTGGAAGTGAGAAGGTGACTTTGATGGTTTTGAAAAAGCCCAACATTGCATAAGGGGAGGAAGCAAGGTGCTGCTCCAGGACACTATTCCAGGGTCAAGACTGTAGATGGAATTAGCCACCTCTAGAATGCAATTCACTAAGCCTATGCTAATAGTCTAAATTCTATAAATTACTCCCAGAAGTGTTTATTGGCTTTCACTGATTATAAGTGGAGGCCAGATACCAAGAATTAGCCTGCCTTGGATAGATTCGCCCTTACACATGCTTCTGGAAATCAGTGTTCTCTTTGCTGTTAACCACAGTAATCTGGCATACAAAAAGCACAGATGAGTGTGTTCACAGCAGCTTTAATTATTGGCGTTTTGTGGATTCTGTGAGATCCGAGTCACACAGATCTTAGGTATTTTTTAGTAGTAGCACTATTAATATTGGTATAATTTTATTTTATACTGACTGGGGAAACTCCTAAAATAAGAATGATGCTTTGTTCATCTTTTTGTAGGCTCCCCTGAGTTAGGTTTTTGAATCACGTACAATGTACAGGTTGGGGCTTTGTTGACATGGGAGCAAATCTGAATCTCCAAATATGGGAAATAGCAGGCTAGAAGATGTGATGAGGAGGATGTTAATGGGATATCAGCTGAATGTCCAGCCAGTTCTTATTCTGAAACAGAGTGTTTGGGAATTAGTTGCCATCATCCACGTATAAAATACTACCAGATTTCTCTTCCTCTTAGGCCCCAAAGAGACCTAAGGTTTTGATATGAGGTTTTTGAGCACTGGTAGTCCCTCCTGCACTAGAGAGTATGCTAATAAATTCAGAAATGCCGTGCTAGTTTATATAAGCTCTACTATAAAAATAGTATTAGCAACATACTATTCAACTATGAAACAAAGATAATTTTGTCTGCCTAATCAAATTCTGACAGGTTCAGGAATCTGTTCCTTTTTAGTCCTGATATTGTGCCCAGGACTTTTAGGGTAGGTTTCTCTTAGCAGGTAACATAGCAGCAGCATCTCAGAAAATATTTCATGCAACAGTAAACATAATAATGAAGTAAATGGCATGATCAAGTAGCTTTCTTCTTGTTTTCTCGCTCATGGGTTTTCTGGCTCAGCTAACAATGCAAATGTTATTTTGATATTTTTCGCACATTACCATTCCTGTACAGACCATTTGCTCTAATTTTTCAAGATTTTGTAGCAGTTAATCCAACAGTTTATACTTTGGCAGAATTTCCATTAGCATATATGTGTATTGTATCTGAATAATGATTAAAGGATTGGGCATGCATATAAGAAAGCTGATGAGTTGCTAGTTGTAGTAATGACAACTTGCTGTTCTTTTATCCACAGCCACGTGGCATTAGATGCTGCCTTTACAAAACAGTCTTGTCTTTGTCAAGCAGGAGATACTATGAAACCTCTTTTTTAATCATCTGTTCTTTGCTGAAGCCTTGTGAGGTGCCTCAGTGCCCTTGCTCTGACTCTCCTTACAATGCTCTGGATTCCTCACACATCTTTAGACTTCAAAGAGAAGCATATAGGGCTACATGGTGTACATTAGCATGTACAGCTAAAAGGCCAGATACTGCCTTTTTTTTTTAGCTGTTCCCTCTCCTTGTTCCTCTGATGTTTCTGTTTGCTTTTCTGCCATATAAGAAGAGCGATAACTAGAGTGTTGTGAACTGCAAGAAGATTTAGTCCATACAGATGCTGAGTATACCTCAGATTGACAGGGTGTTTCTTCTGGGAATAATTAGATCCTCCATACTTTGGAGAAGCTGTTTGCAGATCATGGTAATCAGAACTGGATCAATTCAATTAATGCTCAAAGAAAATTGCTAATATTTCTTCTGTATTACCACTTAAAAGGACACAAAGAACTTCCCACTGCTATAGTACATTGCTGTGTTAATGTGGGTGAGGGAAAATGTTTTTTCCCGTTGCCTAATCTAATGCCAGCACTGCTAAGAACTGATAGCGGCAGCTGCTGGAAGCAGTCATTTGTAGAACACCATATCAAGTTTTATCAAACCTGCAAAATCAGCAGCTCTGCTGTGTAATGAGACTCTTGACAAAGCATATCAACAATGATAAAAAGCCCATACCAGCATTATGACAGGTAGGATGCCTGTCGGACAGGAAACGGTATAGCATCAGTTCAACTGAAAAATGCAAACTTCATGACTTGGTCCTTGGGCTGCATAGATGTATCTGAGGTTTGAACCTCTAGAACAACTTGGATGTAAGCAATGTGGAAAATCTCACTCATGACTGCCTGGGATCCTGAAGCAAGGTTTGGAATGAAACCTGTATTTGTTTAAGGATATATTTCTTGGCAGCATTAGCAGGACATTACCACAAATTATCTGCTTTCAAGTTTGTTTTTACAGTAACAATAAAAGGTTTTATGTCAGAGATCACACAGAACATTTTTCAGGAAGAGCAAATTAAATTTCATTTTAAAATTAATACCTATTAAATATTCACAGAGATATCTTCTAGAAGAAGATAACAAAAGTCCTTGATAGCAAACTTATATTAGTTGTGAAAACTTATAATGATTTAGTGCTAGATCACTCAACTGTAAGCATCACAGACTGTACTTGCAGTGTGAGAGGCTGTGCTATGCAAAGAAGCAGCCTGGGAAAAGACTCAACTGAATAAGGAGTAGTCAGTCAGCTATGGCTAAGGGAGCTAACATGCCCAGGGAAAGTATGACTGAGGAGGAGTACAGATCTGGTATTGCTATTCTACAGAGAATGAGGCAGGAGGATCCCAGGGTCCATTTTGTGCCCAAGAACTACAAGGACATTCAGTCAAGGGCTACCTGCAGTGTGATTCCAGTGAGGCTCTTTTTATAGTGAGAATCATACACTCACCCAATTTAGCTAACCTGAGAGAAATTTCAAGAACTGCTTGAAAACAGATTTAAGTTGTTTCCATTGGGGTGAAGTCAGATCAGCTCAGAGTGAGACTATTCAATCCATTCTTAGCAGTGAGGATAAGATAATATTGGAAGTCAAAGGTGTAATTCAAGTGCAGTTTTGGAAAATTCTAAGATCTGTATTATTGCAAGACTGGATGAAAAAAGCCTTTCTTGGCCTTACAATATGTGGCTATATACGCCGCATTCTTCACCATTTTGATTAACAGATTTGCTGTTGCTCTTTGTAGAGGAGAATTATTTGTGTTCTGTTTTTCAAAGCCAGTAGCCCAGAGTTGAAATGGAGTCATCATTAAATTTAGACAATGTTAATTTCTGCCTTTCAGATACTAGGACTTTCATCTTGTTTTCATGAAACACTTACCTACATAAAGGTACTTCGGAATGAAATCTCAGTGGGGCATGTTCCATGAATAAGCACGTTTGCACATAGGGTAGCTCTATCTGCAGACACATCTGGAGAATATTTCAATTCAGATTAATATTGTGAAGTTATGTCTAAATGCTGACATTGGGCATATATTCATATTCTCTGAAGGATTTTTCTGTCAACATAGAATAGCCATAATTTAAAATATAGTGCAGTCTATCTCTGATCCTCCCTGGCATTTTTAGTCTATGCCAGGTTCCACAGTGTCGGTGAGAATATTAGGGTAAAACTGGAAGAGTGCCACATGGGTCTGGTTCTAACCTGCCCCTTGAGACAGTGCCCAGCTATCCTTTCATAAAGCTGATGAGAAGCGGTTGAGCACTGAGCTACAGCAGAGCTTTGATTTATAGAAACCAAAAGATAAATCAGAAGGCAGGAAGTTAACTCAAATGCTTTTCTTATAGCCATCTGACTGTTGTTTTTCACAAGCAGCTTGGTCCAAAACTTCTTTGGGTTGTCATCACAAAGTTTTAAAGGAATTGGTCTTGGTTTCATTTGGTTTTTATATTCTACTTACATTTTAAATATTTGAACTAATTTTATTTTCAATCATGAACATTAGATTTTGTTATTAATAAAGTAGAACATAAAGGAATGGGGTATTTAAGAAAAACTTAAAAACATCAATAGTAATTCTAAGTGTCATCAATACTGAAATAAGGTCAAGTCAAGGCTCTCCTCTTTATTTTCCAGAGAATCAGTACTTCCGATTCTGTTTTTCTTATGAAGTACTATGCCATCCATCTCCCTCAGCACCTTACTGTAAACTGCTTAATCACATAAAGGTGAAAGGGAAGGTGTTTTGGTTACGATGGCATTACATAAACAAATTAGGAGGAGCTTGTGATGTTCACAAAACCAGGACTTCTCTACAAGATTTTATATGAAAAGCTAATACAGTCCCTTCCATCCCAGAGCAGAATGCTATCCTCATTAATCTGCCTTCTCTTCAGCTTAATAAAACTTAGTCACATAACTCTTTGCATCTGCCAAGCACTGCACCAAAATTAAGGATCCTATTTAGTAGTTAGATGTGTGACAGTTTAAGGCCTGCTAAGGGAGTGTTGATAGCAATTCTAAGTGCAAGTGTTTGTAAGTTTAAAAAAAAAATAAAAAAGGGGAGAAAAAAAAAGAAAAATGAAAACTAGAGTCTTAAAATAGTGCTCACAATTTTAGAGGACTCTTATTTTTATCTCTTTTACAGTGGTTAGGTATCATGTTGGTAAATGCCTTGCTACCTCTGAAGAAAAGGAAGAAAAGTAGATCATCAATAAGCAGTAATTTTGGCTGAGTATTGCATTTGAAAAAGCAATAGGACAATACTTTTTATGTAGTCATTTCTCTTATGCTTCTCTGCGTCATTTGGTAACTTTTGCTAAGTCCATATTATTAAGAAATGTGAACAAGTAAGATCTGTAGATGTAACAGTTGATGTTTAGGGTCTGACATCTGCAATATGCACATTTCAGCAGTTTTATATTAGGGCTAAACTTGTCCCGTGATCTGCGTGTCCTTTATAGCTGGAGTGTATTAAGTACACTCCCAGGGGCACAACTTCTAGTTCAGTTTCATCCAGAAGGAATCCAGGTCATGCACTCTGAGACCATTTTGTGATGCAAATCAAACCACAATAAAAAGAGACAATAGGCAATTCGCTTCAAAATCTTACTCTTCCTCTAAACTGAAACACCAACAGAGGCACCTCTCTGGAACTTGGATGGATTGTATTGTCTTTAACGCAACAGAAGGTCCTGTACTGGCACACACTGAGGAGCCCATATATCATTTTGCAGCACTGAATGGTTTGTTTTCAGCAGAAAGGAATATTCTTATTTCATTACTATGCAAGCAGCAGCTAGAAATAGAGGTAGGAGACCTGAAATGAAAGGCATTGATTTAATAAAGTATTTAAGGATGTACAGTTCCTAGAGCTCACATTATTTAGTTCTTTGCCGCATCTGAGTGTGAAGGTCAGTAAAACTACACGATCCCAGCTATGGGGAAGAAAACTGGAATGCCTTATTGAACATTTGACATTCAATTTAAAGGACTTGGGGCTAGGATATGTTAATAAGGAGAATGGATTATGGTAACATATGTTAACTAGGGGATTATACAAGTTTTGGCTAGGTTGCACAATTAGTTAATATTTTCTATAACAAGGATTTACATGGGGGGAAGAAAACAAAAGGTTTCAACATGAATTGATAACCTTCATCTTAAAATCCATCTCTATCTTGGAGCCCGAGGCAGCCAATCAGCATGGCTGATCATCAACAGGCCTTGTTGTTCTTAGTGATGGGATTTCTCTCAGTTTTTGTTGACTAAGACTTGCTGTTTAAGATTTCTAGCTCTTTTTCCTGTAAACTGGATTTCAGATTCTGACATCTGAGCCCCTGAAAGTTCAGGCTTGTAAAGACTGGGGTATATACAATAATGTTTTTCTGTGGTAGTCCTCAGCTATCTATTCCTACTGTGAATTTTGCCATATGTTGCAATGTGTATACCAACATGGAGCCTGCTAGACCAGTATGCTGTCTGCAGCAGTGTTAAGCTTTCCCCAGAGCAAGGCAGAGGCACCCTTCGCAGTCGATGGCAGTGTAACAGCCTGCACCCATCATGAGGTTTCCAGTCCTAATCTAACTGAGAGGTCAGATTTTGAAGGAATACATGATTAACACCTATTCCAGAGTGCTAACAACCGCAGTTCTAACTCTGAGTACAAGCCAGATTTGAATGGTGTGTGTTTAAGGCCCCTCCCTAGCAAGAGACACAAGGAACCAGTAGACTTTGCAAAAATACATCTAGTTAAGAGTCCTCAGTCAGTGACTGGCACATCACGAGGACTGTCCAAACATAGCACATGAGGGACAGCCAGCTAAAAGAGTATATAATTACCGACAGTAAATGTACAGAATCACCAAAAAGGGAGAAGGGTAATTTAATGTTAATTTAATTTAAAAATTTAATTTAGTTATGTGGTAAAGTCGTCTTGAGTTATATGAGACTGGAAATCTCACAAATTGCTCCTAAGGAAGAAGCTTCTTTCTCCTTGTTTTGTGTAAAGCTAGGTAATATCCTGAGGCAGGGGGCATCTATCCTTTCCAAATTTTTTTAGTTGTTTACAGTTTATAAGCCTGTAACTTTGCATGGTGTTATCCATGCAAATATTCAATCTCTTTTGGAGTCATGCTGAATTCCTGGCTGTGTTGCTGCTCTAGAGGCCAAGTAGAAAAGACACATTTCCTTGTACTGGTTTTATATCTGCTGCCTTTCTCCAGATGCCCCCCTGTTACAATGAAGTAATGGAGAAAGTACAGAGAAGTGTTCAATTTACCACTTGACTGCTCCTCATTAGTTTGCATGTCTCTATTTTGCAACTTCTTACTTATATTCTCTTTATCTTACAGTAAAATAAAGAGTCACATTTATTTTTCATTTTTTCTTGGTTCCTGAAAGTCATTTTCTCTGGAACCACCTTTTTGCTGTTGTGACATTTTTGCCGCAGGGAAACCCAAACTCAGCACATGACTTCAGATAAGGGACTTGCCTTCAGAGACTCAATCTTCCTTACAGGTCACCATCATATAACCCCACAGAAGTTCCTAATCCTTGCATAGACCTCCAGGCCCAAACAACCTTCATCCTCCTCTCAAGCTGCTCTTGTCAGTGTTATCACTGGCCTTAATGATTCTTACCTTTCCACAGTCCAAGCCCTATAATTATCTTACTCCACCATACTCTCTTCATCTGCTTCCTTGTTTCAATGGCTTTAATTAATCTCCTTTCCTTGGCACTCTTACAATGTATCCATGTATTTTTTCAGAGAAGATGAAGTGCCACAGATTTTAGTCCTGTCTCCCCCTACCACATATATATCCTGTTACCTTCATCAGCTGCTAGCTCTAAAATCACTGCAATGGTTTTAGTCCCAGTTTGCATGTCCAATATTTATTCTTCCTCTCTCTGACTAATTTCCTCTCCTGTAATTCCTACAAGTAGTGTCTTTTCTACCCAAGTCACTGTCTCCCTTCACATTTGAATATCTTCCTGCTTTCTTCCTTTTTTGGCATCTTGCTTTTGCTGTTCTGTATTAACAAAACCTGCTTCTCCCTCTTTATAACTCAGATACCTTAAAGACAGTCACAGAAAGGACAAAATACCTCTTAAACTCAGTGTCAATTTCTTTCTGATACTGAATGTGCTCAGCTGATCTCTGGATATAGCACTGACATCCCTGTGCTGGTGAGAGGAGCAAACTTTGTTGTGTGGAAAGAGGATGGGGAGCTCAGACAGCATTAAGAACTGAAAGACATTCAAGAATGTGTCTTTCAGTGCATGTGAAAAACAATTTTAAAGGTTCTTTTTGGTTAAATTTTCATTGGGATGTAAGCTCTTGCCCCATAAAATAGCTTTACTGCTGCTCAAAGAAAACGTCACCATGATTTTTTAACATGGGTAAAATCGCATATTATTTCCTCCACCTTTAACCTTCATGCAGGCTGAACTGTTTCTGAAAGAGAGAAAAGGTCAAGATCCATTATTAATAATGAAAAGGACTTACAGTGAAAGATGTCAGCCAGGCTGGATAGAGGAAAATGTAAAGTGCAGACACAGTATGAAAATTGTAATTCAGAACTTGACCTGGAAAAAAATTTACAAACCCAAGTGAAATGCTTTTACATTCTCACAGAAATATTTATTGAATGCAATTACACAAATTCAATTAAATTATTCAGTTAGTCTCCATGAAGCACTTTAACATCACTTGAATTAAGAGAGATTTAAAGAATGCCTTTTGATACTTGTTTGTTATAATTAATATGTTCCTGAAGCAAGTTTAGGTTCTGAAGGAGTTGACTCTTCCAGAGGAAAAATATTCTATTAAAATCAGAACACCACCTATTCTTCATTTTTTCTCTCATGGTAAGACCTATCAACAACACCAACTTCTTGTTCCAAACTTTACACTACTGTACAAGTTGATAACAAGCCTTTGTGCAAGGAAAGGCTGTTTAAAAAGGTTCAGTTTTTACATAGCCATCAATGTAGATAGTTCCCCTGTGGCTATATCATTAATATTTTGAGGAACCAGCAAATTTATATATGTAGAATGGGTTATGAGAACCAACAGTCTGTCTTCAGTGCAGTCTCATTCCTCAGAGACAGTGTACTTCGCTGTAACATAAAAGGTTGATTTTTTTTAGGTGAAAGAATGAATAATAAAATTCTGTATTGCAAGAAGCACCTTCTCTACTTAGGCTTGCTTGGCACTTTCCATATGCAACACTCTAGTAATATTTTATATTCAGGACACATTCTTCTGCATAGAGTGGTTCAGTAAATGTCCATTGGGTGTTTTTAAGTAGGAGGTTGGAAAGGAGGTTGCTCAAGTTGTATGTTGATACCAATTTCATCTTATTTTCGGTATCTATACTTTAGAGGTTTGCCTGTGAGAGAATCCTTCAAGGATATCTTTATAATGAGTGCTTGGACTATTTTAGTAGTCTGTAGTAGAAGTGCCTGTTTCTCTCTTTAGTACTTTGAATGTTCAGTGACTGCAAGCTCAGATAAAGATGTCCATATGTAGTCAGACGAATGCTCCCCTGGTGCTTTTCCTCTTTTGGGACTCTAGTGTCCCATAACTTCATATACAGACTTGAAATTTGGAATGAAGGGATCTGGCCTCCAAAGCAGATACGCCATTCGTCATTTTTGAAAACCTGCCCAGTTACAAACCTTTTGAGAAAAAATAAAATTCACACACAGAGACACTTACTATAGCTTCCCAATTAAGTCTTCTGTAAAGTCCTGTCCTCTGTGCAGTCCTGTACTGAGTGTTATTGAGGCAGAACTTCTTTTTCCCCCCGTTTTTGTAGTAATAGGTCCAGTTGTGCCTGAGTCCCTATGCCAAGACCTTCAGAAGCTCTCCAAACCAATCCCTGGCAAGCAAGAAAGAAGTTATTTCACTGAAATTAAAAGAGAATGAGGTGTGATTAGGAAGATCATACTAGTGAAAGCAGCCTGTACTTTGACAGAGGGATGAAGATAGAAAAGGAAGGTCTGGACTGGCAAAGTGAAGTTATGAAATGGAAGCTGGTAGGCTGGCAAAAGAAACTTTCCAAGGAACTGTCAAACTGGATTAGGAAAATTAGAGTTGACAAAGCAGGAGCTGGGATCAGGGCAAGATGTGTTGGAATGGGAGAAGGATGGAAAGGGGACATCAATTCTGGTTCATGAAGGGTAAGAACAAAAGGCAGAGATAAGCTGGGGACAAAACAGAGAGGGATCAAGCTGCAGGCTGGTTGCTTCCTGTCAGGGAGAGAAATAATCCCCAGGAAAGCACCAAGCTCCCCCAACCTCCTCTGCTGTCATGAAGTATCCGTGAAGCTCCTTGGCAAAGTGTGTGCCTTTTTCCCCTGCAGCAGCTTGCAGCTGAAGTGATGACCTGTTGCTGCCCTTAGTTATCCTGGGTCCCCAAGTGGGCAAGGCTGCAGCATCAGCACTGCAGTCCTGCCAGTCCCTGGACCCCCTCATGTGGATGTTTTCAAAGAAGAGAAGGCTTTTCTTTCCCACTCCCTTTTGAGAAATGAAGAGCAATTGCACAGAAATAAGAAAATTACATAATTATCTTCTATCAATAAACATATGGCCTTTAAACTTATGACCACCATATAGTTTTCCTATTTCATTAATTCTCTCATTTGTACTTATTTCATTATTATTATCTGGATTATCACAGCCTAATAGATAATTTCTTTAAAGCACAGAATTAATATCTAATGTCCCTAGTAAGTTTTACTGACAAATGTAATAAAAAAATGAGCAAAGTTGATAATTTTTGCCCCACATAGATGTATGGAGATAGATCTTTGCCCTTGGATCTTCCAAAACTTCTTGGAAAAAATCTTCCTTTTCCTTACTTTAAAGGAATCACCTTATTGAATATGGAGATCTGCAAATGTGGAAAGAATCATAAAGGGTGGTACCCTTTATGACAGGTATGACAGGCTCATACCTTGCACCAAGATTGCTCTGAATGATGCTGTTGAATCTGTCAAAATGCTTATGCCTGAAGGCCGGGCTTCAGTCAAGTCCATGACTTCATATCAAGTTCCTCTTGGAGATCTTGGGTCTCTATAGACCTCTGAAGACAAAGTAGGCTCTGCATCCTTTCCTGTTAACATGTAATAAGAGATTTTATGGAACTGCCATGGCTACATTTGCCAGTGCCATAATGTGTAGTCTTTGTTTGTTTGATTTTTTCTTTTCTTTTTTTTTTCCTTTAAACCAACCAACCAAAAATGAAAAAAAGGACTAGAACAATGAGAAAGCCCCTGAGGTGACCACAGGCTGATAAAAGGCAGCAGAAATTATGAAAGGCTCAAGGACTCCACTTTGCATTCTGCTCTCAACCAGAGTATCCTAAGGAGACTAGCTATGAAGGATCCTGGGAAGATGCGCCCTGTTTGTGAATGAAGAGCATCTCTTTCCATTTACAGTTGCTTCGGTTCATTTTCCTACATGAGCACAAAAATAACCACTTTGGATCTTTAGGGGAGGAAGGGAGAGAAAAAAAACACTCCCAGAATTAACTCCAGGAAAGAAAGCCAGGTGCCATCTTTGCATTATATCCAAATGAGATGCAGCTGTTTAAATGTAAATGTTAAACAAGAGAGAAGAATGCTTTAATTAGCCCTCAAAAGGAGACAGGAAAGCTGTAAGAATGCACCTGACACTAAGCAGTATAAGATAAACTCATTCCAGCTGTCACTGAACTGACTGTTTGAAGGCAGAGCAATGCTATTTTGTGCAAACAATGTAAAATACTCAGGGAACTGCAATTAGCATCAACATGCATAGTGTAAGTGAATGTAGCCTGCTGGTGTTTACTTGGCTTTGAATTGCTAGGGTTTAGAGTAAAAAAATAAAATTAGTTATGCATTACACAGTGGAGATTTTATTCCAGGCTTTTATGCATTACCAAGAAAAAGGCACAGGAGAGTGAAAAGAAGGGAAGCCCTCAATCTGATTTTAAAAGAAGATATGATACTCAAAGGTCATTTTGAGTTTTCTCCTTCCTACTTGAGCAATAAAATGTATAGATTGCATCTATGAGAGAAATTTTCAGACAAGCTGTCTGTCCATCACATAAATAAAGCTGAAGTGTCCCATGCAGTTTGTCAATGTTACGTATCTTGCCAGGTGGAAAAGTAAAGATCAGATTTTTTTTTTTTTCTGTTTTAAAACATACACAAAAAGGAAAATCAAGCTGCTTTAATGTAATCAAAATCTCATTTACTTTATGTCTTTATATGTAAAGTAATACATATAAATTACCAGCATATATAAGTTAATGATTGTATGCTAGTGCATACAAGAAACTGAGATGCATAGAAATACTGTTCTACCAAATATATTCTTGTACAGGACATAGTCTCCTCTCAATAACCTTGACTATAAGCCAAATTTTTGTATGTTTTCTCTACTCATGGGAGTTCACCTCAATACTCAAGGTTTTCTTATCTAATCTCTCACCATACTTGTTTTATTAACGCTGATGTTTCATGCAATGGGATGAAGCTGTGCATAAAAGACCTTCATTAATTTTTGCCAAAACTTCTGTAAATAAATACCACTTATGGAAAAGTAAAGCCCCAAATGGACTGAGTCTACAAGTTAGAGATTTACCAAATTACTAAAATAAAAATCCAAATCTAAAGAGATTTTAAAAGGAGTAAAAAACAAGCATGTAAAAACCCTTTTAAAGTGTAGTTTAAATATATCACCTATTTTGATTCAAAGCAAATGTTTTGGTCCATTAGGCTGAAGCTAAATCTTTTGAATTTGCAGAAGAGGAATCCTCTAAGGAGCCTTAAGGTGCACAAGTCCATGGGACATGATGAGTTGTATTGACAGGTCCTGTGGCAACTGGTAGAAGAAGTGCCTAAGCTACTATCCGTTATATTTGAGAAGTCATGGCAGTAAAGTTCCCAAAAACTGGAAATAGGGAAACGCAATCCTTTTTTTTAAAGGGGAAAAGATCATGGAGCACATACGCCTTGAAATGATTTGAAGGCACACAGAAAATATTGTGATTTGTGATAGCAAATATGACTTTACTAAGGAAAAATTGTGCCTGACAAATTTGATGTGCTTCTATGATGGGGCTACAACATGGGTGGATAAGGGAAGAGGAACTGACATCATCTACATGGATTTGTGCAAGCATTTGACATTTTCCTGCACAATATCCTTGTCTCTAATCTGGACAGACATGGATTTAATGGCTGGACAACTTGGTGGATAACGAATTGGCTGGATGGTCACATTCAAGGGGTTGTGGTCAATGGCTTGAAGTCCAAGTGGAGATGAGTGATGAGTGGTGTTCCTCAGGGGTCAGTATTGTGACCAGTGCTGTTCAACATGTTTGTGTAGTGACATGGACAGTGGGATCAAGTACACTCTCAGCAAATCTGATGATGGCACCAAGCTGTGTAGTGCATTTTACATACTGGAGGGTAGGTCTGCCATCCAGAGAGATCTTGACAGACTTGGGATGTGGGCATGTGCAAACCCCTGAAGTTCAAAAAGGCCAAGTGCCAGGTCCTGCACCTGAGTCTGGGCAATCCCAAGCACAAGTACGGGCTGGGCAGAGAACGGCTTGAGAGCAGCCCTGGGGAGAAGGACTTAGGGAGTGTTGGTGGATTAGAAGCTCAGCATGATACTGTAGTGTGTGCTTGCAGCCTCAAAAGCCAACTGTGTCCTGGGCTGCATCAAAAGAAGCACAGCCAGCAGGTCAAGGGAGGTGATTAGGAAAATCTTATTTACTGTGCGGTTGGTGAGGCACTGGAGCAGGTTGTCCAAAAAAGCTGTGAATGCCTCGTTCCTGGAAGTGTTTAAAGTCAGTCAGGATTGAGCTCTGGACAACCTGGTCTAGTGACAGTTGTCCCTGTCCATGGCAGGGGGTTGGAACTAGATGATCTTTAAGATCCCTTCAAACCCAGGTTATTCTATGATTTTATGATGATGTGTCTCCCCCTTTACTCTGCTCTGGTAAGAATCCACCTGAAGTACTTTGTCCAGCTCTGGGACCTCCAGCATAAGAAGGACGTGGACCTGTTGGATTGAGTTCAGAGGGCCAAAAAAATGCTGAGAGGGGTGGAACTTCTCCTCTCCATGAAGACATACTGAGAGATTTGAGCTGCTTCAGCCTGGAGAAGAGAAGGCTCAAAGGAACAGACCTTATTGCAGTCTTTCGTTAACTCACAAGAGAGTTGGAGAGGGACTTTTTACAAGGGCATGTAGCAACAGGACATTCAGGAACAGGTTTAAACTGAAAAAGGGTAGGTTTAGATTTGGTATTAAGGAAAAATTCGCTACTGTGAGTGTGGTGAAGCACTAGAACAGGTTGTCCAGAGAAGCTGTGGGAGCCCCATCCCTGGAAATGTTTAAAGAACAGGTTGGACAGTGCTTTGAGCATGCTGGTAAGCAGGTGACATCCCTGTCCATGGCAAGGGGGTTGGAACAAGATTATCTTTAATACCCCTTCCAATCCAAGCCATTCTATGATTCTATGATATGATAAACCTTCTGAGACATCAGCCTTGGCAGGACTAGTCCATTTTGACTTGCTTAGGATGCAGGGGTACAATGCAGGATGGATCTGTGCTAGCAATCAGAGGTGATTCTGGAAGGACTTGATCTAGTGGGCACAGAGCAACACTTATCAGAAATAATGACTAAATTATACTCATCTCTTTCATTCCAGCTCTGTGTTTTGTCTCACCTGCTCATGAGACATGCTGTTACAGCTTGCACCAAGTGTTACAGTTGTGGCATTTTTTTCCCATGAAATTTGACAATCTCTGTCACATATACCAAGATAATGAGCCTGGAATACAAAAAGGAATGATGAGGCCAGGAATTTTCACTGTGGCACCCACAATTGGGTACCACATCTACAGGAAATACCCATTTGTAAACACAGCAGGAGTGTGGTCCCACTGAGGTCCCAAATACAGTATATAGTGACATTAATACTCTGGTTACTGTTTGCTTTGAAGGCTTTCCAGACCAGTAAGTACTGCAAAGCATCTCTTCTGCTGTGGAACAGGATTTCTCACTTGAGGGAAATGAGCAATACCATTTATGAGACCCAATTATTCACATATTTGTATGAAAAATGGATCCTCAGCTAGTAAACTCTTGATTTTGTATGGTACATTAAAAAAAGTGTCATATTAACTATTCATAATATTAACAGATCCCCACATGAGGGAGCAATTGATAAGAGATAGGTAAGTCAACAGGCATATACATCTCATATTCTCATATAAGAAACCACACATAGAAAACTGGGAGATTTGAACGTACAGCACGCCACTAGATTGGCATGGAAAAAATGAGGATGCTGAGGGCAGGAAACCTTTAACTGTATCCCAAATAGTATTATGTTAGTAGTATGCAAAATACGTGCAAATACTAGAGGGAGAAAATCACTATGTCTAACACTGTCAACTTTAAAGACTGAATGTGTAAGGGAATTTGGGAACTGGTGTTTTGGTCATATAGCTGGTTATTGGCAGAATTAGGACTGCAAAAGAGTTTTTCTAACTTCCTGCCAATATGCCATACACTGCTGTCTTAGGCAGCACGGACAGATAAATACTCCAGCTGGGTAAAAATGGGTTTGAACTAGAGGAAAGTGCATCATTAACAAGAAACTTCTGAAGGTACCAAAAAGGCACTTAGGTGAAGTAGCCAACAAGATATTTGCAAAAGATATCATATTGTCTACGCAAGCTGATAGATCTCGAAAATCCAACATTTTCCTGATGATGCAGCAGAAAGCAATAAACTTCCTGCTTTTGCAAATTAAACTTCAGAAAGTTTGCTTCTGTTTGAGAATAACAGCGATAAGGTTTGTTTGTCTGAAAAGTATGTTATTCTTTTCCTTATTATCACAGATGAATCACACTGCAATGACTGCATTGTGTTTCTGTAAGGTCTGTCTCCACAAACAAAGAGATCTATGCTTACCTATTTTTAGTCATTAAAAATGGCACTGTAGTCCTTCATTAGTGCTTCGTAGTACCACCTTCAAAAGGAAAACATTCACATTGCTTTGTAGAAACAACTTCAAGTTTGCCAACTGCTCATGCTGGTCAGCCACAGGAGTACCCTCCAAACTTCTGTTCCTGTGCCCAGCTGTCATGTTCACCCTTGGTTGTGCTTGGCCTGGCTTTCTGACAAGGAGCTCCCAGACAGATGCTCATGGATTTTGCAGTCCACTTAACCAGGACATGTTGCCAAATTATATTTTGTGGCTCTTCAGAAGCTGTAGATTTTGTACCATTCACGTGCTGTCATATACTGATTCCCAGCATCCAGAAAAGATGCCAGCTGTGCCACTAATGACCTGACTGCTCTGGAAGAATGACATAGTGGTTGTGGTCTACCTATTTATGACTGTAAAAATGATGCACCGCTTTGCACTGTAATGAGTGCATAAGATTATAATCATACTGTTAAAAAGTTCTCAAATGCCTCTTATGGTCAGCTAGTCCTATTTGGACACTCATTTTCTGGACATCCTGTACAGAAAGGCTACAGTTAAGTCAATAAGTATAGATGATCTCTTCTTACCAGGACACCAAGCGACACACTGTCAGTGCACTATTTGCTGGTAAAGATGGGTCAGACAGAAAAACAGCTCACCCAGACCAGGCCACAGATTCCTGTTTGAGGAGATTGAAGTGGTTCCTCTGCCCTGAAGCTCATGGGAGACTGCGGCTACACAAAAGACCTCTTCCAGCCCAGGACCAGCTGTCAGACCTTGGTCTTTGCCAGTAGACAAGGTGTACAGGACGGCAGGTTTCTATATACCTGTGCCATCAAGAGCCCTGCTGTCCTCTAGGAGCTGAGTTTGCAAGACAGGAGGGATCTGTCTAGGTAGTCACACACATACTGTTTTCCTGGCAGACCTATAGACTCTCTCCAAAAGAAATACATTCTGATCTGGGAGGTAAAGGAAAGGTGGGTGAGCATGCCTGTGCTCTGAGCGGACTGCCCTGCCAGGGAAAAGTTACTCTCCATATGGGAGAGTCTCCAGCCTGTATAAGAAGAGCTGAAGAAGGTGCCAAAGCAAAGGATTGTGATAACAAAGAAGAGCTCCTGGGAATACTCAGGGACAATCAGCTGGCAAAAGAACCCAAACTATCACCTAGCACAGAAGAGACTAGAACTTTAGACTATTGTCCACAAAGGGCATTGTGAGGAGAGGAGGGGCTGGAAGGAAGGGGGGGAGATAAAACCTGTGATAGCGACAGACAGAGGCAGAGAAGGCACATCCACTGTTAATGACATTTTGTCTAAGGGTCTGGCATGGCTACTTTCCAAGTGACACTATTCACACTCGCTGCACTTCGACAGTCTTGTTCTAGAGAAAGGACTTCCTCCTGTCATGGACCAGAGTCAGAGTAGCATTTCTACTGCACCTTAAGGGTTCAAAATTGTTTTGAGTGATCTGCACTCGTCCATTGTGGGGGTTGTCATGCCATGTCAGAGAGCGTGACAAAAGATGCTCTTTTTCTATAGGTCTGGAACAAAGAATGTGATAGTTATCTGAGAGTTTGTGGCAGATACAGATCCTGTACAGCAAAAAGGTAGCAGGCAAAATCTTGCAGAAGAGCTGACATACCCAAGGGCTTTTCATTTGAAGTACATGTGTGAAGAAGAAATTAAGAGCATCATTCAGGGTTAGGGGGCAGCTCTTGAAGGTGGTATGGGAGTAGTGTAGATGTAGCTACTGATAACAGCAGGCTCTTTTCCAGAATATTCGGGTCATTTCCCAAATTACTACAGCTTTTACAACATGATGCAGTCACTATTAGATTGCAGTCTGACAGCTGAGTTTATAAATCAGTTTTCTTCGGCTGCCGTATAATACACTTAGTGGCAATTACTCCTGGCTCCATGAAGCAGTTCATGCTATTATTAAGCAACACTGGACAGATTAATTGTTATTATTTACTTCCCTCTTTGATGAACTTGAGTCCTTAGCTGGCTGATGAATGATGCAGTGGCTTATTACAATGCAACACAAAATGAAAAACATTATACTCAAAATTTCTAATCTTTTAAAGAAAAAACAACCTATTTAATAATCAGTATTTAATAACAACATGAATACTGGAAGGCTCCTACCCATACCCTGCCTCTGAAAAAAAGGTATGGTTATCCTAAAGAGAGGCCCCAAATGTGTCCCCATTCTTTGTTCCAGTGAAGCAAGTCATTGTGTTTCTAGCATTTTGTATGCCAGAGTGGAAGACAAGAAGGGGCCAAAATTAGTCCTTCACATTTCATGAGGACGCAAGTACCACTGGCCTCTTTCTTTAAAGAAGGTCTCCCAACAACGTAGTGACTTAATACAAAGGGAATAGTTAGAAATGCCCTTTGAGTGACTATTGCTGTTTCCTTTGGATAAAATGTGTCACCTACAGTGGTAGCAAGATACAGCTGTGAGTAGGCTTCCATGCTGTAGACATATAGCGTGCTTTTGGCTTTCCTAACTAATCCATTCTTAAAAAGTAAAAGTCTATTTTTGTCATGTTTCTGCAGGAAAATGGGTTTGGGGGATGAGGATAATGAGGATGTTTGCATTGTGAGGAAGACTCTGTGCTAGTGTTGAGTAGGTCGATGCATTCATTCATGGTGGCTAATACAGGAATAGGCTCTGAAAGCCATATAACTGTTATTGACAAGCTTTTATACAAAAGTAATGAAAATGACTTTTTATGTCATGTAATCAGAGGTGCTAGATTGGGGATTTGATGGTATTAGTTTCTTTAGCCTCTGCACAGTATTTGAAGTTTAGGAGGTTTTTCTTTGTTTTTTTATTTATTTGGTTGGTTGGTTGGTTGGTTTTTTGTTGTTGTTGGTTTTTTGGTTTTTTTTGTTGTTGTTGTTGTTGTTGTTGTTGTTTTTTTAAGCAATGAACCAAAAAAACCTAACTCATTTGTCCTTTCATTGACTTCCTTGATCCTGGATAAACTTCATAATTTTCTGTGAGACATATTTATGTCTTCACAAATTATAGGCAGTATAATAAATTATTCTGTAAAACTGAAATTTGAATTGTTATTTTAAATAAAAAAAAAAACCCAAAACCAAAACCTGGGTATTTTTTTGCCACCTTTCTATTCCTTCTGTCATTACTACCTACACACGCAACCCTGCTGTTTTCATTTCCACTGCTCCCTCAAGGAGACAGAAGGAAAATGAATATAACATCTATTATTATATATTCTTTGGCATGCCATTTCAAGTAGTCTGTTTTTCAAAGCAATTAATTTGTTTAGATTTTAGAGGAATAAATGTTTATCCCATAAGGCCTCAATCATACAGCCTAGACAACCAAAAATGTTTATTTGATTTGACATTTTGCACACAGGCAATGGAGAGTCTGGTCTTGAGATGATGGTAAATTATGATGGATAAGAAAGAGAAAATTATAACATTTCAGAATGGAAGTGAACTTGTTACAACATTGACTAGTGAATATTTTTTCAATGACTGAGACTTGGCTTTGGTAAACCAGAAAGTTTAGTGTTAGACTTGGATACATTTCAGGAAATAAGTACATGAGCAGAATAAGACTATAGGACTTTTTATTTCTAGTGGGGCGGTTTTGTGTTTTTTGTTTGTTTGGTTGGTTTGGGTTTTTTGTTGTTGTTTGGTTGGTTTGGGTTTTTTTGTTTCGTAAGTCTGTACTACAATATAAACTCTCCTTTCTGTACTCCATTATAAGATTTTTAAATAAATTAGAAGCAAACTCATCTTCTGTGACATTTCCCCAAATGTGAAAATACATTTGTGATGTATGGGAAAAACTGCTAATGATGAGCCTACATCTTTCATAGTGCTTTTCAACTATTCTCAAAATACTCTATAAGTGAAGCCAATACTGTTATTCTCCTTGTACAGAGTAAGGAAAATTGAGGCAAAAAGCAAAGAATCACTACACTCAGGATTATTTAATATGCCATTACACAAACTAAGATTGGAAAAGGGATCCTTTCTGAGTTAAAGAAGAAGTCAAGTTAGCTGTTAAATAATAGGGAAGATTATTACTATTGGGCATTTTAAAGGAATACTCAGAGATAATGATGAAGATGCTATGCATAGCACAGCCTTATCTCTCATTGTTAGATACAAAAGTGTGTGTATATTAGTATATTTCAATGTGTTTGAGTTGGATTGAATGTTGTTCATGTGGTACAGAACTTACATGTAGGCACTTCAAATGGAAGATTAACACTATCCAACTTTTATCTTAATGAGCCAGATAATCCCCTAGTATAAAAAAACACAAATCTACTGAAGTAAAAATCTCAGCCCCCTTCCCATATCTGAAAGGGAGAGTAGTCAAATCTAAAGTTTAAAAATGGCTAAACTCACATTAATTTTTCTTTATCCAACATGTCTTTTAGCCACTATCTTCCTCGTCAGTGTGGAAATGATCAACCTGCCCATCATTTGGAGTCACAGCTGAGGCACTTTAACAGACTCTGACTTATCTGCAGATCTTAAGTGTTCATGCTCAGTTATTTTGATTTTTTTTTTTTCTGGTTAAGGTCTCATCTTCATAGCTAACATTCATCTAAACTAACATGATTTTATGACTCAGTTCTTACAATATCCTTTTCTCTTGCCCTAAATAAATGGAGTTTGTCCTCCTGCTATCCATGCAGAATGCCATTGCAGTGGAAGACAGACACTTGGCTAAATAGCTCTTACAATATCTTACAACTACTGCATTAAGCATAGGTAACTTATTGCACATTCACATTCTTTCATAGACAATGTTGTCCCTAATCCTAAGGGTGCTGAGAGGCCACATTGTCATGGTCAGTCAGTTTATGCTACCATTCTCCCTTCTGCATTGGTTACATATCCAAACAACTTTACCTATGGTTTCCTCCACTTTGCTTGTAAGCAGGCCCCTTCAAACAAAGTGACTCTTTACTTACTCCCTGATGCCTCCCTTTTTGCTTCTGTGTAAACACTTGCAGTTAAGAGTCACCTTTCTCTGTTTTCACATCACGCTGAGGTCCTGATTTATAAACACAGCTGAGGCACTGCACAGCTGTCTTGGCTTTGGGAGTTTTAAGAATTGAGACTGCAGGATCCAAGCACAGGTGGTATATCTAGCTGCCATGTTGCCCTCCCCACATTCAAAACTTACTAACATAGGTAAAAAACTTTGGTGTATAAGGTTTAGTCTCACCTAGGAAATCTGCTCTGTGTTATGCTAAGGACTTATGAATGTTTGAGTAATTTCCAGGTGCTGGAGCAATGCCAAGAGAACGTGAATTGTGCAGACCTCTAGCAAACATTTTGTGGGTGCAAGGAATGCAAGGCTGAACCATTGGTGAAATCAAATTAGTACATACACTGCCATAAAGACAAATTAGAGATTAGGCCATAGGTAATTAATCTCATTACAGTTCCTTCACGGAAACATATTGAACTTATTTTTCTGACTAAACTCCACATCTTATTATTGCCTGTATTACTAGTGCCATGACTATGTTGCCAGAATTAGAGACCTGTAACAAAGGCTCACCTTTGTCTACACATTCTGCAAGCATCCTCCAGCAGATGTGACTTCTGTTATCTGCTTTAGTCTGTTGTACATATTTGCCAAACAAGCACAAGTATATGACTCCCATTAATTTATAGATAACTGTCAGGGCTGGGAAATTTTCCAACAGACCTTATTATAGATGTGTTTTATCAGTGGAGCTTAAATTAAAACAGCTGTAAAAGCACTAGGATTATTCTCTCTCACACACAAAGATACAAGCATGTTCTGAACAGAGATCAATAAAGACCCTGACTCAGAGAATGTGTTGCGATTTATGTTAATGTACATTATGAGAAAATGATAGTCCTGCTTCTGACTGGTGTAGTACAGCCAAGAATAAGTTCTATGTTTTTCAAGGATGAAAAACACTACAAAAATACAACATTTATTTGGCAGTTCATATCACTCTTCCACAATACTTTTTTGCCAGATTAAATTGCCAGAATTGGTAACTGAATAATGTGAAGTCTGTTGAAACAGAATAGGTTGCTGCGCATGCACTGGAATTTCAACTGCTAACAAGAAAATGTATTGTCATGTAAAATCTCTCTTATAACAGTTTAATCCAAAAGGTCATTTGAGTCAGGAATACCACTGCTCTGCTTCAAAACAGGAAAAAAACATTACAAAAAAAAAAAAAAAAAAAACCCCCAAACCCCCAAAAAACCAAACCCAACAGAAAAACATAAAGGGATTTTTAAGAAAACGTATCTTGAATAAAATTTGTGAATTCAATCATCTAGCTGGCAAAGAATGACTAAAAGCTTCTGGAAGCTTCTTAAGTTCTCAGTCAAGTTCATGATACTATTTTGTGCCCTGAGGAAAATTGTAGCCATTTGTTTAAGCAGTGAAGTTTCCATCTGTTCTATCTTGGTTTAAAGAAGCAGTATATTTTCAAGAACCTCAAGGCAATGTTTACTGAAAACATAAAATGTCCCTGAAGTGACATCACAGAAGCAAAATATAGATGGCAGAATTTTAAAGCTCACAATCACAGGAAAATGCAGTTAGTTTCATCCAGACACATACGTATAATTGTGTCTGTATATATAAATAAAGAATAAACAAGAGCAGAAGGAGCACTGGCTTTACTTTAAAAATAAATGGCAAATTTCAGCTGACTTTGCTGTTTAACAGTGAATCTCTCTAAATAAAATAAATGCATTTTTACTTTGTGTGACAAGCAGAAACTAAGTTAAACATCAACTTGCATGTACTTTATGAAATATTCAAGTTATGTATTGCACTACAACTTTACATATATGTAATGTGTATTCAGGCAATTTTGGAACAATACAGAATGTCTCAAGATAAATTGTAAAATCAGTTAATTGAGGTTCATTTTATCTATAATGTATGCCACCTACAGAAATGTTAGTAAAAAGAACCTAAATGTAGCCCACCAATGCAAGGCCTCAGATAAGTAACAAGATATCTGGGTGGTCTGTGTTTTTGGAATTGGCTGGATGGCCAGGCCCAGACAGTGGTGGTAGTCACTAGCAGTATACCCCAGGACTCAAGTATTGGCGTCAGCCCTGTTTAATATCTTTTATCAATGACCTGAATGAGGGGATCAAGTGCACACTCAGCAAGTTAGCAGGTGACATGAGCTTGGGCTGGAGCGTTGATCTGCTGGAGGGTAGGAAGGCACTGCAGATGGATCTGGACAGGTTGGATTGATGGGCCAAGGCCAATTAATTGTATGAGGTTCAACAAGGGCAAGTTCTGAGAGCTGCCCTTGCATCACAACAACCCTAGGCATGGCTACAGGCTGGGGAAAGAGCATCTGGAAAGCTGCCTGACAGAAAAAGGTCTGGGGGTGCTGGCCAACAGTGACTGAACGTGACCCAGCAGTGTGCCCATGTGGCTAAGAAGACCAGTGGCATCCTGACCAGCAATAGTGTGGCCAGCAGGACCAGGGCAGTGATCATCCTTTTGCATTCAGCACTGATGAGGCAACACCTCAAATCCTGTGTTCAGTTTTGGGCCTCTCAGTGCAAGAAAGATATTGAGATGCTGGAGTGTGTCCAGAGAAGGGTAGCAAAGCTGGGGAAGACTCTACAACATAAGTCTGATGAGGAGCAGCTGAAGGAGATGGGGCTGTTTAGCCTGGAGAAAAGGAGGCTCAGGGGGGCCTTATCACTCTCTACAAGTGCCTGAAAGAAGGTTGTAGTAACATGGGTGTCACTCTCTTCTCCCAGGTAGCAAGTCACAGTATGGGAGGAAATGACCTCAAGTTGTTCCAGGAGAGGTTTAGATTAGAAATTAGAAAAATATTCTTCACTAGAAGGGTTGAAAAGCATTGGAACAGACTTCCCAGTGAAGCGGTGGAGCCATCTCTGAAAGTGTTCAAAAAATATGTGGATAAAGCACATGGTTCAATGGTGAACATAATAATGCTCAGTTGGTTCTTGAACTTGATGACCTTAAAGGTATTTTCCAACCTTAACATCTTTATGATTCTATGACTCTGTGATTCTGTGAGTGAAGCCTGTTTCTCCGGCTAATCTTTCTTCCACCATGTTAACAATAATACAAATTCTAATACCCTGCAGCAACAGAAATATAAAAACATCCTGTATTTTTTGAAGTCCCAAGCATTTGTGGATCCATTAGCAGCTGTTGTTGAGATATGTATTTGGGGATTTGTCTCCTCCTGATGAGAGGCTTTTCATCAAGCTGCCTCATTTACCAGTAGAAAGCAATAGCCCTCTGCATTTTGAGTGCAGAGACAGACTTTCTACTTGTTGACAAGCATAAAATTTTCACTATTCAGGGCATGATTCAACCCATCATGTTATTATTGGTATTCCTGAATAGTAAGCTCCTGATTCCCTTCTTGCATAAATATGATGAGGACTACCAGTATTTAACCATGACTATGATGACTGAGTCATAAATAAGTGTCCTGATGTAAAATATAACAGCAATAAAAATCACTAAGACAGAAAACCAGATTAAGTGGAACAGTGCGCTGGAGCCAAAGGAAAAGCTGAAGAGACTGAATATGAAACTTAAACTTGCACACCTTTGGAAGAGGAAGATAGTCAGCTGAGTACTGATTTAGTGATCTAGGGAGAAAAATGAAGGAGGAAGAAGGGGGATAGAAAAACTGGGTATATGTGTAAAGTAGGTAACTAAGTGTAAGTAGCCTGAAAAATGTGTATGACGATCCATCGTCTTCAATGAATTTACGTATCTTACCAGCATGCAGCTGTATTTTTCCCAATGTCCCAGCCAAGTCTAATCCCTTGACCTAGTCCTTCAGAACCAGTTGTAGTCCTGGCTGCTCCTCCTGCTTCCTTCTCTGTGGTCCCCATCCTTCTTTGCTCTATGCCACTACAAAGAAGTTAAGGTGTTGTGCTAGATGCTTTCTATTCCCTCTCTCTCCTCTTTTTCTTTAGGAATAGGCTCATGGAAGCAAGGGTTGAAGCTCTCTTCACCTTTTGCAGTTGCCCTCCTGTCTCTTTTGCTCCTGGGTAGGCAGCAGCAGGGCAGCCAGCCAGGCGGATGAAAATTCTCTGGAGGGCGAGCTGGAAATACGCAGTGACCCACTTGCAGTTTCCAAGCTGTGTTGCCCAGTTCTCTGCTCTGCCACAATCTGGACCATTTTAAGCACTACTAAATACAGTTAACATACACTGTGTGTACACTTGAGGGTACATTCAGCACAGTTATAAATCTGGCATGCATCTTTAAGCTTAGTCACTATGCCAGCAAGTCTGAAAAGTTATGTTTGTTCCATAAACCCTACATCTGTTTTTTTGCTGATTTTATGTATCCTATTGATCTATGCAACCAGAGATCAGCCTAAGTCCCTAGGCTTACATGTTTATGTGTTTTGTGGCTATGCCATCCCATACCATTACCTAGATTTGTGCTGTACAGCACAAGTAGTAGATAAAGGCTAAAGAAACAGTATTTGACTTGATACTTTAAAACAAATTAAAAACGTTAAATCAAGACATTTTAGTTTCAGGACTTTGAGTTTGAATAACATTGAAAGAGTTAGTCGAAAAAATGGTAACAATGGAATTATATCCACATTTAAATTTACCAGCACCTGTTCCATTTCTGCAGTTTCTCTGCCTTACACATTTTCTGACATAAGAGTTATATGTTGGCCTATTTGGGGCTGTTTTGTGTGAGGTCTGGGTACGATTTGTTAAGTGGCAGTAATGTTACAAAGACTATTGATTTTGCAATGTTTCCCATGCAATGCTTGGCAACATTTTTAGAGATGAACGATTTGATTTTGCTAGTGTAGAGGTCATAGTTCATGTTGTGTTACAGCATCATAAATGAAAGACTTCAGTGAAGTTGCTTTAGATTTAACCCACTGTAACCAAGAATGACTTCACATCTAACTGTGTCTTCTCAGACAACTGAATATACTTCAAATAATTAGGACCTGAGCAAGTTTGACATCATTTGCAACACTGTATCAGTCACTGTATTTTGTACGGGCTTTCCAATACTAGCAGCAGCGAGTCATCAAAGATGAAGCCATTGCACTGTGAGATAACCCACCAATCACATACAAAGAATTATTGATAAATAGGACACTGAAGATTTTTTTCTGTAACCGGAGAAATAAAGCTAAGAATAAGTGCCTATGGTTCTATTTTATGCAAAGAATAGACTATTCTGCACTCATTGTCCATGTGTGGATCAATGATGAATGGTGCCCCTCAGGAAGAGCAAATTTGCTGATGATACCAAACTGTGTAGTGCAGCTGACATGATAGAGGGAAGGGATGCCATCCAGAGGGACCCTGACAGGCTTTGAGAGGTGGATCACTGTAAACCTCATGAAGTTCAATTTAAAAAAGTGCAAGTCAATTGCCACTGGATTGTGGCAATCCCAGACACCTAAGGTTGAGTAGAGAAGTGACTGAGAGCAGCCCTGTGGAGAAAGACTTGGGGGTGATGGTTGATGAAAGATTCAACATGAGCTGGCAAATGTGCACTTACAGTCTAGAAACTCAAACTGAATCATGAGCTGCATCAAACTAGTATGGCTAGCAGGTCAAAGGAGGTGATTCCCCACCTCTATTTTGCTCTTGTGAGACCCCCCCTGGAGTACTGAGGTACTTCAGTACAGTTCTGGTGTCCCCAGCATAAGAAGGGCATGGAACTGTTGGAGGAAGTTCCAGAGGAGAGGCCCAAAGCTGATAATAGGACTGGAGCACCTTCCCTATGAAGACAGACTGAAAAGGTTGTGGTTGTTCAGCCTGGAGAAGAGAAGGTTGTGTGGAGACCTCATAGCAACCTTCCAGTATCTGAAGGGAGCAGCCTACAAGGAAGCCAGAGAGAGAATCTTTGTCAGGAGCTGTAGTGACAGGACAAGGAGTAATGGGTACAAATTGAAAGAGGGGAAATTTAGGTTAGATATTAGGAAGAAAATTTTTGCTGTGAGAGTGGTAAGACACTGGTTTCCCAGGGTTGTAGACACCCAAACTCTGGCAGTGTTCAAAGCCAGGCTGGATCAGGCCTTGAGCAACCTGGTCTAGTGGGAAGTGTTCTTGCCCATGGCAGGGACTGGGTGGGACTAGATGATATTAAGGTCCATTCTAATCCCTCAATATTTTATGACTCTCTGATTTTATTACTAATCCTACAAACTGTGAAAAATAAACCATACAAAGAATAAAGCTAGATATACTTAACAATACTTAGTTACTCAAATCAACAGTCAAAGTTGTGGTACATAAATGAGGAATTGGTGCATGTAAAATAGACCTAGGTTTCAATCCACAAACTGATTTGTTTCCCAAGAACTGTAGCTTCCTTCTGTTCACCTCCTAGTCTCAGAAACAGCTCAGTCATTCAGTTTTGTAAAATTCCCCAAGAAATTAAGAAAACTCGAGCTCAGAGTCAAAAGAAACTTAATATTACTGGTTTTTGAAAATTATAAGGCTCTTGTCAGCCCATTTCTTCAATCTCTTGAGAGCCCTCTGAATGTCATTATGCCCATCTGGTGTATCAATCAATTCTCCCAATTTCATATCAACTGCAAACTTGCTGAAGGTCCCATTGTTCAGGTCACTGGCAATGATGTTACTAGCTCCAGTACTGATCTCTGAGGCACACCATTAGTATATCCCAGCTGGACTTTGTGCAGCAGTTACTCCAGTTTTCAGTGCACCTCATTGTCCATTTTTCTAGTCCGTAGTTTATTAGTGTGTCAATGAGCATATGATGGGAGACAGTATTGAAAACCTTGATGAGGTCAGGATAAAAAATATCCACAGGTCTCTTTTCATCCACCAAGTCAGTCAGCTCTGCTAACAAGGTTACCAGGTTGTCCAGGCACAATATTCCTTTAATTAATACATGCTGACTATCTTCAGCTACCTTCTTGTCCTTCAAATGCATGGAAATGTCATCCAGGATTCTTTGCTCCATCTTCTTATCAGGGATTGATGTGAAGCTAACCAACTTGTCATTCTTCAGGTCTTCCATCTTGTCTTTCTTGAAGACAGGAATGACATTTGCTTTATTCTAGTCCTCAAGAACCTCCCATGATCACCACGGTCTTTTAAAGATAACCCAGAAAGGCCTTGCAACAATATAGTTCAGCAGCAGCATCTCTTGGTATATACCATTAGGTCCCATGGACTTGTGCATTTTCAGTTGGTTTGAGTGTTCCGTAACCTGATCCTCCCTCACTGAGGAGTATTCCTTGCTCAGACTTCCCTCCTACTCTCAGGGGTCTGGAATTGTTGATGGCTAGTATTACCAGTAAAGACAGATGTGAAGTAGGCACTGAGTACCTCAGCCTTTTTTGTGCTCTTTGCCGCCAGGTCCCCATTTCCACTCGGCAACAAATCCAAAGTCTTCCTTGTCTTTCCTTTGGCTGCTGATGTACCTGTAGAAAGCTTTTTTATGATCCTTCATTCCCTTACCAGATTAATCTGGCTGATATAGGCTTTGGATTTCCAGAACCGCAAAGCTTTTAAAACAAATTTTACCAGTTAAAGAAGCAATTTTATTCCTCATTTTGAAATCAGGGATTACAGGTGATTATGCTAGAAGTCGATAGGGAGAGTATGGGTACCTTGACTCTTTGAAGGTACAATCTTGGGAGATATCACTGCAAAATTTTAACTGTGTGAGAGATGATTTTAGTGTTGATAAATAAATGAAAATAATGGAGTTACATTTTTTCTTAAGCCAGTACTAAAATTTTAAGCCTCCTTTTTTCAGTGTTTTAACATCAGTGACTTCATTAGGAATTCTGAAAAATTACATTTGTCTGAATTTCGAAGCATGTAATTCTTATACAATTGCTGTGTTGTTGAGTGCAAGTCTATCCTGCATAATAAAAAATGGTGCAGAGGTAACTCACTTAGGTAGTTAAATATATTCAGGCAGCTGAACAAATCTCCAAATGGGTGAGAAAAAGATCCACAGCTAAATAATGTACCATGAAAGATACTATTCCTGAATGGTATTGTGATGACTCACCTGGAATCGCATGCCACCCCCTTAAAAAAAAAAAAAAAAAAAAAAAAGCCCAAAGTGGTGCATCCCTCTCCACATATGCTTCTCACAGTTAAATAAAAGCTATTTATCATTAAAGCTTTCTCTAGCCTGGTATTGCTCCAGCTATTGTCTTTTGTAGCTGCAGTTGAATCATTGCTCTCATCCTTCCTGCATCTGTGATGCTACTTCTCATTGATCTCTAATTCAATGCGCTGTTATCAATGGCTTATTTTCCTAGGAAGTCCTGGAGTGTTCAGGGAGAACCTGTCCTAGGAATACTCCCACTCACTACTTCAAGGAATTATTTGTTCAGTGATTTGCACTAATTTTGCATGATACGAGCCTGAAAGGCTTGTAAACTTTGAAGAGCAGAGTCAAAATCCAAATAATATAAACTGGAGAACATATAAAAATCAACAAAATAACATTTGCTAATCATGGAGAGAAAGCATTTGCCTTAAAATACGGTGGAATCAAATACATTAGCCTAACACAGGGAATAACTGCTTCTGTAAGACTACAAGGAATGTAGGAATACGAGTCATCAGCATCAGGTGTTAACTGTGTACATTGTGCAAATGTCACCAGTGCTGTATGAACAGAACTGTTTTATTTAACAAGCCAGCTTGTTTCTCTCTACAGAAGGTGTTCACTTGTTTACTCAGCTGGTATTTTCATCTCTTATACTGCATAAATGGCCCAAAACACACCTCTGAACTGAGTACTGAAGCTTTTAGCCACTGCAACAGCAAAAATAATGGCAAAGATGGATGCAGAGTATGTAGCTCACTGTCTTTTTGTCTCAGGGTCCCACAGAAAATGCATGCTGACACCTCACTTCTAGAAGACCTCTTAATTCAGGGCCAAGCTTTTTAAGGATTCTCAGCTCCCAGCTCTGGCTGTATGCTATGACTGTACCCAGAGCAGATCAGGACAGGACTGTCTATTCACAAGTTCTTCCTCAGCATCTTGGCTACCTTGCAAAGGCCCCGTGGAGTGCGCAGTAGGAGAGGAGCCTTGGCACATGCCAGTGTGGGACTGGGGCTGCAGTGCACACTGCACAAGACACCAATAGTCACATTGGCTTTCCTTAAAATGCCTCCTGGATAAAATGAAGAGGCTGGGATTAAATAAAAGTATGTAGGGACAGATGTAAGTTACCAGACTTGGGTTCTCTACCTAACGTCTAGGGAAGAATATATGGAAAAAGGCTTGGAGAACAGGTACATCCCAGCAGCAAATTGCAAAGTATAGCACCCAGAAGGAATTAAAGCAGAAAAAATATGATTTTACAGTATTAAGATCTTCAGCAAACACAACCAAAGAAAAATGAACTGTCATTTAAAGATCTCACCTGTTAGATATTAGGGTACCTATTCTGTCTGTAATTAGACTTAAAATGGTTCTGCAGCAGTCCCACACATTTACCATCCATTTGCCTTAGTGAAACTAAACATACTACTGAAAAAGTGTACCCTTTAGCTAAGAACTGACTTTTTCCCCCTTTCAGCTCTTAACTCTATTTTTTTTCAGTTCAGAATTCACCAGGGGGATGAGTCTAAATTTTTATCCTTCATCAGGTTCCTCACATGAATCTATGGGTTCCTTCACAAGGTTTTTCCAGAATTTCAAACTGGCACCTTCCTTAAAGTTCTAAAATATATATAATCTACTCTTATCTTTAGATCTTCCAGATTTGTCAAAAAATGTACTTACTACAGGGGTGAAAAAGCATTAAAAAAAAAGGAATATACTGAATTTATAGCCTCCCTCATAGAACCAGAAAGTTATTATGCAAACTTAAAGAATAAATTCAGCTGACAATAACAAAGAAGCACTATATTTAACTCCTGAAAAAGTTAAAATATTTAAAATATATAAATAAGAAGGTAGACAAAACATAAAGCACATTGTTTTTTCTCACCATCTCAGTATCTGGAACTCTGAAAAACTCACTGCAATTCTCCAGCTTGAACTCCAGAAGAGGTTCCAGTGCAACTCTGTATTTTTATATACACATGCTAATCGTAAATATTAACTTTCTTTGCTTCTGTATGGATAGTATTACTGACAACCCACCAGACCATTTTTATATACATAGTTTATGCATGTAGAAAATATTCCAACAAGCCAAAGAGAGTTTTATAACACGAATGTTTAGTGTTCCTGGTAAAACTGAACTCCGGTGCCACTACTGTAGTGTGTTGTTTCCCCAGTGTTGTTGATCTTTAGATATTCTTTCATGATTTTTTTAGCTCCAGAGACTTTGAAGTTCTAGGATTCTCCTTGTCAGCCATACTGTCACTGGACAGGTCACAATATGATCACAAATGCCAAAATATTCCTGTAAATGAATCTGTTTCCTTCATCACCACCTTAAAAGGTAAAAAATGAAGAGCATTCCTGACGTAACCTTGGTGAACGATGCATTGGTGCTGTAGTTCAGCAGTAGATGGTGCTTTCTTGTAATGCAGAGAAGTCAGCAAAACCAGAATAGGCCCCAACTCCTGGAGTGTATTTATTTGAACTCAACCAACAAAGCCCTTGGTATCTTAGTACTACTGTAGCTCATTGCTACCTTTCAAAGCACAATGCTTCTAGTTTCAACATATTAAGATACTGATACAGAGGCAGGAGTGGGGCATTCACCCTTCAGCACAGTGATAAGAGGGAATTAGAGATTGGACATGCAACAACAGGCTGCCTGCTTTCCCATTTTAGCTGTCCCACCCAGACTGACTAAAGAGAGGAGTTTCTTTGCCCCCATGTTATTTTGTGGTCTTTCAAGAGAATTAATAGACTCAGAGGATAGTTTGCATGGGATGGAACCTTTAAGGGTCTTCTAGTCCATCCCCTCTGCATGAGAAGGGACACCTTCAGCTAGATCAGGTTGCTCAGAGCCCTGGCAAACGTGATCTTGAATGTTTCCAGGGATGGGAAGTCCATCACATCTCTGGGCAACCTGTTCCAGTGTTTTACCACCACCGCTGTAAAAGACTTCTTCCTTATATGTAAAAATATGGTATTTTATATAACGATGACTGAACCTCTGACAAAACCATATCTACTGTCCAAGACAAGGCTTGTTTGGTATCCTGCCAGCTAGAGCAAATGCTGCCTCAGCCTTTCTGAAACAGGAAACAGACATTATTAAAACTTGTACATTGAAATAAATGGTCAATAAAAATTCATTGAAATACTGTTTTTACTAACTATCTATAATGTGAAAAGCCTGGTGTTAAATCATACATTAAAATAAAGCTTGCACAGAGTTCCCATTTGTTATAGCAAATTTTATGACAGACGGAAAAACATTTCATCAGAGATTGCATTAATGCAATGTGTATTTTTTCAGTGACACTTTGCTTGTACGCTTACTTGACTGATGGAAGACATTTATTTACAGATGATGCATAGCTACCCAACTATCAACATATCTAACTGCCTTTAACATGTCAAAATACAATTACATTTTTTCAGATTTATTTCAACTGCAGTGCAAGCAGAACTTACCATAGTTACAGTAAAAGGCCTATACTGATTTTATTTACAAATGCTAATTCTCCCAAAAGCCCTTCAGAAATCACTTTTAAAGTCTAATGCTGGGACTCAGTTCTGATGCTACTGGAGTGATCTGCTTCAATCCATGTGTAAGGAGATCTCCCCTGTTCAGTAAATAAGCCTCAGGCAGTTCCCAGTTTCTCACATCAGTTTTCCACCTGGGGCAAAAACTCTTTGGTGCATTAGCAGCAAGAAGACAGTGCTTTCAATATCCCCACCAATCACCTCTCATAACTGCTATCCACTGGGAGTTAATCACTTAAATCAATGATCCTCATGACCTCAAAGTCCATAATCAGCCACTCCGACTGCACCTAGAGAAAAAAAAAAAGGGCTTTATTGACTAAGCACACAGCACCATTTCCCACAGTAATGGTGAGGAATGCCACAGGATTGCTCCATCACTCCCACACGGCCAGTGCACACTTCTCAGCAGCTCTGAGGGCTGCTGTAGATAAAAACTACAGTGCTGGCTTACTGTAATATAGATTATAGGCTCAGTCAATGCAATTCTTGCCTTGACCCAGTAATTAGTGCACTGCATTTATGGAAAAAAGTATCTTGGCAGGAAATAAGAAAATGTTCTCCTAATCAACTAAACTGTGTGTTCGTCAAAAACACCAGGGAACTCAGCTGTATCCTTGGGGAAAGAATTGAAGTGTTAAATTTTGGGTGACATTTTTAAATGACAGGCACAACAACTCACAAATCCTGTACTCTCCTATTTACATAAATAATTGGTGTTTAATTAATAATTTGCTGAGAATACTGATCTTGCCTGCATACAGTCACATATATGCCATCAACATTTTTAAACTGTTGAAAAACAAGGAGAAGCACTGCTCCTGGCTGGAATATTGGAGCTACTGAACCTGTCTGAGGTTTCAGTTATAACAGACATCAGCATGAATCTGTGGATGGTGCAGCCCCATCCCTCCACTTTTCCTGAACCTCTGTTGTCTGTCAGGGGACATGAAAGGAAAACCCATGAGGCAAGGCAGTGTCCGATTCTGCAGAGGTGACAAGGGGCAGCATTTCAGTGAGATCAGGTGTGGATGCATGTCTATGAAAAAGGCTTGATTTACACTCAAAGGTAGCACATGTGTGTGTTCATGTGCATCTCTTACTGTGTCCACCCTCATCAGCCATCATGGTAGATGACATAGGTCCACTTCAGATAATGACTGATTTTTCCAAGACCACAACTCCCTCTTCCTCTTGAAAGAGGGATTTAAGTCAAAGTGGATGTCCTTTTGAAAATTTAATTATGTCTTCCCTTTAATTGTGTGATTATAAGATTTTTCTAAGATATCTCTGGGAAAAAAAAATATGCCAACACATATGGAGAAAAAAGATGTGGAAAATCACTGAGAAGTTGAAACACCCACAGTATAGCTTTAGCTTTCTGGTAGTGTTCTCTGGTGTCCAGTTGTCCAGGTTTTGTGCTGTTTCACTTACACATCTGAAGCCCTGATGTTTCTTCTTCTCCACAAAGATTATAACTCCCAAGAGGGATTTCTACCCATATATAATTTGTCTTCCTTAGATTTCTACCTTCTTTCTTCACACCACGTATTTCTTCTTTTGTCCAAGTTTGATTTGCTTCCAAAAGGACTGCCACTGCCTAGTTATAAAGGGGTTTTGCACTTATTCTGGATGTTTTGTTGTGTTCCATTAGAAGGTGAGGCAAATGAATTGAACCTTTGAATGATGTTGTTATCCTGGAGAAAGGAGGCATCTAAAAACAGGCTTGTTTTTGAGCATAAAACAGTTTGAAGCCACCAGTTTTTCACTCATGAGAACTAACAGAAGTAGTTAAGAGTGAACCACTGAATGTGCTCAACAGTACGCAAAGCTTTTTAGGAACTGACCAGTATAAGCAAAGGTTGCAACTGCAAACATGACAAATACATCTGAAAGTTTAAAAAAAACCCCGAACAAACAACCAAACCAAACCAAACCAAAACAAACAGAGCAGTAATTGAGTAGTAAGTTGCCATGACAGGATTTGATTAAAGAGAACTCCTTCCTCCAATGTCTGTAAGAGGAGGCATAAGACTATGAGAAGGGAATTAGTCCTGTGAGAAAGGAGGCTGTTTCCTCAGTGTATTCAGAGAACCAGTGAGTTTGTACAGACAAAATTGCATCAAAAATTTTTCAAATGTTATCATCAGTTTCTTGTAATGAGGGAAAATACTTCAAACTCTAAATAGTAGCCAGATAGTATGGTATATGTTTTAGAAGAGAACACAGGAAGAACAAGCAAACATGGCAAGATACCCCAGGGCTGTAGCACTTACTCATCACTTTTGTCCACCAGCCATCCCTCCTTCAGGTGCCCTTCACTGATCTGCCAGCTTCAGAGAGGCAGTGCTTTGATCCATTATAAAATGCACCTAGGCCAGTTGGCTGCCAGTACTCATCTATTGATTAGCTAACCGCTGCCAGGAAGGTGTAATCAAACTTACCTACAAAGAACATGTCAGAGAGGGCACTAATTTGGATGTCTCTCTTCTGTCCTCCTGCTGGTTTTAAGCAAATGTGTAAGAAATTATTTATTAATTGCTGAAAGGTACAAGCAGGGACAAGCCCTCCAACATTCCTGCTATAGTGGATTATGGGAAAAAAAGGGTTCATGAGCTCTCCCTGAAATGCCTTTCCCACTGACACGGCAGAGTCCCAATGGGTAGATGTGCCCCTGCTGAGAGTTGGGAGGGGATTTCTTATATTCTCAAATGTGAGGCATCTGTTACTGTCAAATGTGATTGAAGTTGCCTGACAGTTTTGAAAGTTATGGGGACTGTGTGAGAACTAATCAGAAGAGAGACTATAAAAGCTTCATTCCCTTAGAAACCAGGCAAAAATATTCCAACCCATTATCTCTTTATGAATTATTTCTGTAAAGATTGCCCTTACATGCTTTAAATATCTAAGCTACACTGCTAGAAAACGAGTGGTGTACAGGATTTCTATAAATGTCTCAGATTATGTCTTGATTTGCTTGAGAAACACAAGAAAGCAAGAAAGCACACATAAATACTTCAACTACTTTTTACCTGTCTAAATCAAAACAGCACATTTCTCTATGTATCTGGTGAAGGCAGAACACAATTCTCAGCAGCTCTGCTCTCCCTCCAGGTTGCTGTGTCTTCACAAGAAAAGCTGGATTGAAAGAGGTCACCTCTGAGGCTGAATCCCCCAGCAGACCTTTTATACACACTGTCACTTTTGGCCAGAAATTGTTACAGTCCTCACAGTGCATCAGCTCTGTAGTGTATACATTCTTCCCATGCAGCAATTACAGAGCATTTATTACTTGAATTCTGAAAGGAATATCGCTGCTGCAAGAAGGAAGGAATTGGTTTTTATATAGGCAGCCTGTGCAGCTTCCTTCTGCAGTTTGTGGTGTCTCTGTGGAGGTACACTGTACTTCTAATTAAACCTCAGAATTTCTTTTTTTTTTTTTTTTTTTTCCTGCCATGACATGAACAAGCTTTGTGGTTTACAGTAGGGACTGGTATTGTCATAATATGTTATTCCAGATTCTTGTGAGCCTTAGCTAAGGTCGATCAGGGAATCTGTCAAATACATTGATGTTAACATTGGTAAATCCAGACCCTTTTTAATTTTATATAGCTAGCTTTAGTAGAATTATCACTGTCCTTAGAAATGGCTCCTGGAAATACATGTTTCAGAACCATTCACAGTTCATATAATATCCAGCTCCCAGAGAAGAGGAAGTATGACCAGTAGCTCAGCCTAATTAAGGTTGGTTTCAGCCCTGAGAAGCTGAGCAGCTCAGCTTCTCATGTGCTATCCTATGATTTTTCACTAGTGTCAAATACTACTTAATTAACAACAGAGATTTATCCTTGCTTATAGGACCATTGAAGCTTACATTTTTCCTTTCAGGAATACTCACATTAACAAAGTCTGATTTTTTTTTTTTTTTCATACAAACCACTGCAATAATAGAAATAGAGTCATTTCAGTGGTGACGATGATCAGGGACAGCCTTCCACTCTTCGATATCTGTAAATTAAGATTAGATCTCTGTTTTAGAAGATATGTTGTATCTTAAATTGAATTTAAAGGCCTCAGGGAAAATATTAGAGGTCGAAGTTCCTCAGCATGAGCTTTTTACTTGGGCAGAGTAATAGTCCCCAATAATCTTTACATTTTTGGAATGATGCAAAGTTCTGTTTTAATATAAACACATGACTTCTTGTAAGTGCTTATAGAATCATAGAATATCCTGAGTTGGAAGAGATCTTCAAGGATCTCTAGAAGGATCATTGAGTCCTATTTCAGTCCAGTAAGATATATATGTTCACAGTAGGCAGTTTGCCTGAGGTATTGGTATTTCAAGTTTCAAGGAAACCTATATGAAATTTTTCTATCCTTCATCCTTATGTTTCAATGTACAACCTGTCACTGCAAAGTTAACAGGAAATTTTAAATTCAAGGATCCCACATTAATCAGGCTACTGAACTTGTTTAACATTCACAAAAAGAATTTGAGTCAGTAAGAATTAAATATATAACATGAATATTAAATCTTTATTATTTCTGTCTAAATTTTTGACCAGTCTCAAAGCAGGATGAAGTGTATTTATTTATTTATTTTAAATAGTTTTTAAAAATTGTGTAAGACTCACATTAGATACACTTGTATTTAATATTTAAAGAAAATCATTAATTATAAAATACAAAAATGTATTTTCTAATTTAAGGCAAAACCCCAAAATTATAGTAAAATAAACTAAAATAAAAATGAGTAACAATGTAAATAGCCATAATTTCTAAATATTTAAAGATTAAACCCATCAAATTATGTTATACACAAACTAATTTGTGGTTAATTATGCAATTCTTCTTAATAGTTGTTGGACAATGATTATTTTGTAAGTTTTAGCTTTGTATTAGCTGTGGTTACAGCTTCTCCTCAGATTGAAAACTTGCAAAACATCCCACTAGGAAACCAAAGTATTTGGCAGCAGCAGTAAGACACAGAAATGATTTCTCGAATTTCTCATTTTATTTTGATTTTTTGAAATAAAGTTATTTTTCAGATTTTTGGATCTAGCTAAGCAGTACAAAAGAGGAAAAGCTGGCTTTCTGGCACATATACATTGATTTGATCCCATTTTCTAGGTTTGTTTCTGTTCATACTTGTTAGGAGAGTCAAAATGTTTTGGATCTGCAGAACTGAAACTAGAAACTGTAATGAGAAGAAGATTTATTATGAGACAGAAAACATGCCATTCTTACTTTTTGATATTTTCTGAAGAATGAGACTATCTTTTTTATATCTTAAAGCTCATGAGCAGACCAGACAAAACAGAGAAGACAGCAAAGAATCTAAAAAACATTAAAAAAAAAATCATTTATAAATGAAGTCCTACTAGTCTGAAAGTTTTTGTTGACTTCAAGCAAATATGACAAGCCCTGCTAGTGGCTGGATGCAAATTACTCCACTGTTATTACACCATTGCCCTTATTTATTGTCAAATTCCTTGAAACCCTTTAGTGTAATTTTAAATTTCATTGCACAACATAATGCACTCAGGTAAGGCATTTGTAAATTCCCTTCTATCATGTTGCCTTACTGTGGGACCAAATTCAGAACCATTCCTACTGAAATTGGGGGGAAATTCCCATGGCTGAAGACTGCAGAGAGCATGACATTATAGAAGCAAAGTCTTGCTTTTGACATCATGGTGCTGCTCTGATGGACCACAGCAGGATGTCCTGGGCTCTGGCAGATGCAGGTATTGGTGTGTCTTGGTTTGAGGGGAAAAACCAAGACGTTTACTCACAAGAGGAGGAGGGGGCTTCCTCCTCAATAATCACGCCACTCTTTATCAAATTTAAGAAGGAAAAAAA